>JACEEZ010003435.1:27500-45000 GCA_016584305.1 Chionoecetes opilio
AACCTACCTAACCTAACCTTAATAACTAACTAACCCAACCCCAGCCTTAACCGACCTAACCTAAACTAACCCAACCCCAGCCTTAACCTACCTAACCTAACCTTAATAACTAACTAACCCAACCCTAGCTTTAACCGACCTAACCTAAACTAACCCAACCCCAGCCTTAACCTTCCTAACTTAACCTTAATAGCTTAAGGCTAAAAAAAACTAGTGATTTCAACAACAACAACAAAACAAGTAATTTCCAAAAAAAAAGAACATCAGATTAATTCGAAACACATCAAAATCTATCAGAAAAATATAGTTTGAATAAAAAAAGAAGAGGGGCGATAAAACGAATCTTAATAAACCGTGACAAAAAAACAAATTGAACCTATACCTAACCTAATCTATACCTAACCTAACCTTTACCTAGCCTAACCTAAACCGAACTTAACCTACACCTAACCTAACCTAACCTTTACCTAGCCTAACCTAAACTTAACTTAACCTATACCTAACCAAACCTTTACCTAACCTAACCTTTACCTAACCTAATCTATACCTAACCTAACCTTTACCTAACCTAATCTTTACCTAACCTAACCTAACCTTTACCTAGCCTAACCTAAACTTAACTTAACCTATACCTATTAACCTAACCTAATCTATACCTAACCTAACCTTTACCTAACCAAACCTTTACCTAACCTAATCTTTACCTAACCTAACCTTTACCTAACCTAACCTTTACCTAACCTAATCTATACCTAACCTAACCTTTACCTAACCTAATCTTTACCTAACCTAACCTAACCTTTACCTAGCCTAACCTAACCTAAACTTAACCTATACCTATTAACCTAACCTAATCTATACCTAACCTAACCTTTACCTAACCAAACCTTTACCTAACCTAACCTTTACCTAACCTAACCTTTACCTAACCTAATCTTTACCTAACCTAACCTAACCTTTACCTAGCCTAACCTAAACCTAACTTAACCTATACCTAACCTAACTTTACCTATAGATAACCTTACCTACCTAACCTAACCTTAACCTAAAAAAAAGAAGAAAAAAAAAGAATTTGCCGCAACAGTTTTTTGGCAATTTGGCCAGAAAAGGTTAGCGAATTAATCCAAAACATCAAAACTCACCAGAAAAAAGTTTCGTCCACCAAAGTGCATTCGTTGTTCATTAGCATTGAAAGTATTGCTCGATGGGGAGTATTGTACGAAACTGCAAATTTAACCCCCACTGCACTACGTAATGTCGCCAGACGCCACATATCATGGATTTTAGCATCACTACAGCCTTGTATATGGCAGTGAAGAGGCATGCACAGTAGTATATATGATGTACCTGTCTTCAGTGGCACATACAAGGCTGTAGTGATGCTAAATTCCATGATTTATGTGAGTAGACGATGTAAGGACAGGAATGCAGGGTGTATATAGGTCATGCAGGCCTCCTATGTGTATTATAGGAACCACCACGCATGTATAGGCCTATAGACCAGCCTGACGTAGCCTCCCATGTCCTTAAGTAACACTGACGTGACATAACACTGACATGGGAGGCGAGATAACATGCTGGATACCATTACTAACACATATAATACAGTAATTAAGCTATCTACAACACAGGGACACACACGCACGTACACACACACCTTGTAGACATGTGTAGAAAGGTGTTTGAGTCCTTATAAACAGTGAGTATTGCGTAAATCACTGAAATAACGCCACTGTATAACGCGTGGACGAGCAGCTGATGGCGTGAGGGAGCGTGGATGAGGCGTTGCGGGGGAGACTTAGGGAAATGTGAGATTATTGAAGCTTTATAAGAGTTTTTAGGGAGATTGTAATGATATGGCCATATGGGAGGTAGAAGGTAGTGTTAGATGTGTGTGTGTATGTTTGTGGTTAATGGGAGGCTGTGAGAAGGAAGATAATGGGTGGTATAGTGAAGGAGCTAGAGTAAAGATGCTGTGAAAATGTTTGAAAAATCCGCTGGTATGATAAAAATGAAAGATAATATAGTTTTAAGCGTTTTATATTGTTTTATTTTGTATGTATATCTTTAATTAGATTTAATATCATATAAATTCACGTTATTGGCTATCTCAGGAAGCTTGATAGTGAAATAAGACCATTATATAACAGTTGATTTATTATATGACTATTGTGCAACGGAATATTTTTTAACTTATAGAAAATGAAAGACCTTAATTTATGGAGTACGAATATAATCAAGCCGTATTTTATAATTAAGAAATCAGGAAATGAATAAATGTCGATATTATTCAAAAGTTAACGGCGGGAGAGTGACGCTCGCTCCAAGGTGTGCGGTGATGGCGGTGACTATTTTACCAGTTTTAACCAGTTTCCCGGCCCTCGCAACGCATCCTACACCCTCTAATAGGTGAGTTATATATCCAAGAAACCATTGACAGCCAGATATACGTTGCATATACTTTATAGGTAGAATTATATTGATTTATAATACGCTCTGGGCCTCAAGGGGTTAAGTCTCCCCCGCAACGCCTCCTCCACGCTCCCTCACGCCATCCGCTGCTCGTCCACGCGTTATACAGTGGCGTTATTTCAGTGATTTACGCAATACTCACTGCTTATAAGGACTCAGACACACCGCTACACATGTCTACAAGGTGAGTGTGTACGTGAGTGTGTGTCCCTGTGTTGTAGATAGCTTAATTACTGTGTTATATGTGTTAGTAATGGTGTCCAGCATGTTATCTCGCCTCCCATGTCAGTGTTATGTCATGTCAGTGTTACTTAAGGACATGGGAGGCTACGTCAGGCTGGTCTATAGGCCTATACATGCGTGGTGGTTCCTATAATACACATAGGAGGCCTACGTGACCTATATACACCCTGCACGCCTGTCCTTACATCGTCTATTACCGGCAGGCGCCATGGGTTACGGATCACTACATTTACATTGCATCACTACAGCCTTGTATATATTTTTAATTATTATTATATATACTTGCATGATGATGATTATTACTCTTACTGATGTCCTAACTATTGTTGTATTTATCGCGTTTTACTGTGCATTTCCTTAACGCAGCATTTATTTATATCAGCATTTATTTAAATCAGGATTTTGTGGGGGGATATGGTAAATTTTGGGGGTGGATTATTATATGGTACACTTTTTTGGGGGATTATTATATGGTACACTTTTTTTGGGGGATTATTATATGGTACACTTTTGGGGGTGGATTATTATATGGTACACTTTTTTTGGGGGGGATATGGTACACTTTTTGGGGGGATTATTATATGGTACACTTTTTGGGGTGGATTATTATATGGTACACTTTTTGGGGGATTATTATATGGTACACTTTTTTTGGGGGATTATTATATGGTACACTTTTTGGGGGGATTATTATATGGTACACTTTTTTTGGGGGGATTATTATATGGTACACTTTTGGGGGGGGATTATTATATGGTACACTTTTTGGGGTGGATTATTATATGGTACACTTTTTGGGGAGTATTATATGGTACACTTTTTGGGGGGATTATTATATGGTACACTTTTTGGGGGGGGATTATTATATGGTGCACTTTTTGGGGGGATTATTATATGGTACACTTTTGGGGGGGATTATTATATGGTATACTTTTGGGGGGATTATTATATGGTACACTTTTTGGGGTGGATTATTATATGGTACACTTTTTGGGGTGGATTATTATATGGTACTCTTTTTGGGGTGGATTATTATATGGTACACTTTTTGGGGGATTATTATATGGTACACATTTTGGGGGGGATTATTAAATGGTACACTTTTTTGGGGGGAATATTATATGGTACACTTTTGGGGGGGATTATTATATGGTACACTCTTTTTTGTAGGGAATAATATTATATGGTAAACTATTTTTGTAGGGAATATATGGTAAACTATTTTTGTAGGGAATATATGGTAAACTATTTTTGTAGGGAATATATGGTAAACTATTTTTGTAGGGAATATATGGTAAACTATTTTTTGTAGGGAATATATGGTAAACTATTTTTTGTAGGGAATATATGGTAAACGTTTTTTATAGGAAATATTATATAGTGAACTCTTTTCGTAGGGAATAAATATAGGGTGAACTTTTTTTTCTAGGAAATATAGTCAACTGTTTTGTAGTTTCAACTTTTCCTCCTCCTTATTCTCCTTTTTTTCTCCTCTTCCTCCTTTTACCTCTCATTTTTCTCCTCCTTTTCTCCTTTTCCTCCTCCTTATTCTCCTTTTTTTCTCCTCTTCCTCCTTTTCTCCCTCATTTTTCTCCTTTTCTCCTCATTTCTCATCTCGTTTTTCTCCTCCTCCTCCTCCTCTTCATCCTTTTTTCCTTCTTGTTTCGTGTTTATGTGACTCCTACTAATCATTATTAATCATAATCAAGTTTTCTCCACCGTGTTTTTAAAAATTATATTTATTATTATTATTATTATTATTATTATTATTATTATTATTATTATTATTATTATTATTATTATATATATTTTCTATGGGAAACTCAACAAAAAAGCTGCTCTTATTTATCAATATTCTAAAGTGTTCTCTACCGTATTATTTTCTTTTCTTATTCAAGCCATGATAACTACTATATATGGAGACAATTATTACCGTATATACATAGTGGTGCAAGAGAATGATCTTAATAGCTTATACAGGTACGGAAATATAGCTTTTCTTACTCAATTATTGACTTATATTACAACTTTTCTTACTCTTTTTTACTTATACTAGCTACAACTTGTTAAAAACTTATATTGCAACTTTTTAACTTTTTTTAACAACTTCTTGACTCATATTACAACTATATTCTTTACTTATATTACAACTTTTCTTACTTTTCTATTATACTACTAGCTACAACTTGTTAAAAACTTATATTGCAACTTTTTAACTTATTTTTACAATTTCTTTACTTATATTACAACTATATTCTTTACCTACTTATATTACAACTTTTCTTACTTGTTTTACTTATAGACTACTAGCTACAACTTGTTAAAAACTTATATTGCAACATTTTAACTTTTTTTTGCAATTTCTTTACTCATATTACAACTATATTCTTTACTTATATTACAACTTTTCTTACTTTTTTTATTATTTATACTAGCTACAACTTGTTAAAAACTTATATTGCAACTTTTTAACTTTTTTTTTGCAATGTCTTTACTCATATTACAACTATATTCTTTATTTATATTACAACTATATTCTTGACTCATATCTATAATAATATAAGCGAAAGTGTGTCTGTCTGTGTGTGTGTGTGTGTGTGTGTGTGTGTGTGTGGTATAGGTTCCGCCCCCCGTGGCGGAATCCCATCATATGGCACAGTTTTGGAACCAGTTCGACCAGGGGAAGGTTTTAAGCCCACTTATGAGATGATCCGATCACCTTTTTTTTTTTTTTTTTAGCAGCCTATTAGCGAGAATTGTGGAAAAAAAACTGGGTTGCGAGAATTGAGGAAACCTTGATGTAGGGTGATGGGTAATGGGTGAGTGAATGGGTGGGGTGATGGGTAATGGGTGTGGGGTGATGGGTGAGTGAATGGGTGAGGGAATAGATGGGGGGTGATGGGTAATGGGTGAGTGAATGGGTGTGTGTGATGGGTAATGGGTTAGTGAATGGGTGGTGGGGTGATGGGTAATGGGTGAAATGAATGGTGGGGTTGATGGGTAATGGTTGAGTGAATGGTGGGTGGGTGATGTGAATGGGTTGGCGTTAATACATAATTTCTACATCATGATTTCAAGAAAGCTAGAAGGGGCTATCTGGAGAGTCTGTGTTTTTGGTGGGCCGAAGCCCACCAAACACAGGTGGTGGGCCGAAGGCCCACCAAATAGCCCTCCGCAGGAGCTAGCCAAAAAGTCCGCCCGGAGGGCGGCTTTGCGGCTAGTTACAACTATATTCTTGACTTATATTACAACTTTTCTGACTTCAATATTTTACTATACATAATCACAGTGTATAATATAGTGCATGGTGATTGCCGGGCTATGGTAGTGCTTCAACAACTATACTCTTCGCCTCCTATTAGTTACGGATTTGCTAAGACCATACTGTCAACGCCAGAATAGTATAGTGACTAGGAAGAATAGGAAAAAAGGAATAGTAGGGCGATCCTAACAGCATTATATTGATTTACACCTAGCCTTTTTTTATATTTTTTTTTTTTTTTTTTTTTTTTTTTTATCTATTTCACCATCTTTGGCCTCCATAATTACTTTGTGGCGAACATACTACTATAATTGTCTTTGTTTTTATAGTTAGATAAGCCTAGATCTCGATTTTTGTGTATATATAGCAGTGTGGTAAAACTGGAAAAGGTCTAAATCAAAGTCCATTATCTCTCTCTCTCTCTTTCTCTTTCTCTCTCTCTCTCTCTCTCTCTCTCTCTCTCTCTCTCTCTCTCTCTCTCTCTCTCTCTCTCTCTCTCTCTCTCTCTCTCTCTCTCTCTCTCTCTCTCTCTCTCTCTATTTACATATCTATCCCCTACCTTTTTTCTCTCTCTTTGGTGAAGCGCGCGTGATAGATCTTTCTGTAGCCGAAGCTTTGGTACTGTTCGGCCAGATGTAACCCCCCCGCCCCCCTCGACCCCCCCCCCCCCCTCGAATATATTCCGAACCCAGTGACCCGAGGAGACCCATGAAATAGGATATTTTCGGCTCCATACGGTTCATTCCGGGAGAGTTATCGCATATCCGGATTTTTCCCCTTGCTTCCTTCCCCTACCTTCCTTCTTCTTCTTCCTCTTCCTCCTCCTTATTCTCCTCTTCCCACTCCTTTTCCTCCTCCTTATTCTCCTTTTTTTCTCCTCTTCCTCCTTTTACCTTTAATTTTTCTCCTCCTTTTCTCCTTTTCCTCCTCCTTATTCTCCTTTTTTTCTCCTCTTCCTCCTTTTACTCTATTTTTCTCCTCCTTTTCTCCTTTTCCTCCTCCTTATTCTCCTTTTTTTCTCCTCTTCCTCCTTTTACCTCTCATTTTTCTCCTCCTTTTCTCCTTTTCCTCCTCCTGTATTCTCCTTTTTTTCTCCTCTCCTCCTTTTACTCTCATTTTTCTCCTCCTTTCTCCTTTTCCTCCTCCTTATTCTCCTTTTTTTCTCCTCTTCCTCCTTTTAACTTTAATTTTTCTCCTCCTTTTCTCCTTTTCCTCCTCCTTATTCTCCTTTTTTTCTCCTCTTCCTCCTTTTACCTCTCATTTTTCTCCTCCTTTTCTCCTTTTCCTCCTCCTTATTCTCCTTTTTTTCTCCTCTTCCTCCTTTTACCTCTCATTTTTCTCCTCCTTTTCTCCTTTTCCTCCTCCTTATTCTCCTTTTTTTCTCCTCTTCCTCCTTTTATCCCTCATTTTTCTCCTTTTCTCCTCATTTCTCACCTCCTTTTCCTCCTC
The DNA here is from genome assembly GCA_016584305.1 of Chionoecetes opilio. Lineage (NCBI taxonomy): Eukaryota > Metazoa > Arthropoda > Malacostraca > Decapoda > Majidae > Chionoecetes > Chionoecetes opilio. The sequence continues at coordinate 34,927 of JACEEZ010003435.1, forward strand.
CTCCTCCTCCTCTTCATCCTTTTTTCCTTCTGTTTTCGTGTTTATGTGTCTCCTACTAATCATTATTCTTGTTTTTCTTCCTCCTCCATCTTTCTTTTCATTCTTTTTTTCCTCGGCTTTATTAATCCAAAGATATTCATTTATTCCTTCATCTTTTCTATCATCCTCATTTTCTCCTCATATTTTTTGCCTTCTATTTCCGTCATTTTCCTTTCACAAATTCACATGTGTCTCTTACTGCATATTATTCTAAATTTTTCTTCTTCCCCCACTTCTGTATTTGGTTATTATTTTTAGTTTTTCGTCCTCTCATCCATTTATTGCTCCCATTTCTTCTCCTTCTTTCTATTCCTCTATCTATTAATCTATCTCTATCTCTATCTATCTATCTCTATCTATCTATATCACTCATTCATCTATTTATTCTTTCCATTCCTCCTCCTCCTCCTCCTCCTCCTCCTCCTCCTCCTCCTCCTCCCAGTCCGTCAGAGCGGCAAGGTTGGTAGAGACGTGAGCTTGCAATGTGTAGCGTCCCTGCGCATTCGGTCAGCGGTTCGAGTCCGCCTAGTTCGTGCTGACGTGGCGGCGCTTTGTATAGTCAATAACCTTGTAGTTGGTACTTGCAAACTGTCTAGATAGGATGAAAATCTTATCTTATCTCTCCTCCTCCTCCTCCTCCTCCAATTCCATGCAGTTTTTCTATATTGCGTGGTATCACTTCATTTCCGGCCAGCTTCGGCTGGAGGAGTGGGTGGGTGGGGAGGAGCCTTCTACTTTCCTTTCCTTTCTCTCTTATTATCTAGTTAGTGTAGTGTGGTTGAAGCAAACGGCCTTGTAGGAACCTATTGGTCTGTTGCTGTTTGTGTTTCCTTTGTAATCCTTTGTAATCCTCCGTATTCTTCGTTCTCTCTCTCTCTCTCTCTCTCTCTCTCTCTCTCTCTCTCTCTCTCTCTCTCTCTCTCTCTCTCTCTCTCTCTCTCTCTCTCTCTCTCTCTCTCTCTCTCTCTCTCTCTCTCTCTCTCAAAATGAAATAAATGTAACTTTTAAGGATGTGATAAGAACAAACTGGATTTTTTGTTTTGTTTTTGTTTATTGTTAAGAAAAATATCATTACAGTGACAGAATTTTGTCACGTAGAGAAAACAACTAATTTGCTTCAGAAATATAGACAAGTATCTTTTATAAATAATGATCAAAAGTATATAACAAAATCATTTCCTTACCCAATCAGGTAATGACGCGAAATAGAATAACCATAATAAGTCAATTATAGTTTTTGTTCCGAAAGTCAATCATGCAAATATTAAAATTGAGAAAAAAAATTAATATATAAGAAGATTTGTAAGAAAAAATAATAAGATAAACAATTAATATAAGTAAGGAGGCAAAAAACAAAGATATATAAACAAATGCATCAAGAAAGTAAGACAGTAAGAAACACATCAATAAGAGGAGAAAATCAGCCTCGTGTTCAATCATGACAATATTCGCAGTGTTCTCAGTTTAGATTAAAGTCATTCTATAATGCTACAAAATTCCCTTTAGTTTCCTCTTAATAACTGAATACACAATCAAATTTCGCTAAAAAGAATACATTATTTTGTACAATTGAAATCACGGCAAGGAAGTCACGTGATCCTGTGTTAGATAGTTGACCTGACATACAATGATTTGAGGTCAGTTTATTCGGGTCAAGGTGCCTCAAGGGTGGGCGTGAGGCTGGGTGGGGCGGCGGCTTCTGCGTGCGCGGTGGTGGACGGGTGGGTTGTTGTGGTTCTGAGTGGGAGGAGAGTCAGGGTGGGCGTAGTAGTCAATATAGTGGGCGGTATAGTTGTGGTAGTGGGCGGGAGGATAGTCACGGCGGGCTTAATAGTCTTGATAGTAGGCAGAAGAGTAGTTACGGTAATGGGCGGGTGGATAGTCACGATGGGCGTAATAGTCTTGATAGTAGGCGGAAGGGTAGTTAATGTAGGGGGCGGGAGGATAGTTACGGTAATGGGCGGGAGGATAGTTACGGTAATGGGCGGGAGGATAGTTACGGTAATGGGCGGGAGGATAGTTTTTGTGATGGGCGGTATTGCGGGCGGTGCTTTGGGCAGGATGATATAATTGGAGGCGTCTTGTAGATGGGCGGGAATGGGTGGGAGGGTGAGACGGTTCAGTGTTGCGGATGGGAGGGCCGGTGGTGCCCTGGGCGGGAGGGTGTTGTGTGTTGCGGGCGGGAAGGTGTGGTGGGCGGCGTGTTCCTGGCCTGAGGGAAGGAAAGTCCTCGGCGTTGAGGGGGGGAGGGAGGGCGGGGACTTGGGTGGGCTTTTCAACAGTAATGGGGAGTGAAGTTTTGGCGGTGGTTGGGGTTGTGATTGGTGCGGTGGTGGTTAGGGTGGTGGTTGGGGACGGTGGTGGTTGTGGCGGGTGTTGGGGGTGTCGTCTTGGTGATGTTGCGCGGGGCAGTCTGGCCTTGGCATCGGGGGCCAAGGAGTGCCCGCGCGCCGGCCACTTGGCGCCGCGGACCCTTCAGTGCGACTTTGCGGGAGACCCGGTCCTCGCGAGGCGGCACCGTCACCGCCACTTCGGGAAACTCCTTCTGGAGCTTCCGGATGTTGGCGCCGCCGAGGCCTATCACGTGGCGCCGCTGGTGTGGCGCCACTGCCACCTGTGCTTCCACCACCTCCGCCTCGTGCAGCAACGCCTGGAGGTGATGCACCGCGGCAGTAATCTGCCGGGGAGGTCCCCGCACCGTGACGGTGGCGGTCACGGCGTCCCGCGGCGGCGGCACCTTTACTATAACGCCGGGAAACTCCTGCTGCACCTTCTTCAACGTGGCGCCGCCAGGCCCGACGATGCAGTGCCGCATATGGGGCGCCGCGGCCACCTCCACCTCCACCTTCTCCACCTTCCAAGAGTCTCTCACACTTTCCTCCCCACACTTCTTGGCGCGCCGGCCGTTCTTTTTGGCCGGTGGCGGCGCGGCCTTCTGCTGCGAGCAGGCAGCCGCCTCGGTAACGGCGGGCAGTGGCTTGGCCTTCCTGGCCTGTGGCGACGCGGCCTTCTGCTGCTGCTGCGAGCAGGCTGCCGCCTCGGTGACGGCGGGCAGCGCCTGGGCCTTCCTAGGGCGGTGCCTCTTGTCGCGGGCCAGCGTCCAGGCCTCGGAGGTGGCGTGCAGCGCCTCGCCGGAGACGTACATCACGCCGGACAAGAGGCCCTGAGCCTTCTCGGCACGGCGCGCCTTGGCTCTTGGCCGTGGTTTCTTCTTTTGTTTCGATAGTTTTTCTTCTTTCTTCAGGTCTCCCTGTCCTTCCTGTTGTCCCTCTTCCTGCACCGCGTTTACAGTTTCAATGGTTTCTTCCTTTGCTTCCTGCTCCATGATTTTGTTTTCTTCCGTTACTGAATCGTGGTCTATTTTTTCTATTTCTTCTACAACCTTTGTGTCTTCAATTATTACTAGGGTTCCATTTCCTTCCACGATTTTCTCTTCGATATTTAGTGCTGATTCCTTATTTTCCTCCTTTTTGGCATAAGCTTCCACGTCGTCAATGATCCGCTTGGATTTCTTCTTCTTGGTCAGCTGTCGCCACAGCTGCCGAAAGACATACACACAGCCGCAACAAATCTTGGGCTCCTTGTCGCTGTCCATAACGTTGATAGTTGAATCTGCCTTGGCAATCATCACTGTCTCCAATCTTACTTTCTCTCAGATTCCGTCAAACAGGCACCCCCGCAATATTAAAGATGTTTTTTTTTAAATCCACGAAGAGGTTGGAGGTTGGAGTTAAGACGCTTACGCTTCCCTTCACAGCCAACTCCAGGCTCACCAGCCAGTAGTCAGGTTATCAGCGTGTTACTCTTAAGCAGACTCTAGGATACATGTTGGAACCTTGTAGCGCGGAGGCAAAATATATATTAACACTTATTTGCTGTTCGCTGATTGGCTGGCGTGGTCAAAGGAGACACCTGATTGGCTAAAGAGTAGTGAGGACAAGAAAGGCATCTTCCCTATCTCAATTCCCTTTGTTTTTACTCATATAAAGCTTTCATATTTTCTTCCTTCCTTCCTTCCTTCCTTCCTCTCCTCCTCCTCCTCCTCCTCCTCCTCCTCCTCCTCCTCCTCCTCCTCCTCCTCCTCCTCCTCCTCCTCCTCAGTTATGTTCATGGATTGGCGATTGGCTTTCAAATCGTAAACAACGGGTAGTAATAAATGGCGAGGCATCTGATTGGTTAGATGTTACTAGTGGGGTGCCTCAGGGCTCGGTCTTGGGTCCTACTCTTTTTCTGATATATATCAATGATCTGGACTGCGGATTTGTATCTAAAATATCGAAATTTGCTGATGACACCAAATTAAGCGGTAAAGCATATACTAGAGAAAACTGCAAACTCATACAACGTGATCTCTACAAACTATCAGACTGGAGTGATAAATGGCTATTAAAATTCAATTCCGATAAATGTAAAGTAATGCATATAGGCAACGATAACCTCAAATATAACTATCAAATGCAAAATAAATCGTTAACTGAAGTACAGCAGGAAAAGGATTTAGGTGTCATCATTAGTAATGATCTTAAAACTAGTCCGCATTGCCTAGCTGCCAGTAAAAAGGCGAATATGATGTTGGGCTTCATTAAACGCAACTTTGAACATAAAACTCCTAAAGTAATGACACAATTATACACGTCTTTGGTTAGGCTGCACTTAGAATATGCCGTTCAATTCTGGTCGCCTTGTTTCGTAAAAGATCAAGCCAAATTGGAATCAGTTCAAAGAAGAGCAACCAAACTAATACCATCTCTGCGAAATTCATCTTATGAAGAGAGACTGCGGAAACTTAATATGTTTTCCCTAAAGGATCGTAGAATCCGTGGGGACTTGATAGAAACCTTTAAGATCCTAAAAGGATTTGATGTCATTAATCAAGAGAACCTATTCGAGCTTTCTCCTCAAGGGACAACAAGAAATAACGGTTTTAAACTGAACGGTCAACGTTGCATCACTGATCTCCGTAAAAAATATTTCAATGTTAGAGTTGTTGATCGATGAAACAAATTACCAGCAAATGTTGTCGATGCCAGCACATTAACTTCATTTAAATACAGACTTGACGCGCACTGTAGAGTAAATGGGTATTGATATTGCCCTGCGAATTCATATTATAGTCCCCCGGATCGATTAGTGGTAGTGGTAGTTGTAGTTAGCATATTTTATATCCTATCATTCTTCACTACGAAACTTCCATGTTCCTATCTTCTTTAGGGACATGGTATCATTTTCCAACTGTCCTCTTACATGTAGTTGATAGTTAGTAGTATGTAATTCAGCAGATACCCTCGTTATGGACCAATAGGTCTCCTGGTGTCTGTTATTCCTATGTAATCCTAATCCTATGTAATCCTCCTCCTCTTCCTCCTCTTCCTCTTCCTCCTCCTCCTCCTCCTCCTCCTCCTCCTCCTCCTCCTCCTCCTCCTCCTCCTCCTCCTCCTCCTCCTCCTCCTCCTCCTCCTCCATGCTTCCTTCATTCTTACTCACTATTGCAACCATATCTCTATCTCTCTCTTTCTCTTTCACAATTCCTCTTTTCGGCTTATTATATAATGCCTTGTCGTATATCTATGTCCTATAATCACTCCTTATATGCATCTATCCTTGGCTTGGGTCGGACATAGGAATACATATGAATAGGGAGACATATACATACATACATCTCTATCGCTCTCTTCATATTTCCTCTATAATAGCTTGCAGTCTTTATATCCTATCATCACTCCAATGTCTCTATCCTTTGCTTGGGTCGGACATAGGAGGCAAGGCAAGAAAATCATACGTCCTATCATTACTCCTATGTCTATCCTATCCTATCATATCTGTCTCTATCCTATGTTTGGGTCGCACATAGGAGGCAAGGCAAGAACATCATACGTCCTATCATTACTCCTATGTCTATCCTATCCTATCCTATCCTGTCTCTATCCTTTCCTATGTATCTATCCTATGCTTGGGTAGGACATGGTAGGCAAGGCATGCATACATAGGACATAGTAATACATAGGAATAGGGAGACATACATACATACATAGGACATAAATAAATAGGACATGGGAAGCAAGGCAATAAAATCATACGTTAGGTGCGCTTGCTATGTCCCTCCCTCCCTCCCTCCCTTCCTCCCTCCCTTCCTCCCTCCCTTCCTTCCTCCCTTCCTCCCTCCCTTACTCCCTCCCTTCCTCCCTCCCTTCCTTGCCAAATTCTGACCGCTCAGCAGCCGTGGAAAACATTGAAGGTATTGGAGAAGAGTTTAAAAATATGAAAACCCTGGACTCAGCAACTCGGATACATTATTTTTTATCTCTTAAATGGCGGGAAAGTTGCGAAGTTGCATCTATCCGGCTAGCTCAGGAATGCGTTCATAGCTTCCTTTTTTTATATTTTTTTATATTCATCCATTTGTTATTTATAGTCATTTATATTTTATCTGTCATCATCTATCATTATATATCATCTCCCATCTATATCATCTATCATTATTTATTTATCTATTATTTATTTATCATCCATTAGTGTTATTTGTTATTATCTTTATATTAGTGTTATATTTTTATAAAGGTTTGTGTGTTTTTGAGTAAGTGAGAAGTAATGGTGTATGTTTCCTTCCCTTCCCTTCCCTTCCCTTCCCTTGCCTTGCCTTCCCTTCCTATCCCTTCCCAGCCCTTCTCTTTCCTTCCCATCCCATCCCATCCCTTCCCTTCCCTTCCCTTCCCTTCCCTTCCCATCTCTTATCTTCCATTCTCATTTCTTGCCTTGCCTTGCCTTGCCTTGCCTTGCCTTGCCTTGCCTTGCCTTGCCTTGCCTTGCCTTGCCTTGCCTTGCCTTGCCTTGCCTTGCCTTGCCTTGCCTTGCCTTGCCTTGCCTTCCCATCCCTTTCCTTTCCTTTCCGTTCCTTTCCTTTCCTTTCCTTTCCTTTCCTTTCCGTTCCTTTCCTTTCCTTTCCTTTCCTTTCCTTTCCTTTCCTTTCTTTCCTTCCCTTGCCTTCCTATCCCTTCCCAGCCCTTCCCTTTCCTTCCCATCTCATCCCATCCCATCCCATCCCTTCCCATCCCTTCCCATCCCATCCCATCCCATCCCTTCTCTTCTCTTCTCTTCTCTTCTCTTCTCTTCTCTTCTCTTCTCTTCTCTTCTCTTCCCATCCCATCCCATCCCATCCCTTCCCATCCCTTCCCTTCCCTTCCCTTCCCTTCCCTTCCCTTCCCATCCCTTCTCTTCTCATCCCTTCCCTTCCCTTCTCTTCCATTCCCTTGCCTTCCCTTCCTATCCTTTCCCTTACCTTCCCAACCCTACCTACCCTTCCCTTCCCTTCCTTCTCTTCCCTTCCCTTGCCTTTCCTTCCTATCCTTTCCCTTACCTTCCAACCCTACCTACCTTCCCTTCCCTTCCCTTCTCATCCTATCCTATCCCTCCCCTTCCCTTCCCTTCCCATCCCTTCCCATCCCTTCCCTTCCCTTCCCTTCCATTAATTATAACTTATCAGTCTTAGTGATATTCTCTTCCCCTTCTCCCTATATATATATATCCATTATTTCTTCCTATTATTTCCCTTATTATTATTATTATTATTATTTCCCTACCCTTCTATTCCTTATTTATCCATTATTTACTTCCTCATAATCTACCAAGGAATGAAGATGTGCGTGTGTGTGTGTGTGTGTGTGTGTGTGTGTGTGTGTGTGTGTGTGTGTGTGTGTGTGTGTGTGTGTGTGTGTGTGTGTGTGTGTGTGTGTCTGTGCTTGTTTTCTGTTCATATATTCGTTTGTTTATCTTTCTTTGTTTATCTCTCTCTCTCTCTTCTCTCTCTCTCTCTCTCTCTCTCTCTCTCTCTTCTCTCTCTCTCTCTCTCTCTCTCTCTCTCTCTCTCTCTCTCTCTCTCTCTTTTCCCGCCCTGTGTAAGAAGCGTCAGGCGAAGAACGCACCGCCAACATCGTCTGCTGATTTGCATGTGAATTGAAGTCGCTCGGCATGTGTGCAGTGGCGGTCCTGGCTTGTGTGGCGCCCTGGGCAAACCTTTACTTTTTTATTAAGATATTAGGAACTATAAAATTACTTATTATTTATTATTAATATTTATTATTGTTATTACTAGCATAAGTTACCCGTAATAAGTATGCTGCTCTGAAAGACAATCCGAATGGCTTTGTACACGTAGCACCGTGTTTATGAATCTCTCTCTCTTTCCATCTTCCTCGAGGCAGAGAGAGAGGGGGAGGGGGGGAAGGTGAAAATCAGAAACACAAAAGTGTCTCCTGTGCCAGGTAGGCCTATGCCGCAGGCTGCAAAACCCCCCCAATTTTCTGAACTATGAAGAAATTGGATCAACCTGGCCTAATACAGCTTACAGCCATCTCAAGGATGACTCTAACCTTTCCTGAAAGTTCGGGTGAAATTGGGACAGAAAGGGCGGAGCCTTGGCTGTGGGCCTACACACGGACAGACGGACAGACGGTGAATGATGGCAAAGACCCTCTAGGTGGTCAAAAATCTTTGATTATAGTAAGACTTATAGTAAGATTTAATATTTTTTTCTTTTTCTTCGACTTTTTCATCGTGACTTATTTGGTTTTAGTGATGTTTTTACAAAATAATTTAGAAACAATAACAAATTATTAAATATATATATTATAAAATTAGAAATAATTAAACAGAACTATTAAACATTTTGACGAATGGAAACACAATAGATATGCAAGGAGGTGTCGGGAACTCCTGGCAACAAACAACCATGCAGTGTCAGCCTTGGCCATGATAAGACAAGTACAAGACAAATAACCAGATTTAAGAAAAGATATCAAAGACACATGAGATAGTAATCATTGTCACCACCTGAGTGGTGGAGAAACCCGGGCATGGGTCACAAGGCGTGGCGTGCCAGGCGTTCGGAGGGCACCGTGTTGGGTCACCGTGTTGGGTCACAGCGTGAACCACGGGTCACGGCGGGGAGGACATCAAAGAGGGAGTCATGACGTGATCATCAGCGAGCTCCTCACTTCTTGGCCGCCGCATAGCCGCTATACTGTTGCCTGTAGAGCTTCAGTAGCCGCTGTAGCCGCCGCCGCTCCGCCGCCTGCAGGCGTGCCTTGAGGCAGGCCTCCACGGCGGCCACCTCGGCGGGAGGCCCCGTGATCCTTACTTGGCGGGACTCTGTGTTGGTGGCGGGGGGCACCGACACCCTCACGCCGGGGTACTCCTGTGCCAGCCTGATCAGGGCCTCGCCCCCCGGGCCCACCACGTGGCGCCGCATGTCAGGGGCCACGTCAAGGACCACCTTTGTTCTGGCCGCCTTACGACGCTCGGCTGCCTCACGCAGCTGTGCCTCGACAGCCTCCAGGCGGCCGGCGATGTCCTTGGCGGCGGCGGCCACCTGACTCTTAAGGCCTGTGAGGGTGACATGGTTTGAGGTGCGATCCTGGGGCAGGGGCACCGTCACACGCACGCTGGGGTAGTCCTGTCTCAGCTTTTGGACAGTGTTTCCCCGTGGGCCGATGACGTGCTGCCGTCTGCCCGGTGGCACCGGCAGCAACACCGTCACCTTGTCTTCCTTCCAGGAGCTGCGCACCTGTACTTGGGAGTTGTCCTTTGGCACTGCTTGTCGCCGGCCCTTAACGCGTTTCTTGGTTGGCTTTGGAGGCGCGACGCTCTCCTGCACAGCCTTGGTGCCTTCCTCCTTGTCTGACTCATCGTCACGGCATTTCTTCTGCTTTCTACACACAGTGTGCCACTCGCCGGAGTCGTCCTCAGGCTCCTCACTTGTAACAACAGTTTTCTTCTTCTTCCGTTTGGTACGCTTCTTAGAGCCTTTCCCTTCCGCCGGGGCTTCTTGCTCCTGGGGATCCTCAACAAGGTACTCGGCGTGGTCGAGCGTCTCCCCGCGCTGCTCCATGACGCGTAAAGTTGTCATCTCAGTATCTTCTGATGGTTCAATCATTTCAGAAGAGTCGGTCTCATTCTGATCAGCCGCTGTGTTATCCTGGTCTGGAGCTTCTGCTGCGACGCCTGCACCATCGGCACACCGATCTTGCTTCACTTTCTTGG
>JACEEZ010003435.1:55000-57500 GCA_016584305.1 Chionoecetes opilio
CTCGCCGGGTGTCACTACGCAAGCCTCTACACAAGGTCAGGTCAAGGTCAGGCCCATGCCGGGGTGTAAGGGACGCGGCCTTGTCCTCCCCACCACAACCACAACACGTTACATTACACCATGATAAGTGTGGTACTATAAGGGTGATACTAATAGTGTGATACCAATTTACACCTTAATGGGTTTACAGTCCGTTCAGATTAAGTGTTTTCTCTAAGCCCCACGTCTGGCCTTTTTCTGTCCTATAATTTGGTGCATTGCATGGAGTGGATTAGGACTCAACGCGTCTCTAACACTCTTTCCTTGGTGGTTCATTGTTTTTTTGGGGGGTGAAAACCTATAATTAATGGCAGCTGAGTGGTTGATCCAAACAGACCATCACTATATCACTGTCCATTCTCTCTGTCTTTTAGGTGGAGGCATATTTAGGTGGTTGATCTGAACGGACTTTGGGTATTTCACTGTCAATTATCTCTCTCTCTCTCTCTTAATTGCTGTTTGCGTGGTGAGGACCGAGTTAACAGAGGTAAGCATGGAGCATGAGTTAATAATCCCAGGTGACTGGTGACTGGTTGTGGTTGTGGTTGTGGTGGGGAGTCTCGGCCGCGCCCCTCAACCCTTCCATTACCGAGGAAAAGTATGTAACCACTACTCTCGCAAGACCCTTCATGAGGACAACCAAGGAGGAGATCAATGGGGCAAGAAACACACCAAACTCTCTGTGTGTATGTAAGGAATGGAAGTTATCTTAGTGATTGTGAACTTGGCGACAAGGAGAAGGGGACTTAGGGGAAGACAGGGGAGGGACGAGGGACGAGGGGAAGAAAAGGGAGGGGCGCTAGGGACGAGGGGAAGGGGAAGAGGGGATGAACGAGGAACAAGGGGACATGGGAAATAGAGGGGAAAGGCGCGAGGGACTTCGGGGAAAAGAGGGGAAGAGAGAGGAGGAACGAGGGGAGGGGAAGAGAGGGGAGGGGAGCGAGGTGGTGTTGCAGTTGGACAGCTTCCAGATCAGCGATGCTCGGCCAGGGGGAGTGACCTGACCTGCCCTGACCTCTGTGTGTGTGTGTGTGTGTGTGTGTGTGTGTGTGTGTGTGTGTGTGTGTGTGTGTGTGTGTGTGTGTGTGTGCCCTGCTCTTAATTGTTGACTGACGGCTGTTTTTCGGGTCACAGTGTTTGCTGACCCGATAAAGACTTCCATGTATTAATGTTTCTTTTTCTGCTCTCTCTTGTGTGTGTGTGTGTGTGTGTGTGTGTGTGTGTGTGTGTGTGTGTGTGTGTGTGTGTGTGTGTGTGTGTGTGTGTGTGTGTGTGTGTGTGTGTGTGTGTGTGTGTGTGGCAGAAGGCAGTGGCCGAGTATTTCTGGTCTGGGCGCCGCCGTCACAGCCTCAAGATGGAGACGCTCGTGTTTTCAGCGGCGGCGTTTCCATCTTGGGGCTGTGGACGGTAACTCTGTGCCGTGACAGCGTCAGGAGGGGCGTCAGGAGGGGGAGAGAGGTGCGCCAGGACAGCGGGATGGGGCGTGTGGTGGGGTGGGCGGCGCCACACCCGCCCAGCTGTCGCCACCACGCTGCGGGCGGGGTGTTGCGGTCGTGTATAAAGCCAGAGGCAGGGGGCGGAGCGGGCCGTGCATGGGCAGCGGTGTGGACCACCGCGGCGGCGAGGACACCTTGCCGTGATCAAAGCCAGTCAAGAGTCCCACCAAAGAGTCCCAGCAAAGAGAAACTCTGTACTGGCAGTGCCCGTGATGGTCCAGCACCGCCTCGTCTGTGTGCTGTGCTGAGGCAGCCCGCCCTGACGGTGCCAAGACTCTGCACAGTGAAGGGCAGTGAAGGGCTGTCCTGGCACCACAGAGTTACATGCAGGGTAACATATGCATGTAACTCTGTCCCTGCACTGGGCGGGCGTACCGGCCCAAGGCCTCCTAGATACTAACTCTATACTATCTAGGAGGCCTTGTGCTCCTTGTGCACTAGCGACATCAGAGCCAGGCCTCGCACAGCACGCCTCACCACCCTACCACGCTCTGACTTACGAGACTATCGCGCCAGCAAACCATGTCAGTTGTGGTAGAAGTAGTGGTAGTAGTAGAGAGAATAAGTCATGCCAGAGGGAAGAAGGTCAGTCTTATACCTTGCTTCCTGGGATTTGAGAGATGGTGGAGAGAATGGAGCCACGGCGGCCGTGAGAAGGCTGGAGACTATTATGTGATAAGTCCTGCAGGGAGGAAAGATGGAATGATGTTAAGAAGGCAGACCAAGGGGAGCTGGGACCACTCAGGCGGCCTCGTTACTACACCACCACACTCTCTAGAGACACACTGATAGATAAAGCTTACAGTGTTAACTCCTTGAGACCCAGAACGTAATTTTCATTGTACGTAATTTGACCACCATTAGACGATTTTGAGTAAATATAAGCAATATTTTATAGATATGACCTATCTAGTATCCTTGTCGACGAACTAATTTGCTATATTCAGTTACTTTTCGTAATTTTA
>JACEEZ010003435.1:62500-88734 GCA_016584305.1 Chionoecetes opilio
AAAATAACGAAAAGTAGCTGAATATACCAAATTAGTTAGTCGACAAGGATACTGAACAAGTCATATCTTTAAAATATTGCTTATATTCATTAAAAATCGTCTTATGGCAGTCAAATGACAATGGAAATCACGTTCTGGGCCTCAAGGGGTTAGCAGCGCTCATAACATTTGGCCGATTTTCTAAACATGGACATAGGCTAACGTAGGACTAACCATGGCTTTAGAGAGACATTGAAGCTTTTTAACCATTTTTCCAGGGGGTTTAGTCTCAGATTGGAATTGCTACACACTCACTAACCTCTCCAACACCCAAGTCTAATGATATTATACCCCGGACAATGTTTAAAGCACTGAAATGTCTGTCTAAAGCCATGGTTAGTCATAGGTTAGCCCATGTCCATGTTTAAAAAATCGGCCAATTGTCTGGACTCCGATGATACCCTGGACTACCTGATAAGTAAGTCCACAGACGTCTTGGTCCTTACTAGGCTGTATGTGATAAACTACAGTACACTAATCCTATTTAAAGTGAGAGATTTAAAGATAATAAAGGCGAAGGCTCCTCCCCACCCACCCGCCATGCCCCCCAGCCACAATATTACACCTATGTTGCGTTTTCTTTCATTTACTTCATTTTCTTCATTGTTTTCCATCCCGCAAACGATAACAAGAAAATTATAAACAACCCACATGTCATTTCCTTTCCCTTATAGTTATACCATTACCTTTACTGTCCCCCATTTCCTTAACGCTATAGAGAAGACATTATTAGACCCACGTTTCATTTTCTTACATGTACTCCCTTTTCTTATAGTTTTCCTTCCCTCAAACGATACAAGGCACATTATAAACAACCCACATGTCATTTCCTTTCCCTTATAGTTATACCATTACCTTTACTGTCACCCATCTCCTTAACGCTATAGAGAACGAACGCTGAGACTCACGTTCCATATTTTTCATTTACTCCCTATTCTTCATTACTTCCCAGCCTTAATTTAGCCACAAAAAGAAAAATATAAAGACTCATTTTGTATTTCCTTAATTTTCCTTTCACTTATAAACAAAAAATGATCACTACCTTTATTGCTACCCATTTCCTTAACGCTATAGAGATAGAAATATTAGACCCGTGTCATTTTCTTTCAATTGACTTCGTTTTCGTCATTGTTTTCCCTTCCTCAAACACTAAAAAGAACATTATAAACAACCCACATTGTATTTCCTTGCACTCATATCCGTAGATAACAGTTAAGTCGCCAGGACAACTTTTTTTTCTGTTTACAGCCGTGTGGTGGCGTTAATACTTACATTTCTACATCCATGATTTCAGAAAGGTTAGAAGGGGCTATCTGGAGAGTCTGTGTTATTTTGTGTCTTCATCTGTGTCATAGTATGGCTATAAATGAACAAATTACAAGAATATCTACAAAGTGGCTACCAACAGTAGAGTCGCCATCTAGTGTTTATTTACTGAGTGTCGTACCGCTGTCGTCGTCGCCCGAAAAAAAAACGCGTAGCGAAATTTGAAACCGTCTATACTTGCAGCTACAAAGCATAAAACAACGCTGAAACAGGGTAGATTAAACAGTCTTGATATAAACTACTGTGTATCATCTTCAGTGGCACATACAAATCAGTAGTAATGCTATAATTAGTAATATATGGCGCCTGGCGACTTGACTGCAGGTGGCGACTTTACTGTTATCTACGGTACCTTTATTGTCACCCATTTCCCTAACGATAAAAAGATAGAAGGATGAGACCCACGTTCCATTTTCTTTTATTTAATCCTTTTTTCTTATTCCTTTCCATTCCTCTAACGATACAAAGGAATAATAAAGCTTCATTTTATATTTCCTACCACTTATAAACAAAAAATTATCACTACTTTTATTGCTACCCATTTCCTTAACGCTATAGAGAACATAAGAAACATAAGAACATAAGAAAATAAGGAAGCTACAAGAGGCCGCGAGACCTACACGTGGTAGTTCCTGTTAATTGGACGTCAATAACAGCTACAAACAGTACAAAGACAACGGAATCTGAATAAATCTACATCAATCTGAGACATAATTAACTTGTGACCTAATATTGAGAGGTTACTGTGTCTAAGTGACTATAGTCTATTTTTTTTATTATGGTCAAAATGCAGTAAGGAAGCCACGCCCCTGCCTCCCCTTCTATGCTACGGGGCAGCTGATTGGTGCATTCCTCGTATCATCACTACCCATCACAATATCTTCACTACTTAACACCACTGGACAGAGCAATCTTCACTACAGAGGGATATTTGATTTGTCACCCTCTGTAGTGAAGATTGCTCTGTCCAGTGGTCACGCCGCTGTTAAGTAGTGAAGATATTGTGATTGGTAGTGATGATACGAGGAATGCACCATCAGCTGCCTCGAAGAATAGAAGGGGAGGCAGGGGGCGTGGCTTCCTTACTGCATTTTGACCATAATAAAAAAAATAGACTATACTGTAACAAATCCAATACAGGATATTATGAGTTAGAAACCTTCTAAAGATATTATAATGTGCTTAACCCGGAAGAAGGAAAGATGCGACCCACTTTTCATTATCTAGCATTTATATCACTGTTTTCCATTCATCAAGCGATATAAGGAGCAATATAAACAACCCACATTATATCTCCACTCCCTTATATCACTGTTTTCTATTCATCAAGCGATATAAGGAGCAATATAAACAACCCACATTATATCTCCACTCCCTTATATCACTGTTTTCCATTCATCAAGCGATATAAGGAGCAATATAACAACCCACATTATATCTCCACTCCCTTATATCACTGTTTTCCATTCATCAAACGATATAAGGAACAATATAAGCAACCCACATTATATCTCCACTCCCTTATATCACTGTTTTCCATTCATCAAGCGATATAAGGAGCAATATAAACAACCCACATTATATCTCCACTCCCTTATATCACTGTTTTCCATTCATCAAGCGATATAAGGAGCAATATAAACAACCCACATTATATCTCCACTCCCTTATATCACTGTTTTCCATTCATCAAGCGATATAAGGAGCAATATAAACAACCCACATTATATCTCCACTCCCTTATATCACTGTTTTCCATTCATCAAACGATATAAGGAACAATATAAGCAACCCACATTATATCTCCACTCCCTTATATCACTGTTTTCCATTCATCAAGCGATATAAGGAGCAATATAAACAACCCACATTATATCTCCACTCCCTTATATCACTATTTCTATTGTTTCCCATTTCCTTAACCCCTTCAGACCTAGAACGTGATTTCCATTGTAATTTGTGTACCATTAGACGGTTTTTAGTGAATATAAGCAATTGTTTTATAGATATGACCTGTTTAGTATCCTAGTAGACTAACTAATTTGGTGTATTCAGTTACTTTTCGGATTTTTATGGCTAACAACAGACGATTTTATATAGCAAAGGAAAGATCTGGGCGTGAAGGGGTTAACGCTATAGAAAGGGAAAGATGAGACTCGTTTCATTTTCTTTCATCTACACCTTTTCCTTATAGTTTTCCCTTCCTCAAACACTAAAAAGAACATTATAATCAACCCACATTGTATTTCCTTTCACTCATATCACTACCTTTATTGTTTCCCATTTCCTTAACGATAGAGGGAAGGGAGGATGTAACTCACGTATCATTTTCTGTCAATTACTCCGTTTTCTTATAGTTTTCCATTCTTTAAGTGATAAAAATAATATTATAAACAATCCACATTATATTTCCTTTCACTCATATCACTACCTTTATTGTTTCCCATTTCCTTAACGACATAAAGATAGAATGATAAGGCCCAGGTATAATTTTCTGTCCTTTCTACCCTTGTGTTGATCGCCTCCCATATAATTCTCCCTCCTCGAGACTCCTTCACCAGCTGGCAGGACGCGCGCCAACTGTGCTAACGTGTCCCGGGACCAAAGTATAATTAGGGAGAGCCAATAAGGCCACACGGGAGAGCCAATCAAATGTCAAGGTAGCTCTGACGTCATCACAGCCTGGCCAATCACAGACCAGCAAATGGATTCTTTGGATTTTAGAACAAGAAGTAAAGGATTCAAACTGGAAAAGCGTAGATTTAACCCCTTGAGACCCAGGACGTAATTTCCATTGTAATTTGGCTACCACTAGACGATTTATATTGAATATAAACAATATTTTATAGATATGACCTGTTTAGTATTCTTGTTGACTAACTCATTTCTTATATTTAGTTACTTTTCGTAATCTTATGGCTAACAACATAATTTCTTTTTTTTATATAGCAAAGGAAAGATCTGGGCGTGAAGGGGTTAACAGGAAATAGGGAGAAAGTGGTTCACAAAAAAGTGGTAAATCACAGAGCAGCAAATGCATTCTTCAGATTTAGAAGTAACGGATTCAAACTGGCGAAGCGTTGATTTAATCCCTTCACGCCCGGATCTTTCCTTTGCTATAAGAAAAATGTTTGTTGTTAGCTATTCAATTACAAAAAGTAACTTAATATACCAAATTAGTTAGTGGACAAGGATACTAAACAAGTCATATCTATAAAATAATGCTTAACCCCTTGAAACCCAGAACGTAAATTCCATTGTAATTTGGCTACCATTAGATGATTTTTAGTGAATATCAGCAATATTTTATAGATATGACCTGTTTAGTATCCTTGTTCACTAGCTAGATTGGTATGTTCAGTTATTTTTTGTAATCTTATGGCTAACAACACAATTTCTTATTTTATATAGCAAAGGAAAGATCTGGGCGTGAAGGGGTTAAAAGGAAATAGGGGGAAAGTGGTTCACAAATAAGTGGTAAATCACAGAGCCGCAAATGCATTCTTCAGATTTAGAATTAACGGAATTCAAACTGGCGAAGGAAGCGTTGGTTTAACCCTTCACGCCCAGATCTCTCCTTTGCCATACATTTTTTTGTCTGTTGTTAGCTATTAAATTACGAAAAGTAACTGAAATATACCAAATTAGTTAGTGGACAAGGATACTAAACAGGTCATAGCTATAAAATATTGCTATATATTAATTAAAAATCGTCTAATGGTACCCAAATTACAATGGAAATTACGTTCTGGGCCTCAAGGGGTTAAGGGCTGGATCTTGTAACTCTTGTATTATCATTATTACTGCTATTATTATTACTACTTGTTATTTTCATTATCATTATCTTTTCATTATCTATTATCATTATCATTTCATTTTCATTTCATTATCATTATCTACGTTGGTACGAGTCTAGTGGCTTCTGGTTTACTGACTAAAACCTCTCTGTAACTTCCCTCACTTTTCCCTTGCGTCTTTTTACCATTTCTTTGTTATTATCTGACGCATGACTTTAGCATCGTTATTTGGGTTTATGGAACTGTCGCCGATGGGAATTCTCGCCGAAACACCAAACTAGAACTCTCGCCGACGTAGTAATGTTAACCTAACCTGGACATTGGCACCTAACTTAACCTAACTGATCAAGCTAACGATAGTATTTCATCCCTGAATGCAGAAACACGGGTAAAACTTGATTAAATGCATATATTGGCTCCTGAAATATCAAGAATTGGAACACTCGACGACGGCGGCGAGAATTCCTATCGGCGACAGTTCCAGGTACCCGTTATTTGTACCCATCGTCATTGTCTGATCTTGGGTGATGTGTCCCTTTTTCTTACTATCTGAAGTAATATCTATCTTATTATCTACTATCCTGCTATCTTATCTATCTACTATTTACTTACCATCTATCTATCTTACATCTGTCTTACTATCTATCTGTGCACGTCAACTCCCTGATTGAAGGCACACACAGGTGACTTTCCTAACACACAGGTACACACAGGTGACGTTCCTAACACACAGGTACACACAGGTGACTTTCCTAACACACAGGTACACACAGGTGACTTTCCTAACACACAGGTACACACAGGTGACTTTCCTAACACACAGGTACACACAGGTGACTTTCCTAACACACAGGTACATACAGGTGACTTTCCTAACACACAGGTAACCAACCACAGGTGACTTTCCTAACACACAGGTACATACAGGTGACTTTCCTAACACACAGGTACACACAGGTGACTTTCCTAACACACAGGTACACACAGGTGACTTTCCTAACACACAGGTACACACAGGTGACTTTCCTAACACACAGGTACACACAGGTGACTTTCTATGTACCAAAGACTCTTATTATAAAAAGAAAAAAAAGAAAGAAAAAAAATAGTAGTAGTATATCAGCCACTCTTTCAAACCTCCACAAAAATATCTCCTGTCCTTCAACGCCAAAACCCCCTCTCACCCCCTAAACGCCCCCCTCCCTCCCCCCTCACCCCCCTAAAAGCCCCCCCATTCCCCCCCTAAACGCCACCCGCCCTCCTCCCCCCAAAAAAATAAAGTGAAAAATAGATGGAAGGCTCAGTGAAAACCGTAAAAAGAATAAATACATGAATGAAGTCCCCTGTTGCATCATTCTTATTTTATTTTAGCTGTGATGGAATGACAGACAGTCCCTCCCCCCCCTCCACACACACACACACACACACACACACACACACACAACACACACACACACACAAAGGGCTTCCCACATACTCTGACTCGCTAAAAAAAAAATCTCAAAAACATTCACATCTATTTTTGACATAACACTGACAGGGCATCAACAAAATAGGGGGAAAGAATTTACGCACACACACACACACACACACAAACACACACACACACACACACACAACAACTAACATTTCACACACACACACACACACACAACACACACACACACACACACCACACAGTATTTCTTTCCTTCTTTCTTTCCTTAACATTAGCCCCTAGTGCCGACATTCCCGACATTCTTTTTCCTTCACATTAATTCAATCATCTTCCCTCCCTCCTTCTTTCCTTCAATGCCTTGATACTCTTCCTTCCTTCATTCATTAATTTCCTTCATTTCCTTCCTTCATCTGTCTCTTGTGACCTTTGTGGTGCGGGCTGCCTCTCTTCCTCCTCCTCCTCCTCCTCCTCCTCCTCCTCCTCCTCCTCCTCCTCCTCCTCCTCCTCCTCCTCCTCCTCCTCCTTCTCCTCCTCTTATTCAACAACCACGCCTTATTCTCCTCCTCGATTCTTCTCCCTCCTCCTTCTCCGTTTCTTCCTCCTCCTCCTCCTCTTCCTCTTTCTCAACAGCCACGCCTCTTCCTCCTCCTCCTCCTCCTCCTCCTCCTCCAGCTATTCATTCTCTTTTTCCCTCCTCTTCTTCCTCTCCTCCTTACTCCACGGTCATGCTTTTTCCTCCTCCTCCTCCTCCTCCTCCTCCTCCTCCTCCTTCACTACGGATCAAATTCCTCCCAATTTTTTAACACTGAAGGACTCTTGAAGGACTCTATTGATCGTTTCGGAAGAGTCGCACTGCGGAAGGTCATTGTCCAAGGTCGAAATAGGTCACGAGGTCAACAAAACGAAATTCCCAAAAGGTCATCCCCGTGTGACCCTGAAACGTTGTACAAAAAACAAAGAGTGACCTGATTTATTTTTTCATCTTGTTCATTTTATAATAAGACGTGTTTGTTTGTATCTGTTTTTTTTTTTTCATTATCATTATTATCATTATCATTATTATCACTCATTATTATCATTATCATTATTATCATTATCATTATTATCATTATTATCATTATCATTATTATCATTATCATTATTATCATATTATCATTATCATTATTATCATTATCATTATTATCATTATTATCATTATCATTATTATCATTATCATTATTATCATTAATCATCAAATTAATCAAAATATAACACACATTTTTTTACTATTCCTGTTTTTGTTTTGCTATCAGATTTCCTTTCTTCCTTTCTCTCCCCTTTCCCTTTCCCTTCCCCTCTCTCCCTTCCCTTCCCTCCCTCACACCAATTTCCCTTCCCCTTCCTCCTCCTCTCCTTTCCCATCCCTCTCTCCTCTCCCCTTCCTCCCCCTCCCTTCCCTTCCCCTTTCTACCCTTCCCCTTCCCCTCCCTCCCCTCACACCCCTCTCTCTCCCCTCTTTAACCACCTGTTTCCCTCATTCCCGCCCGCCCCCTCTTCCCTCTTTTCCCCTCCAAGGTGTCACACTGGCCATAGCTTTTTCTCTCTACCCACATCGCAATCAACATCCTCCCTCTCTCCCCTATGATTTTTAGTTCCTCTCTCTCTCTCTCTCTCTCTCTCTCTCTCTCTCTCTCTCTCTCTCTCTCTCTCTCTCTCTCTCTCTCTCTCTCTCTCTCTCTCTCTCTCTCTCTCTCTCTCTCTCTTCTCTCCTGTGTCCTCCCACCTAACTCTTTTCACTACATAATTTCTTAAATCTAATTCCTGGGAGTTTCCTTTCTCTCTCTCTCTCTCTCTCTCTCTCTCTCTCTCTCTCTCTCTCTCTCTCTCTCTCTCTCTCTCTCTCTCTTCTCTCTCTCTCTCTCTCTCTCTCTCTCTCTCTCAACACTGAATAAACAGACGAATTCTTTCAAACAAACCAAAACAAAAACAAATTAATGAACGTAGATTCAAGTAATATAATTAATTTGAATAACTTTCCTCACTCAAAACAACCTCAAATATTTTCCTCACCCAGTAGACTAACACTCGAATATTTTCCTCGTAACTTGTCCTCATCGTCTTTCCTGAAGCTCTCTATGCATCAAGGCAACCATAAAAATAAATCTAAATCAAACATCGAATCAAATTGAACATCAAATTGTTCAATAACTTCAATAATTCGAGCAAGTTTGAATATCCTTAGCCTTACTAGTGGGAGTCCGACCTCTCCCATGTGGTGCGTGCCGCGGCTGCCCAGCGTGACCCGATATATGATATATGATAATTATCGTATAAATACGATAGGCGGAGGAAGAAGGTGGGAAGGGAAGGAGGAGGAAGGGGAGAGGAGGAGGAAGGGGGGGAGGGGAAGGAGGGACAAGGAGGAGGAAAGAGGGGAGAGGGGAAGAAGGAATGAGTTGGACAAGGAAGGGAGGAGAGGAGGAGGAGGAAGGAGGAAAAGAAAGGGAGGAGAGGAATTGGGAGGAGGAAGAACAATTTCTTTTAAGTATCCTTCGCTTTGTATACAATCCTTCAGAGTCCTTCACGGGCCTCTTTGCTCCTTCACGCATCCTACAGGAGTCATGGGAGGACATTAGAAGTCCCACAGGATTGCTATAGTATTTCTATTTTCTTATAAGTACTTTGACAATCGCATGGGTGGCTCAAATAGGGATTAATAATAATATTACTAATACTGAAAATACTAATACTGATCATTGTATTGAAGTAATGATTAATCTAGCAATGCCTATCATATTTTTATGTCTTGTAGTAAGTTTTGTCTAATATGTGATTTTTAAGGAATATCTGGAAGTATCCTGTCATTGTGAATTGGCTGAAATAGGGACTTCTAATCATTGTAACTGAAAACTGACTCCAGGTTCGTGTTCAGCATGCCCGAAAACTGCTAGGCACAAATTTTGAAGCAACTCTAATTTGCAAAAAATATTGAAATTTTGCAAGGGCTTCCCACATACTCTGACTCGCTAAAAAAAAAAATCTCAAAAAAATCCCTTAAAAATTTGCAGTGCTTTTTGAAAAATAGATTTGCTTGAAAAATTGTTCCTAGCAGTTTTCAGGCATGCTGATCACGAATCTGGAGTCATTTTTCAGTTACAATAATTAGAAGTCCCTATTTCAGCCAATTCACAATGACATGATACTTCCAGATATTCCTTAAAAATCACAAATTAAACAAAACTTACTACAAGACATAAAAATATGATTGGCATTACTAGATTAATCATTACTTAAATAATGAGAGAGAGAGAGAGAGAGAGAGAGAGAGAGAGAGAGAGAGAGAGAGAGAGAGAGAGAGAGAGAGAGAGAGAGAGAGAGAGAGAGAGAGAGAGAGAGAGAGAGAGAGAGAGAGAGAGAGAGAGAGAGAGAGAGAGAGAGAGAGAGAGAGAGAAGAGAGAGAGAGAGAGAGAGAGAGAGAGAGAGAGAGAGAGAGAGAAATATATATAATTCAATATGTGTGTGTGTGTATGTGTGTAGGGAGGTATATGCTAACTTAGGAGTATGATAGAAGCATTACAAGGTGAAAAATATGTGTGGGTGTATATGCTAATCTTTAAGTAGTAAGAAATTGATAGTTTATGAGTTCTTATGTGTATATATATGTTCTATTGTAATCTGTATTTTTATTATCATGTGGTATCATAAGTGTGTACTTATAATTATAGTACAAATACAATGGTTTTGGTGAGTACAAGCAATACAATCTGTGCTGTTTTGGAATATTTGAGTGACTTATTATTGTGTGGAGGGGCTAGAGGTAACCATCAGATAATTCGGAGTTTTGGCTAATTCGACCCAGGTTTTCCCCCTTAGTTCGAATTAGAGGGGGTTTACTGTATGCACAGAGGGACGCACCCTCATTACCCCGGGACATACCTGAAGCGATGGTTAAGACATGGACACAACACCACATACAGAACATCAACACCACACCCGTGCCTGGCATCACCTGTTGTTAAGGCATAGGAATGGGTATGGTAGGTATGGGTGTGGCATTTTTTAAACTCACGAAAAGGAATAACCAGAACACTGTACCACATCAGGTAACTTACAGGGAGGGAGGCTGTGGCGTTCCTGGTAGCTGGGAGTGAGAATGGTACCTTACAGGGAGGGAGAATGTTATGGTCACTGGTCGCCTTCTCCGCGGAACCGGTGTGCTATGATAACTATAATATAATACTATAATAACATAATTCTATAACCTGTAGAACACCTGCAGAACCTCCGCCGGCCCACTGTAGGTACTATTATAACCTGTTGAACACCTGTAGAACCTCCAACGGACCACTATAGGTACTATTATAACCTATTGAACACCTGTAGAACCTCCGCCGGCTCACTGTAGGTACTATTATAACCTGTTGAAACCTGTAGAACCTCCAACGGACCACTATAGGTACTATTATAACCTGTAGAAGGGATGGATGCACATGCCGCGCCGCCTGATGTAGGGCACGCGTGTTGCCGCCTTACCTTGCTACGGTTGCGTTTGTTCATGGCCTCAGTCTTCTTCTGGGCACTTTGACCCATACGGGCCCCAGCAAATCTTCCTGCCATCTTGGAGTGTTGTCTTGTCCTGGTACTGGAAAGTCGACGAGATGTGGAAACCCCTTAAGGTTCTAGTTATTGCTTGAGAGAAGACAGACAGACAGAGGCTCAGTAATTCTCTCCTTTGAGCTCACGCGGGAATCACGATGGCGAGAGTGAACGAGTTGTAACGTGATGAGAGTTGTTGTTTGTACTGGGTGCGCGGCGCGTCGTGTCTCCCTTATAAGCCCTGGGCGAGGGTGTCTCATGGAGGGAGCAACACGGGACTGTACAGGAACTACCTCGTGTAGGTCTCACAGCCTCTTGTAGCTTCCTTATTTTCTTATGTTCTTCTTATGTACAGACCCTCACTCACTCACTCACTCCCGCAGACCGATCGCAACACACGGACACAACACAGTGAAAGGTTTGCATACTGTTCACAGCTGGCGTCCCGGGGCTTTGGTCTTGCCTCAGCTGTAGGGGTTGTGCTGCACCGCCCTAACAGCTGTCTGGACACCACACACACGCCCACAACACCACACAACACCACACGGTTAGGAAGACTCACAGGGCTACCCTCACGTCCACTCCCTGGTGTATCACGGGCCTATATATAGACCGTGTTCGAGAAGACTTTTAATGAGCAGATAATGTTGAGCGTGGTGACAGGTGCTTTCCCGCCTCAGTCACCGTCACAGTGGTAACAGTGGTAACGCGATGACAGGGCAGCGTCACTCCTCGGGCACGTGACCTTGAAACCCCTAAGCGGTCACTCCTGAAGACCTCGCAGATCCAGAGTATCGGCGTAACAACAAGAATATTTATAGGTGAGTCAAAAATATTAGCTTTCCCCACGTAGTAGACGAGACGGCCTTGAATGGTCTCTCTTCTTCACTGTCAACTAACAGGAACTACCACGTGCAGGTCTCACAGCCTTAGTAGCTTCCTGATTATCTTATGTTCTTATGTAACTCTCTTATTTGATGTCCAAGTTGACGCTAAAAGTCTCACAGGAACTACCACGTGTAGGTCTCGCGGCCTCTTGTAACTTCTTTATGTTCTTATGTTCTCACAGCGTCATGCCGCACCTATAGGGCCTCTTCGCCTGGTGAGATGCAGGACGGGGTGACTGACGGGAAGGATTGACGGGATTCTTGGACAGTGGCTTGGGACGGGCGTGATGCAGACGGGAGCCTCAAGACGGGGCGACGAAGGCTGTGTGACGGGACTGTGACTGGGCTGTGTGACGGGACGGGACGGGACGGGACGGGGCGGGGCTGTCAGGTGGGGCTGGGCTGCGACGGGCCGATCTCCAGGGTCACGATTTGTGTTAAGACGAGAAGCTGCAAGGAAAGCAAGACACGTTGTGGACACGTTGCGAAGTCTTAGTCTAGATACACGTAGAAGGGAAGTACATAAGCCTCGTGGGGTGCAGTCAGTTCGTACACAAGTTGTTTCGTACACCAGTAGATTCGTACACCAAAAAGTTGTTTCGTAGTCTATATGAAACAATAGTCGTTTCGTACACTCAGCTCAGAGTTGAACTTGATTACTAGAGTTACGAAACGACACCAGATTTGTACGAAAAAACTCAAAATCAGTGTACGAAACAACTAACAAAACCTGGGTACGAAACAACTTGTGTACGAAACTCCCTGTAACCAGCGTCGTCTACCTCTGTATTCAGCGGTTTCAAGGCTGATGATGATGATGGTTCGATGATGGACAGTATTTTCATTCTCATTATTTTCATTTATTTTCATTTTCATTAATTTGATTTGCGTCGCGTTTTGTTTTTATTTTCTAATGCGATATTTTCTTTTCTTTTTATACGATGCTGTCGAAAGGAATAAATGTATGAAGGAAAATATACGCGTTTTGTTTCTTTTTTATCTATTTGATGCGATTTACACGAAAGGAAAAATGGCATTTAAAAATATACGGTGGTTTTTTTCTTCTTTCTTGCGTGCTTTTTTCTTCTTACACGAAATTGAAAAATAGCAGGGAAAAATATACGTTTTTTTTTTCTTACTTTCTTAGATACATATTAACAGTTTTATAGGCATTTACTAACTTATAGAATAGTAAGAATATGGTAAGTAGGTCTAGATAGCAGGTTAGTTAGTTAGTTAGTTGTTATATAGTTGGTTAGTTATCCCCCTAATCTTTAGGAGGGATAGTGATAATAATAATGTTGTTAGGAGTTGTTAAGTTGTTGTTAAGTTTGTAAGTTTAAGAATAATGTTGTAGGAGTTGTAAGATTGGTTAATGTTGTTAAGGGAATAATGTTGTTAGGAGTTGTTAGTTGTTAGTTAATGTTAGAATAATGTTGTTAGGAGTTGTAAGTTGTATTAATGTTGTTAAGAATAATGTTGCTAGATGTTGTTAAGTTGTTGTTAATGTTGTTAAGAATAATGTTGTTAAGAGTTGTTAAGTTGTTGTTAATGTTGTTAAGAATAATGTTGTTAGGAGTTGTTAAGTTGTTGTTAATGTTGTTAAGAATAATGTTGTTAGGAGTTGTTAAGTTGTTGTTAATGTTGTTAAGAATAATGTTGTTAGGAGTTGTTAAGTTGTTGTTAATGTTGTTAAGAATAATGTTGTTAGAGTGAAGTACAGTTTTCATTAAGGCCTGAAATTGACAGAAAAAATCATATTCTTCGGCTGACTTTGTTGTATTTTCATCACTTTTTATTCCTGCTTTTATTTTCACCCTATTCTCTCCTTGTATTTATTTTATATTTTCATTTTTTACTATTTCTTTTGCACTTCTGTTTTTTTATCTTCTATTTTTTTGCCTATGACGATAAAGTCTAATGTCATGTTTTTCTATTGTTTTTACAGATGAGGTGAAAAGACGTGTTTGAAAGGCCTGAACAGACATGCCTCCCGCACACCTTTGAGAACAGACAGACAGGCAGACAGACAGACATGTGGTGATAATTATGTTTATTTGTGTTGCGGTGAAGAAGAAAGAATTAGTGTTTGTGTTTTCAGTGTGTTGTAAAGTAGAAGAAAAGAAGAAAAGAAGAAAATTAAGAAGAAAATATTGCGTATCAGTGTTTAAAGTGTGTTGTTGAATTGAAGAAAATGTTGAAAATCAGTGTTTTGCTGAAAATGTGTTGCTGAAAACAAGAAAATATTGCGTGTTTGTTTTCTAAGTGTGTTGTTGAAAAGAAAAAAATATTGAAAATCAGTGTTTTAGTTAAGTGTGTTGCTGAAAATAAGAAAGAATTACTGTTTGTGTTTTATTGTGTTGTTGAAAAGAAGAAAATATTGCGTGTTTGTGTTTCATTTGTTTGTTGAAAGAAGAAATATTGCAGTGTTTGTGTTAGTGTCGTGTTGGAAGACAGGTAAGGGCTGAAATAAGAAGAATAGTGGTTTGTGTGGAAAAAAAAATAGCGATCTGTGTTTATGTTTTAGTAATGAAAAAAGGAGAGGATAGCTGAAGAACAGACAGGATAATGGTTCTGAGAAATAATAAATATTGATTATTCTTCGATGAAAAAAGAAAAGAGAAACTAAGAAAAAGAGAAATAGTGAGAAAGTAAAAAAGAAAGAAATAGTGAGAAAACAGAAGAAAAAAAAGAAAGTGAGAAAGGAAAGACAAGAAATAGTAAAAAAAAGAAAGTGAGAAAGAAAGAAAAAAGAGAAAAAGTGAGAAAGTAAAACGAAAGAAAAATAGTGAGAAAGTAAGAAAAAAAGAGAAATTGTGAGAAAGAAAGAAAATGAGAAAGTGAGAAAGTAAAACGAAAGAAATATAGTGAGAAAGTAAGAAAAAAGAGAAATTGTGAGAAAGAAAGAAAAAAGAAGTAAAAAAAAGAAGAGAAATAGTGAGAAAGTAAGATAAGAGAAATTGTGAGAAAGAAAGATAAAAAAAGAAAGTGAGAAAAAAAGCAAGAAAGCCGTTGTGGATGACATAATCAGCCGCCACGCCCACACCACGCCCACGCCACGCTCCACAACGTAGAGTCTGCAGACCGAACAGTACGCGCACACACACGCACATACATAACTACCTAGTATATGAGAGGGAGAGCTTGTAATAGCTGCACGCCGACTTTCCTGGCCTGGATTCGAACCCGGGTCCGAGGTTTTGTAGGTAGGCTCGCTAACCACTCCACCACGAAGGCAACGAAGGAGTATAAAGTGTGGTGGCATTGTATGTGGGTGTGTGTGTGCGTACGTTTGGTTGCGCCGGGATCTCTTTACGGGGTGGAGTGTGGTGGTTGTCTGTCATTCACCACCACCACCACCACCACCACAGCCATCGCGACCAAGAGCACCGAAAGGTAAATGCCTGTTGCCCCGTTAGTAATTGTTTGTGTGGGTAATCCCTCCTTGCATACACACACACACCACACACACACACACACACCACACACACATACACACACACAGCGACACACACCACACACAGTGAACACACACACATACACACACACACACACACACACACACACACACACACACACACACACACACCACAACACACACACACACAGTGACACACACACACACACACACACACACACACACAAACACACACACACACACAACCACACACACACACACAACACAACACACCACAACGTGAACACACACACACACAGTGACACACACACACACACACACACACACACACACACACACACACAGCACACACCACACACACACACACATACACACACACAGTGAACACACACACACACAGTGAACACACACACACACACACACACACACACACACACAACAACACCACACACACACACACACACACACACACACACACACACACAGTGAACACACACACACACAGTGAACACACACACACACACACACACACACACACACACACACAGTGAACACACCATACGCACACACCACACACACACACACACACATAAGCACTCATGTACAGTATTCATTCAAAGCGTTATACTGAATACTCTTCTTTAAAACAAAACACGATTTCTTCTTTTGGACAACTCCTTGTATTATTGTTATTATTATTACTATTATTGTTGTTATTATTGTTACCATTATTATGTTATTATTATTATTGTTGTTGTTGGTGATATTGTGGCTGTTTTCAGGTTTTCAGGTTTTCTACAAAGGTAATATTCATGAAGGACGTCTTATAACTGGTATTTTATGCATTCTTTGCCCTTCTCGCCACAATCCTTTGCTTCAGTGGTAAGGCGGGCTTGTTGTTGTTGTTGTTGTTGTTGTTGTTGGTTGTTTCTTCTGGACCGGGTTATGCCACAGGACCTTCGTGGCGTGTGTGTTGTGTTGGTGGCGTGTGTGTTGTGCTGGTGGCGTGTGTGTTGTGTTGGTGGCGTGTGTGTTGTGCTGGTGGCGTGTGTGTTGTGCTGGTGGCGTGTGTGTTGTGTTGGTGGCGTGTGTGTTGTGCTGGTGGCGTGTGTGTTGTGTTGGTGGCGTGTGTGTTGTGTTGGTGGCGTGTGTGTTGTGTTGGTGGCGTGTGTGTTGTGTTGGTGGCGTGTGTGTTGTGTTGGTGGCGTGTTTGTTGTTGTGTTGGTGGCGTGTGTGTTGTGTTGGTGGCGGGTGTGTGGTGGTGGCGTGTGTGTTGTGTGGTGGCGTGTGTGTTGTGTTGGTGGCGTGTGTGTTGTGTTGGTGGCGTGTGTGTTGTGTTTGGTGGGTGCTGTGTTGTGTTGGTGGCGTGTGTGTTGTGTTGGTGGCGTGTGTGTTTGTGTTGGTGGCGTGTGTGTTGTGTTGGTGGCGTGTGTGTTGTGTTGGTGGCGTGTGTGTTGTGTTGGTGGCGTGTGTGTGACGCTGTGTGTTGCAGTATTCCATTATAATGTTCTTATGGTGTGGGACGCTGTGTTGCTTCCCGGACAGGCATCCACAATGGACCCATCCACCCTCCCAGCCCCTGTTCCACCCATCCACCTTCTGTTCCACCCTCCCAGCCTCCTGTTCCACCATCCACCCCCTGTTCCACCCTCCCAGCCTCCTGTTCCACCCATCCACCCCCCTGTTCCACCCTCCCAGCCTCCTGTTCCACCCATCCACCCCCTGTTCCACCCTCCCAGTCTCCTGTTCCACCCATCCACCCCCCTGTTCCCACCCTCCCAGCCTCCTGTTCCACCCTCCCAGCCTCCTGTTCCACCCATCCCACCCCCTGTTCCACCCTCCCATCCCCCTGTTCCACCCATCCACCCCCCTGTTCCACCCATCCACCCCCCTGTTCCACCCTCCCAGCCTCCTGTTCCACCCATCCACCCCCTGTTCCACCCTCCCACCCCCCTGTTCCACCCATCCACCCCCCTGTTCCACCCATCCACCCCCCTGTTCCACCCATCCACCCCTGTTCCACCCATCCACCCCCTGTTCCACCCATCACCCCCTGTTCCACCCATCCACCCCCTGTTCCACCCCCCCCCCCCTGTTCCACCCATTCCACCCCCCTGTTCCACCCATCCACCCCCTGTTCCACCCATCCACCCCCCTGTTCCACCCTTCCAGCCTCCTGTTCCACCCTCCCACCCCCCTGTTCCACCCATCCACCCCCCTGTTCCACCCTCCCACCCCCCTGTTCCACCCATCCACCCGCTGTTCCACCCTCCACCCCCGTTCCACCCATCCCCCCCCTTTTCCCCCCTCCCCCCCCCTTTTCCACCCCCCACCCCTGTTCCACCTCCCCCCCCCCCCTGTCCCCCCCACCACAGATTACATACACACGAAACTAAGCCATTTTTGGGCAATTTCGGGTTTTTTGCCTACCAATTTTTCTTCACCCCCGTGAAGCATCCTTTGGGTATATCGCAATGTCTTGTTGGGTTGGGGGTGTTTTTGTGGGGTGTGTGTTGGTGTGTGTGTGGGTGTGGGGTTTTTGTGTTGGTGGGGTGTTTTTGGTGTTGGTGGGGTGGTCAAAAAATAACAAGGAAAAAACAACTTTAAAATAAAAAAAAGAAAATGAGGAAGTTTTTTTTTATTTCCCGAAAAGTAGAAAAAATGACTTACAGTTTCTTTATGAGTGTGGCGATATGTCGGTGTTGGTTTGTGCCAAGGTTTTGTGTGCTATGACAGGACAGTATTTTGACTCTAGGTTTTAGGGGTTATATTGACTCCAATATTTTGACTCTTGATAGTGAGTGAGTGACTTTGAGAGCTTAACACAGCCTCGCATGGCAATTTTCTATATCTATCGTTGTTTTATTGATGTAGGTATACCAGAAAATCTTTAAGTGAGTTCTTTAAAGCTCACCGCCTGGGCCTCGTATCCCACGCATGGGGTATACGATTCTTTATGGAATTTTCTAAGTAAGAGAAAACAGGTGGGAAGTAGGAAGGAAAGGAAGAAGCAAATACGAGAGGTTTCGGGTGATCAGCTTCCGTATATATTTATTTATTTGTTTATTTATTTTTTACGTTGAAGCCTATAGCGCCTGTAAGCTATTTATATATTACTGATTATGTTATATTATCAGGTTATATTATGTTTATATAGAAGGGCAAGGCAAAGACCATGTTATAGTGGTCATGCTTCCCTTGATCCTTATAGTGAAGGTTTTAATGCCTTGATGTTATTGCATTGAAACACTCACTGCCTTCCCGCCGCCGCTTTGTTCCCTTGCGCCGCTATACCAGTGATTGGAAAACTGTGTTGCGTGTTGACGTTGACGTAATACTATGTTAAGTTTGTGTTGGTTTGGACGAGTGTGTGTGTGTGTCTGTGTGTGTGTGTGTGTGTGTGTGTTGTGTGTGTGTGTGTGTGTATGTGTGTGTGTGTGTGTGTGTGTGTGTGTGGTGTGTGTGTGTGTGTGTGGAGAGGATGATGAGAGACGAGAGAGAGAGAGAGAGAGAGAGAGAGAGAGAGAGAGAGAGAGAGAGAGAGAGAGAGAGAAGGGAGAGAGAGAGAGGAGAGGAGAGAGGAGAGAGAGAGGGAGAGAGAGAGAGAGAGAGGAGAGTGAGAGGAGAGAGAGAGAGGAGGAGAGAGAGAAGAGAGAGAGGGAGTGTGTGTGTGAGATGAAACTCAAAATAAAATACAAACAAAAGATTACAATCACCGCCTAGAGAGAGAGAGATGAGATGAGAGGAGAGAGAGAAGCAGACGGAGAGGAGAGGAGGAGAGAGAGGAGAGGAGAGAGAGAGAGAGACGAGAGAGAGAGAGGAGAGAGATAGACGAGAGAAGATGAGAGACGATGAGAGAGAGAGAGAGGAGAGAGAGGGGGCGAGAGAGAGAGAGACGAGAAGATAGAGAGAGAGAGAGAGAGATAGAGAGAGAGAGAAGAGAGAGAGAGAGAGAGAGACGAGAGAGAGAGAGAGAGAGGAGAGAGAGAGAGAGAGAGAGAAGGTTAAAAAAAAAAGAGCTCAGATTAATTTAAAAAGAATCAGCTTTCAAATTATACTTACACACAACTCCTCTCTCTCTCCCTCTCTCTCTCTCTCTCTCTCTCCTCTCTCTCCTCTCTCTCTCTCTCTCTCTCTCTCTCTCTCTCTCAAAAGGTTCATCTTGCAAAATAAAATGGAGTTCTGTGTATTAGGAAAGTTGGGGAGTTTAACAATGGCTCCTCCTCCTCCACTCTCTCCCTCCTCCTCCTCCTCCTCCTCCTCCTCCTCCTCCTGTTCTCTGCTCATGACCCCTCCTCCTCCAGCTCCTCCTCCTTCCTCCTCCTCCCCTCCTCCTCCTCCTCCTCCCCTCTCCTCCTCCTCCTATTCCTCCTCTCCTCAAGACCCGCAAAATGGCGTGGCGCTACGAGGTCATGTGTCTCCCGCCCAAGGTCACCGCCGATGACCTCGCCTGAGCCTTTGTTTGAGTCTCCTGACCTAACTTCCATTTGACCCCAGCCTCCCATTATGCTAAACTCTCCAGCCCCATTGACTGTGTGTGTGTGTGTGTGTGTGTGTGTGTGTGTGTGTGGTGTGTGTGTGTGTGTGTGACAGTGTGTGTGTGGTGTTTGTGTGTGGTGGTGTGGTTGTGTGTGTGGGTGTGGTGTGTGTGTGTGTGTGTGTGTGTGTTGTGTGTGTGTGTGTGTGTGTGTGTGTGTGTTGTTGTGTGTGGTGTGTGTGTGTGGTGTTGTGTGTGTGTGGTGTGTGTGCGAACAGAGGTGACCCATTCCAAAGTTTTTATTTTTATGTCAAATTTTTAGTTTCTCTCTGTTTCGTTTCTAGCTTTCATCTTTTTTAATTTTTTTTCTCTCTCTAACTTTCCCAGAATTTTTTTTTCGTTCTTCTTACTTAGTCATTCCTCTATTACTATACCTTATATTATTACTATTACTATATTACCTGAGTATATACTTTACTATTACTATATCTATTTCATGCTATATCTATTACCTTATCAACATTCTCTGTCTATCAGTAATATCTGCCTCTTTACATACTACATCTATTTCTTACTACTGTCCTATACACTAGCATTTTATTTCGATCTTCTTGCTAAGTCTTACATCACTCCTATTGTTCTATACCTGTAACCATAACTATACTACATAACTATAATTATAACTGTAACTATATTTTGTAACGTGTATTTTTGTTCCCCTTTGTATAACACATAAAGCTACGTATACGCCCCTTACGTATTAACCCGAAGCTCTGTTACGTACGTTGTTATCATTGTTATCAGCGGTGGATCCAGCGGTGTATCGGCCACAGCTGATCCGCCAAGCCTAACATCGCCATTACTCTCACAAAAATAGTCATTTCGGCCTCTCTTCTAGATGAAACGACTTTCCGGGTCGTGTTGTGCGGGGATTCCGTAGCGGGTATTACGAGACAGACTTGTATTGAGTTTTGTCATAGCGGTTATTTCCCCTCACACACACACACACACACACACACACACACACACACACACACACACACACACACACACACACACACACACACACACACACACCACCGTAACACACACATACACACCACCGTAACACACACACACACCACCGTAACACGCACATACACACACACACACACACCGTAACACACGCGCACACACACACACACACACACACATACATACACACCCCGACACACGCACGCACACACACACACACACACACACACACACACACACACCACACACACACACACACACACATAAATACCCTGACACACACACACACACATACATACACACCCCGACACACACACACACACACACACACACACACACACACACACACACACACACACACACACACACACATAAATACCCTGACACACATAAATACCCTGACACACATAAATACCCTGACACGCACTGATCCGAAACATCACAGAAAAACTAAGAGAAATCCCTTGTTTCCTACTATACATAATACCATTTAGCCTTAACTGGACCTACAAAGGGACTTCTCTCACCCATTACTCAGCCAAGAAACAGCCATCCAGCCTAGATCAATTGACTTTTTAACATATAGATAGATGGTCAGCTGATCTTGCGTCCAGCCTTCAGCATTCAGCCTCGCCATCACAGGAATCACAGGGGCGCCGCAATGAAGAGATTCAGAGGGTGGCGGGCTCTCTGATTGCTTCATGTCGGGGCACGCTGTTGTTTCCTAATAAGTATCGTCTGGCCTATTCCCTGAGGCGGTGGCGGCGGTATCTTCCCTATGTATTGCCTTGCTTTATTCTTATCTTCTTTTCTTACTTCCTTATTTCTGTTCCTCTTCCTCTTCATTTTCATTTACAGGACTACCACGTGTAGGTTTCGCGGCCTCTTGTTGCGTCCTTATTTTCTGATGTTCTTCTTATCTATGTCTTCCTCCTCCTCTTCTTCCTTTGCGCTTACATCACTTATTAATGTGTTTTAAGACCTTTTTGATATACAAGAGGGAGGAAGAGGTATAGAGTCTCGTGTTTTACTGAAGGAACTTGTAGAGTGGAAGCAAGGCAAGCTGCTGAGTCCTGCTGGTTGCGTGCCAAGAGTGTGTCGCTGCCATGGGGCTTGTGGCATTCTTGAGGCATTCTTTCCTTGCCTCTAACTGTCCTCCCCCTCTTCTCTCCGTACCTCTATCTGTCCTCCTCTGCTATCCCTCCTCCGGTCCTCATCAAAGGTCCAGCAGGAAAGTCTGCGGGAAGGTACTGAGACGCCTCGTGGACTGGGCAGGGTTTCTTGTTTCTCGTCCCGGCTCGTTTTTATGTCATCTTTTTTACGGCGGGTCACCTTACACCTCGCTGAGACGCGGCACTTACTGTACTGTCAGATGAGGTTACTGAGGGAGCTGCAACACACCTACACACACACACACACACACACACACACACACACACACACACACACACCACACACACACACACACACACACACACACACACACACACACAGACATTCACACCCACACACACAGACATTCACACCCACACACACAGACACACACACACACAGACATTCACACCCACACACACAGACACACACACACACACACAGACATTCACACCCACACACACAGACATTCACACCCACACACACACACACACACACACACACACACAGACATTCACACCCACACACACAGGCATTCCCACCCACACACACACACGATAGGAAGCACAAAAAAATTTAGATATGGAGACGGGACCATACGAGTGTAGCTAAGGCCCTATAAAATACAAATAGCATAAGGCCCTATAAACACACACACACACACACACACACACACACACAGACACAGACACACACACACACACACACACACACACACACACACACACACACACACACACACACACACACAGCCCCCCCCGCCCCTGATCGGCGCCCCGAACAATTACTTGATATTCTAGTGGCGGTATAGCCTGGCGTTTTGTGCCGCCCCCTTGCCTCCCCGCCCCCCTGATGACTCTCTGATCCCCCTTATGGGCCAGGACGCGAGACACTACACTAAAACAAAGCTTTCTATACTGCCATCTATTCTTTGACTCACTACTCCCTCGCGCTTTCAAGTATAATTGGATGCTATTAAATTCTCGTGAATCATTTAGGTGTTAGGTATTTAGGAGCAACTAGAAGGAAACAGTACAAAATACAGTAAAGTAAACAGTCAAGATACAGTAAAAACAAAGCTATCTATTTCAATCTATTCCTTGACTCACTACTCTCTCGCGCTATCAAGGGTAATTGTTTGTTATATATTCTCGTGAGTCATTTAGGTATTAAGTATTTAGGAGCAAGACGCAAGAAACTACAGTAAAAACAAAGCTTTCTAGTCCTATCTATTCCTTGACTTAGCTTTCTCTCTCGCTATCAAGTGTAATTGTTTGTTATATATTCTCTTGGGTCATTTAGGTATAATTAGGTATTAGGTATTCTTATGGACCAGGACGCAAGAAACTACAGTAAAAACAAAGCTTTCTGTACTCCTATCTATTCCTTTAGTCAGTACTCTCTCTCGCTATCAAGTGTAATTGTTTGTTATATATTATCTAGAGTCATTTAGGTATTAGGTATTTAGGTTTTCTTATGGACCAGGACGTAAGAAACTACAGTAAAAACAAGCTTTCTACTCCTATGTATTCCTTTAGTCACTACTTTTTCGAGCCATCAAGAAGAAAGTACAGTAAAAACAAAGCCTTCTATACTTCCCTCTATTCCTTTAGTCACTACTTTTTCGAGCCATCAAGAAGCAAGTACAGTAAAAACAAAGCTTTCTACTCCTATGTATTCCTTTAGTCACTACTTTTTCGAGCCATCAAGAAGCAAGTACAGTAAAAACAAAGCTTTCTACTCCTATGTATTCCTTTAGTCACTACTTTTTCGAGCCATCAAGAAGCAGGTACAGTAAAAACAAAGCTTTCTACTCCTATGTATTCCTTTAGTCACTACTTTTTCGAGCCATCAAGAAGAAAGTACAGTAAAAACAAAGCTTTCTATACTTCCCTCTATTCCTTTAGTCACTACTTTTTCGAGCCATCAAGAAGCAAGTACAGTAAAAACAAAGCTTTCTACTCCTATGTATTCCTTTAGTCACTACTTTTTCGAGCCATCAAGAAGAAAGTACAGTAAAAACAAAGCTTTCTATACTCCCTCATTCCTTTAGTCACTACTTTTTCGAGCCATCAAGAAGCAAGTACAGTAAAAACAAAGCTTTCTACTCCTATGTATTCCTTTAGTCACTACTTTTTCGAGCCATCAAGAAGAAAGTACAGTAAAAACAAAGCTTTCTACTCCTATTAATTCCTTGACTCAGTCTTCTCTCGAGCTATTAAGTGTAATTGGACCAAATATGATGTCATGGTTGTATTAAAGTATCAACTGTTATAGTCTTTGCGTAAGGGAACGAGGACATTAAACCCTTGCAAATAGAGATCGCAGAACACGAGGCCGAGACAGAACAGGAACAATAACACTGCGTTCAAAGATAAAGTGAACGCAGAACACGAGGCCAGGACAGAACGGGAACAAATAACACTGCGTTCAAAGATAAAGTGAACGCAGAACACGAGGCCGAGACAGAACGGGAACAAATAACACTGCGTTCAAAGATAAAGTGAACGCAGAACACGAGGCCGAGACAGAACGGGAACAAATAACACTGCGTTCAAAGATAAAGTGAACGCAGAACACGAGGCCAGGACAGAACGGGAACAAATAACACTGCGTTCAAAGATAAAGTGAACGCAGAACACGAGGCCAGGACAGAACGAGAACAAATACACTGCGTTCAAAGATAAAGTGAAACGCAGAACACGAGGCTGAGACAGAACGGGAACAAAAAACAACTGCGTTCAAAATAAAGTGAACGCAGAACACGAGGCCGAGACAGAACGGGAACAAATACACGCGTTCAAAGATAAAGTGAACGCAGAACACGAGGCCGAGACAGAACGGGAACAAATAACACTGCGTTCAAAGATAAAGTGAACGCAGAACACGAGGCCAGGACAGAACGGGACCAAATAACATTGCGTTCAAAGATAAAGTGAACGCAGAACACGAGGCCGAGACAGAACGGGAACAAATAACACTGCGTTCTGCTATAGCGAAAGAATAAGATGCTCAAACATAGACTCAAACAATAAAATGCAACCTGTTTATAAAGATACAACATAGTGTAACAATAACTATAGCAATAATAAGTGATACAAATGGTAATAATGATAAATATAATGAAGAAATGATAATAATGATAACAGTAATAACGATCTCGCACGCCAGGAGTCATTATGTTGCCTATATCGTTTTCTTCACCTCGCGAGACCAATGAGCCTTGAGTAAGAGGTTCGAGGAGTCACACCATAGCCACCTCACCTTACCTGACCACACCTCTCAGCCCTGATTGCAAGCCCGACCTCTTTCCTGCCTTCCTTTTCCCCGATACCTTGTCTAACGCTCTACTGCTCCCACCACCACCACCACCACCACCACCACCACCACCACCACCACTACCACACCACCACACCACACCACCACACCACCACTACCACCACTACCACAACCACAACCACACCACCACTACACACACCACCACCACCACTACTTCAACTACCACCACCACCACCACCACCACCCTACCACCACCACACACCACCACCACCAACACCACCACTACCACCACACCACCACCACTACACCACCCCCCACCACTACCACCACACCACCACCACCACCACTACCACCCCACCACCACCACCCACCACCACCACTACCACCACCCACACCACACCACCACCACCCACTACCACCACCACCACCACCACCACCACTACTACCACACCACCACCACACACCACCACCACCCATCCCACCACCACCACCACCACCACCACACCCACCACCCCCACCACCACCACCACCACCACCACCCCCCCAACCCCCCCCAACAACCCCCACCAATATTTCTTATGTTTCCCACTCTCCTCTTTTTATTATATTTCCTTCTCCTGCCTTTCTCTTGTTCCGTATTCTAAAGGTCATTTCATTATGTATCATGACGTGGGTTTATTTATCTTGCATTATATTGCCCTATCGTATGGGTGGTTCTTTTTATCGAAAAACCGACCGAATGTACACTAACCGACCCTACCGACCCTAAACCAGGCTCAAACAGTAATGTTGGTCGATGTGGGGTATGCAGGGTATCTCAACATCCTTGGAA
>JACEEZ010003436.1:2500-5000 GCA_016584305.1 Chionoecetes opilio
GGCGCTTCCTATGGGGAATGTTGAAAAAAAGATTGTCTGGGGAACCCTCACTCAGGGGCCTTTTGATTTCCTGTTGCATTTTTTTTCAAATCATTAGCCCTTATGGGGGCAGTGCCGGGAGGGTATTGCATCTTACCGTCATTCCCGGCTTGATTCCCCAAAACGTAACCAAAACTTTTGGGGAAAAGTTTTTTTCCCCTCTTTTAAAAAAAGGGGCCTGAGCCACATTTTGGGACTGCAGACCGTTCCCCCCGTTTCCCACAGCTTATATAAGTTTGGGTTTTTTTATTTTCCAAAAAAAATTGTGGGGGAGACGGGGTTGCTAAACCAAAAAGTTGAGCGGTGGGGTTAAGAATCACAAAACCTCGCCAAGGGGCTGAAGTCAAACCCGCACTTTTTCCTCGTCCTGGCACAAAAAAATTTTTTTCAAAAAAAAAATTTAAATATTTTTCAAAAAAACAGCTTTTTTTAAAATCTCTTTTTAAACCCCCAGCAAGAAATTAAAGTCAAAAAACCCACATTCTGGGTACGTGTGTGAAGGAGCGTGCCCTCTTTTAAAATCCGTAAGTTTTTTTCGCGATTTTTTTTTACCCATGCTCAACCTTTCGTTGAGTTCCCCAGTCCCCCCTCAAAATTTTCCTTTTGAAACTAAAACCTATTTTAAATTATAAGCTGTAAATAGGGGTGTTTCTGGTCTGCAGATCCTGGGGCTCAGGCCCCTTACCCAACTGGAAAAAAAAAACCCCTTTTCCCCAAAATGTTTTTTTGGTGCCCGTTTTGGGGAAATTTCCAAACCGGGACTAAACGGAAAAAGTTTCAAAAACTTTCCGGGTTTTCACTGCCCTTTAAATGAAAATTTGATTTTGAAAAAAACTGCAAGCAGAAGTAAAGGGCCGTGGGGTGATTTTTCCCGGGACAATCATTTTTTTCAATCTTTCCCCCATGGGGGGGTTAAAACGCCGGGGGAGGGAAAAACCGCCAATTTTTTCCAGGCCTAAAAGGAAAGGAAAAAAACACCCCCAATTGCCTTTTCCCCTTTTACTGTAACGTAAAAAAAAGGAAAGGGTTTTTAATTATTTCCCTTTAAAAAAAAAGACCCCCTTTTTGTTCCTTTTTTTGTCTTACGTTTTTTTTCCCCCCCCCGGGAGTCCTTTTTTGGGAATCCCTTTTCTTT
The DNA here is from genome assembly GCA_016584305.1 of Chionoecetes opilio. Classification (NCBI taxonomy): domain Eukaryota; kingdom Metazoa; phylum Arthropoda; class Malacostraca; order Decapoda; family Majidae; genus Chionoecetes; species Chionoecetes opilio. The sequence goes on from JACEEZ010003436.1 coordinate 3,675, forward strand.
ATTTTCCCCAATCTCTTCTTTTCCGTCCCCCTCTCTCCTCTCGGCCCTCTTCTCTCCCCTCCCCCCCACTTCCTTCTGGGGTCTTGTCTCCTCCCCCCCTTCTCCCCCTCACCCTCTCTCTCCCCCCTTCTCTTTCTTCCTCTCCCCTCTCTTTTTCCCCCTCTCTCTCCCCCCTCTGCTCCTTTTTCGTTCTCTCCCTCCCCCCTCCTCTCCCCCTCTCTCCTTCTCCCCTTTTTCCCTCTCCTCTTTTCTCTCTCTCTCCCCCTTTTACCATCGGTGAGGGGTTTAAAATACCCCAAATAAAAATTTCCCTTTTTCCCATCCCCCCCCTTTTTTTTCCTTTTAAAATCCTTTTTTTCCCCCCCTCCCCCCTGTTTTTGTTTCCTCCCTACCCCCCAATTTTTTTCCCTTTTCTTTCTACCCCTTTGTGTGTTTTTTTTGTGGTGTGTGTGGTTTTGTGTGGGTGGTGTGTGTGTGTTTTTGTGTTTTGTGTGTGGTGTGTGTGTGTGTGGTGTGGTGTGTGGGGTGTGTGTGTGTGTCTGTGTAAGAAATAAGTAAGAAAATATTTTTTTTTTGGCTTATAAATATACATAAGCAAAAATTTTAAATAATGCATAATAAAAGGGTGTCTGTCGGCCAAAGCCCCTGACGGGAAAAATTTAAAATTTTAAATATAAGGTGCTTTCAGACGGGCCCAAAAAAACCCCTAGCCAAAAGAAAAATTTTCCCTTTTGACAGTACTATGTTTGATGTAAAAAAAAAAAAAAATATTTGGTGTGAATTTTGTTTTTTTTAACAAAAACTTATACAAATGAAATAAAAAAAATAAATAAAATAAAAAAAAATAAATAAATAAAATAAATAGTTATTTTTTTGCAAGGGTTTTATACATACTTTTTCGAAAAAATCTCGGGCAAAAATTTCCCTGAAGAAATAAAATTTTTCTTATTTCCCTTTTGAATGCTAAAAGTTTTTTGGGTTTTAATAAGGCTTTAAAAATTTTCGGGGTAACCCTTTGAATAATTTTGGGGCCTAAAACAAAAAAATACTGTTTTTTATAAAAAGCTTTCTAAAACTGTGGAAATCGAATCTCCCCTTATTGCTTCTAGTCTGATGAAGATTGTCAATAAATTTAAAATTTTCCTTTCCCCTGTAAAAAATTTGCAAAGACATTTTAAAAATTTCCAATAATAAAGAAAAGTATTTGTGTATTGAATCGAATTTTAACCCTTTTTCATTGAAGAAAAAAATTTCAGGGGCCCAGTAAAATTTTTGGGCCAAAAGAAAAGAATACTCTGAAAAACTTTCTTCTGAGGCTTTTTTTTC
>JACEEZ010003436.1:10000-13721 GCA_016584305.1 Chionoecetes opilio
GGCGCGTACATCATCTCATAACACAAAAAAGGGATAGCCAACCTCCCGCCCCTAAGGGGCCCCGTGAGCCAAATCCCCAGCCCTTGTTTGAGTGGTTTTGATTGGCCTTATGACAACTCAGAAAAATTTAAAATATTTAATTAATTTTGTTCATTTATCAAGTTTTTTCCCAAAATTTTCTATTTTTTAATTTTTTCCTTTTAATAAATATATAATTATTTATTTTTATATATTATATTATATTATATATATAATTAAAAAATGTGGCCAAATCATAGGGGAAAAATTCAAAATTTGAATATTTTGGGGCATTTTGTTATTTGCTCCCCTGACTAAAAATACCCCTGCCAAATTTGCCACATTAAAAAAAATTTAGGGGCCCATCAAGAGGAAGGAATTTGTTACATCCGGGGGGGGTTTTGCTACATCCGGTGGGAGAGAAAAGACGTCGTGGGAGAAGGGAGACGTCATTTTGAGTTTTCCCCGGTTCGCTGCGTCGGTTTTAAAAGTACTCTTTTCTTTTTTTTTTTTTTATTTAATTTTTTTTTTTTCTTTTTTTTTATTCCCCAGAGGAGGGGTTTGGGTGTTCTACACGGAAAAAAAGTAACTTTTCCCCTTTTTGACAACCATTTTGGAGAAATTCACCGGCCCCCAAATTTTGCCCACGGGAGAAGAAGTCTGCGTCGGTTGTACTCATTCGATGAAACTCAAAGGCACCGGGAGGTGTTGTCACTAAAACTCGTGGAAGTGGGTAAAAGAGAATAACAAGGAGTCGCCATCAAATCAGGAATCCTTTAAGAAATAAAAGGCTGAAAAATATAGGAAAAAGGGAGTACGGACATCACAAGCAAAGGAATCCATTTAAGAACGAGCTCATCGCCTCTTCGACATATCGCAAAAGGATGCTTTGTGCCCATGAAAACAAGAGGACCAAGCCTTCCCTGGGGACACGAAGGGAGCAAAATGGCAAGGGCGGAGTAGCCCAAGAGCGGGTGGGGAAAACAGCGGATAAGAAGTTGGCGCGAAAAGTAGATGGCGGAGAAGGAAAGGGCAAAGGCTGAAAGTTCGCGACGGGGGCCCTTTCCGACTCTTCGTCACCGCATCGGAATCGCCCAGGAGAATTCCCTTTTTCGAGGAAACATCATCGCAGGTCAGCACTCCCCCAAAGCGGCTGAAGGTTACCCCGGAAAGTGGTCTCTGCGCTGGAAAACGAACCTCTCAGACCGGAAGCGCCCCCACCTCCTCCAGGCTGTGGTTTCCCACTCAGGTTAACCCTGCTTCCCAAAGCACACTTCGTCGATCCGAATGATGCCCAGGGGGGCGTTGCGGAGACATCAAGACCTCCTTCCAAGAGTTCTAAATGCAGAAAGCTCCCTACGTTCACGGGGGTTTGGAAATTGCTTCCCGACTTAACGGGAGAAGGAGAAGGGAATCTTGTAGATCGTCTTCCATCATGTTTCCAGCCCTGCCGGGAAAAAAAGAAAACTGTTGGAACCCCAAAGCTCCAGGGGGAAACGGGAGCAGGATGGTACAAAGTGTAAAGTTCTCGGCGAGTGGGGTATAAAGGGAAGGTGGTGGGTATGTCTTTCGACACGACAGCCCCAAAACAGGAATTCATACCGGGTTTTGTGCTTCAGAAGAAGCTTTGGGAAACCCCCTTCTCAACCTTCCTGCCGCCCCACGCATCAAATAATCCTGGCCGCTGCGTCAAAGGGGGTGATGGGGCCTCCTCTGGACCAACGATTTAGTTTTTCAAAACATTCCGGGAACATGGCCCCCACTCCCTCTAAGTCCCGGGCCAAACGACCACGTCGTGCCCGGGGGTCTCGTTCCCTCGTGGAAAAGGGGGCATCGATCGGTGCGAGGGGAGAGGGTTTCCCCTCGAGAAAGCCGAGGGACTACCGCAGTTGTGCAACCTTTCCCTCTTCTATTCACCGGAAAACCCCCCCGTCACCGATCAAAAAGCCGGGAGCCTTCCCCCACGCCCCCTTGGATGGGAAAGGGAAACTACGTTTCCTAAATCCCATGTTCCGGTCCCCGTGCAAATACAAAGCGGGGAAGGGAAGGGGCTTGAAGAGATCGCTCTCTTCGTCGTTCTCCCTACTCCCCGGCGGTGGGTGGAGGCGGGGCTGGCGACCCAAGCTGCGTACAAGACCTCAACTCGTGAAGGACCTGCACCCCCTTCCGGAGATCAACGGAGCGATCGGGAAGACGCCCCCACCCACATTCTCCCCCCCATCTCTGTACCTCGGCCCGATTCGTGGGGGTGTTTTTTTTCGGAGAGGATCAAGGAGGGAAGAAAAAGATTGCTGAAGAACGAGGAAGGAAAAGGGAAAACCCCGACCCCAATCCGGTTTATCAAAGGGTGCGGATAGCTCTCAACTCCCCGTTCCCCCCCTCACCTCCGCGCCTCTGTTCGCGCGCTACCCTCCTCAACATCCCACATCTCCTTCCTTTCCCTCCCGTGGCGATGGGGAAACAACCCTGCTTTCCAAAGGGGGGGCCACAGTGAAGAAAATCAGCTCACAAAAAAGACGGGGCCCCAGCGGGGGGGGCGATGATTTCATCGTACAACGACCCCCAACCAAGGATGAGAAAAAAAAGCAGGACCTGCTCCAGGGGGGAAGCTCACCGGGCAACTACCCTCACCCCCATTTAGTTGAAAACATTTCAAGAAAAACTTTTATGTCTTTCCTTTCATTTTTCCCCATTGTATTGTGACATTATAAAAAATCCGTTTTAGAAAAATTGAGAGACTTTGATGGGTCCCTAAACCACCCCCAAAACGCTATTTTTTTGTTTCTTTGGTTTTGCAACTCAGGGAACGTTTTGGCAAACTGCCCGCGAGAAAAATTTGAGCTTTTATTTTTTTGGACCCCCTAAATTTATTATATATATTAATATTATATATATAATATATATAAATATATATATATAAATAATATAATTATATTTTTTAAAATATATATATATATATATATATATATTATTAATATATATATAAAATATATAATATATATATATAAATATAAGGGAAAATATAAAACCACGCGGGGAAAAACATCTTGATTGTTTTTTTGGTAGTTTCGGCATACAAACCATCATCAGCCTAAAAATTCCCCCCAAATTTTTAAACCCACACTCCACTGCAATGTTGATTTTGGGGTGTAGTATTTTTATTAATGTTTTTTTAATTTTTTTTTTTTATTTTTGGTTAGGCATTTTTAAAAAAGCGTAAATCATTTTTAAAATTTTTTATTTTTCATTTTTAACAAAAAAAAATAAAAAAATGTTTTTATCCGATTTTAGGCTGATGATGGCTTATGATGCCCAAAGTACCAAAAAAAAATAAAGATGTTTCTACCCCCGCGCTGGTTTATATCTTCTTATAAGATCTCATTCCTCTGGAGAAAAATTGCCTCTTCTCTCTCTTCTCTCTTTCCCCTCTCTCTCTCTTCCCCCTCTTCTCTCTCTCTTCTCTCTCTCTCTCTTCTTTTTCTATTTAAAATATATATTATATATATATATATACACACACAAGAACTGCACCCGCTGTGGAGCGTTGCAGGGAAATTTTATTTTTTTTTTCTTCTTCTTTTTCCTTTCTTCCCTCCTCCTTTTCCCCTTTTCCTTCTTTTTTTTTCTTTGTCTTTTCGTCTGAGGCAATGGGTGCGTCCCCCCATCGCGGGATTGACCTTTTCCATGGCGACCCCCCCGGGCC
>JACEEZ010003437.1:0-7500 GCA_016584305.1 Chionoecetes opilio
CCTTAATTATCTTTCTATCTATTATAAAAAGTGTTGCAGACAATAAAATACCGGTTTTTATTATCAAATTATTAGTTGTGGACAAAAAAATAACGAGATATTATCATCTTTTATCTATCTCTATGAAGCGTAGTGGAAGCCTCGTTTGCTTTGCTTGTCACCAGTGTTACATGTGGCGACCCCTTGCAAAAGCCATGGGTGGTGTGCGTGGCGGCGTTGTGTGTGTGGGTGTGTGTGTGGGGTTTTCCTCTTTTATTTTTTTTTTTTATTCAAACAGGTATAAACATCAGTTACACGTGGCCCATTTTTGGTTTAGAAGATAGATAAATTCAGGCAAAAATGTTTCTCTCTCCTCTCTTTTTCTTTCTCTCTCTCTCTCTCTCTCTCTCTCTCTTTCTCTCCTCCCCTCTCTCTTCTCTCCTTCTCTCTCTCTCTCTCTCGAAACGGTAGAAAGTAACGTGCCGTCCTGGGGTAGTGCTGTTCCCGGGATGATCCACGATTACCCAGCAGCAGCCGCGCCCCGCTTTGGTCCCGCTCAAAAACCCGAGTCACCCCACCCGCCCCGGTCCCGTTCATTACTGCCCCATTTTTCGCCTCATTTTTCCGGTAGGAGTGGCACTAGGACGGTCAATAGGCTAGCAGAAGTCCCAGCAAATATCGAAAAATGCCCCGGCAACCCAAGATGACGCTGTTTCCATTAGGCAGTCACGAGTGACGAGAACGGCCAAGTTTCTGAGGGAAGGGGGTCACAACTTCAGGGCGCAGAGGGACATCCCCGAGGCCACGGAGGCCAACAGCAGGTCAAGGGACCATAAGGGAAACCCTTCTTCTGCCCCTTCGACATTCGAGGACCCCCCCGGGGATACTTGGGCAAGAAAGCCGATCATCATTGGGGACCCCGTTCCAACGGATGATGCCGGACCAAGTTACGGAAATGTGGGAAGGCGAGCACCACCGATGATCACCCTGCCTGGGATGGGGCCCTGCAAAATGGAGAGGTTGTAGGGAACCCCAGCATTTTGTGGAAAATTCAGAAATGGGGCATAAGGAAGGGCAGTGCAACAATCGAAGAGATGCGGATTCTGTCCGAAAACCCCCGACCCCCAACAGTGCAAGGATCGCATTATCAATGGGGAAAACATCCCCCCCAGTGTCCCAACTGCACCAGGAGCACAATGCTGGAGTGTGAAATGCCCAATGAGCCCCGATCCCCCAGACACCAAAAACACCAACCGACTAGGCCCCTGCCTCAGCTCCCCCCCCACCAACCTCGACACGGCAGCCTTTCCCTTCCCTCATGGGGGTGAGACACGTTTGGGTTTCCCCCCCGTCGCCTCAGAGTGGCTATCAATCATCGTCATGCTCCCACCCAAACCCCCACAAGTGCTCCCCCCCCATTCCCCTCGTGGGGGTTGAACACCCTACCCCATGATCCACCACCAAACCCCCCTCCCCCCCCCACCCCCCCCAACCCAGCCCCCAGAGGTCGCTCACGACTTGTAGATCGCAAACCCCCATTAAAGGGCCCCAAAGCAACCCTCCCCCCTCCTACCCCATTCCCCAGGGAGAGATGTTCCCCCCCCCCCTCGGGCAAAAACCACGACGCCTTAAGGCCACCCAGTCTCGAGGAGACTTTATGACACTGAAGAACGAGTGCAGATGACAGCGACGCAAGCTCTCCCCCAGACGAGGCGGAGGCATGGGGGCCCAGTTTAATCCTCCAAGGAGAGCTGCGGAATTTAAAAGGGAGGAATGAGGGTATGACGGAGAGCTTATGGGAGTAAAGGGGGAGCTTTCGAGCCTGAAGGGAGAGATAGGACCAAAGACTATAATGCGGAATGTCACTGTGCTACACAGCGCCCTAGGGACAAGGGCCGCAGCGAATACGGAGCCGTGGTCCCTGATGAAACACGACACACACACGAGGAGGGGGGCGATTCCAGCTCAGATGTGGGATACAGCGGCGCGCCAAGTAGCAACCGCGGTCTGCCCCCTCCCCCCACTATCAACCCTCACACCTCTCCCTCAGGCCCCTTATCTCAGGTCCCAAGGGGCGAAAAAAACGCTAAAACACCCGGGTCGAGACATGTCTTCTCCGATGGAAGAGTTGCTCCCCCACCCCCCGTCCACCCGCTCCCCCCGGGGGGCCTGTGGCCAAAGAAAACACACGAATACCTGGGGTATTAAGGCCCGGGCCCCCCCCTAGGCCCCGTCGGCACCACTCACCCTCCAAGAAAATTTAATGCAAGACAGGTACGTTCAAGGGTTAAAACCACAGCCAAACCATGCGTTTCTGCAATGTAATATATAGGGCTGGTCGCAAGCCGCCCCCTTTACTGCAGTTCACCCAAGAAAAAGGAACGGCGTCGTCCCCCTCCGGGAGACGGGGTATTTTGAAACGACTAAATGATTTTGGAAACTATCAAGTTTTGTAAAAACCCTCCACCAGGGGGGATCACGGGGATTTTCACCCTTGTGGGAAAGGACCTCCCAGCCACCCGAGCTTGCCCCTCCAAAACCTGGGGAACAAGGGGGACTCGCTGTGCGTCACGAAACATATGGACAGGCCCACTAAGGTGGACGGGTAATGTGTTGCAGGCAGAGCCACAACCGATTTGCCCCCAATTTGGGAATAACCAAAGACGGACTCGTGCTGATGGTGACTAAATGCCCATCACCCCACCTTAGAGCCTTAGATTGCGGCGGAAAGTAATCCTCGGGGGGCCCCAAAACCCCAACATGCTGGAGGACTTTGAAGAGCTGAAGCCCCACGGCGATCACAACCATCACATGGGGAGGGAGACTTGCCCTTCCCCTGACAGCAATGACAGTGGCCATCTCACCAGTTTTTGCGGCTTTCCCTAACTTTGATGACCACGGGGGCACAGGTGTAAACTTTTTACTTGCCGGGTTTGGGGTGACGTACCGCAATCCGGGGAAAAAATGGATAACGGGGAAGGCTGTTTGGAATTTATCAGGGAACTTTTAAAACGGTATGCTTCGATCCTTTTCCCCCGTCTCTGTGAAAGACTTTGCAAGACTCACTCGCGCCATTCAGAGCAGTGATGCTCACACCCCCCCAAGGGGAAAAGAATAAGTTTAACCCCTTTTAAGAAACATTTTTGGTACTATATAGCAAAATTAATTTCCTTAACAAAGTATCCGTCAGTCTCAAAGAATCACCCCACACCGGGGATACGAGAGCAACGCCCCTTCGGTTTGGGTTGTATGCCAGAGCCCAAAATTTTCCCTTATTGTGAGGAGAAATGGTTTGCAGTTTCGGGAAAGGGTTTACTCACCCCACCAAATGCCCAGGTGTGGAGGCACGTCAACGCTTAGAGGAAAAATTCGAAACCCCCGCCCCCCCGACCGGCGAGGAAGGCTTTTGAGCCATGAGGGATACCACGAGCACAGGAATTTATAATCCCCTCCTAAATAAAAGAGCCAAGCCCAACCTGATCCGGCGGGGGGCTTGCAGTCACTGCGGCCACGCTACTATCGGATAACACTGATGAGCCATCACGAGGGAGGAGAGCTGGGGCGCAGAAAACCCGAGGGGGTGACACGCGCCGGGTGAGGAGGGATAACCTACCCCATGCTGAATGCTGTCGCAAGTCGCGGGTGACCCTCTATTGCGCTCTTAAATGCCCTTTTCTCCCAAGGGACGTACCAAAGGGAATGGAAAAAGTAATATCATTCCTGTCCCAAAACGGCGCAGAAAACCCAGTTTCCCCCCATCGCCTCATTAAACCTTATGAAGTGTGGAACGTTTTATTTACCCGGCTCACCACAAGATCGGGCACTTGATACAGGTTGAATGGTTTTTGTAAGCACAGGAGCACTGCAATGCCTCCCCAAAATACATGAAAAAGACGGGCCCAAAGGGGCAGCTGGTTTTGATATAGAAAAAGCATTGACAGGAAAACCCACTGCCAATCCTCGTGAGCTCAAAAAATTTGGAGGAAAGGCAAGTCCTCCTATGGGTGAGCAATACCTCTCGGACAGAAAGGCCCGTGTTATATTTCAGGGGGGAAAAACCCCTTTATTACGAGGTAGACAATGGAAAGCCCCAGGGGGGAGTATCAGCCTACCTGTTTAATATCCTGAGAAGTGCTTGCAGATCCTTTCCCGGAGGGGGGGAAAGCACATCGGCTAGCTGATGACGTTGTCCCGCAGACGACGGGCAGAGGGGCTCCCCCATCCAGCAGAAACACTAAACCTTTTTAACGGAAAATTGAGGAAATTGGTTCACCATATCTAGACCAAGACCAAAGCCATGGGAAGACAAAGGAACGCCCCCCGGACACACTACGACCCCCGGTCAAAACTAGATGGGTAGCGACGCAGCGTTTTTCTTGGGGGTCATTGTTGCCCTAACAAAAGGTGAAGGCGGGTCCAAATCTGAGGCAAAGCAGGGCAAAAGGAAAAGGATATTGAGGGCGATGTCATGGAAGGGAAGGGAGCTAGGCACCCTGATTGGCGCATAAAAATCCTTGGGAGTTCCCCTTTTTGATTAGCCAGTCCGTTCTCCTACAATTTTACCCTACAGATGCGAAATCTCTTTAAAAAAAATAAAAAAAAGAGGGGGTGAGGACCATCTTGGAGCACCGAAATGGACCAAGACTGAAAAAATGAGGGGGGAGACCAAGGGCCCTCAGCAAACAAGATTGAAAGTTATGACGGCCAACTTCCTCATAAATCATACATCAGAGCCCACCATCCGATGACGTCCACCTCAGCTTCACAACCACATGAAAGGGCACCCGAGGTAAGGCAGGTGGTTAAGAGGCGATAGAACACTACCATCTGGTGCGCCTGGGAGGCCATAAAACGCCTCTTCCCTGGAGCGTAACGCCCCCGGGCCCCCCGGGGGGGCCACATCATCACAACGTTTTCAGGCCCCGCGGCGAAAGGAAAAAAAGTGACGCCAAACCCCTGGAACGAGGCAGGAAGGTCTGCCAAAAAAATACAAGGCGTAGGGAGCCATACGCAGCAGTGTACACACCGGGGCGGGTTACAGATCCGCCGAAGGACGGTCAGGCGCAGCCTTTGTGTGCAAAAGGGGGCGAGGACGTGCCCCCTGCCACCCGCGTACACACAGCCTCTGCGCGAACTGGATTTTTTCATCCCCCACGCAAAAAGAACGACAGCCATATCTAGGCTCTGGATCACGCCCACACCCCCCCAAGCCCCAACACCCCCTCGTCCGGACTATGACTGCCATAGCTTGATCAAAAAAAGAGGACACTGAGAATACCCCCCTGACACACGCCATTCGTGCGGCAGTCAAGGCCATTCACAACATGGGAGGAGCGTTTCTATCAAGGGTCGCCTCCCATGTGGCATCAAGGCAATGAGGAAGCAGACGCCTTGGCCAAGCAGGCGCCTGAAAGAAGCGGACTGTCTTATCCAGGACCCCCCGACGCTGAGGGGAATGTGAGGCGCCGGGGGGAAAGCACAGAGACGGAGGGGCCGAAAGGAGGGTGGCTGCGGCAGCAGAAATGCCGGTGGTACCCGAGGGCCGTGGGGGATGCTCCCCCCCCAAAAGTCCCCTAAGTCGGTTTTGCGAGGGGGGGAGATCCGGTCAAAACTTTGGGGACCCTTATGGAGGGAAAAAAGGGGATCAAAACGCCGGGGGAAGGGGCGCTGTAGGGTGTGCGCTACTGAGGGTGGGCACAACTTGCTCACTACCTTCGTGACTTTGGGTGCGTTTCCCCCCAAAAAAAAAGTGTTCTGTGCCCACACCACCTTGCTGAACTTTCAATTTACTTCATTGTTCCTCCCACAAAACACTAACGCCTCCCGAATTCTGTGCCATTTTTAGATGATAATTAAGGGAAAAAAAAAAACAAAAAAAAACAAAAATGTGAAGCTTACTAAAACAACAATATGCCCCGTTTAATTATAGTATATCATAGCTAAATTATGTATCCTGAGATAAGACTGTTACTTCCCAAACAGTCTTTTTCACAAAGTTAATTCAATTGTGAAAAAAAGTATTGAATTGAATCTGAAACTCTCTTTCCTCTCTCTCTCTCTCTTCTCTCTCTTCTCTCTCTCTCTCCTCTTCTCTTCTCTCTCTCTTCTCTCCTCTCTCTCTGATAATGACGCCGAACCCAAATCTAAAATTACCAGAAATCCATCACACACACACCACACACACACACACACACACCCACACCAACAACACACACACACACACACCCAAGGGTTTCAAGGGCTCGCCAACAGTAACACTGGAAAAGAAAGCAGCGAGGGATTTCCCCTACGCTTAAGAGATAGAAGATGATAATAGATGTTTTGGGTACTCCGTGGTAGTGGTTAGCACGCTCAGTTCACAAACCCAAAGTCCGGGTTCTCCCCAGGCGGAGCGGAAACTAGGGGTGTTTCCCTTTAAAAACCCCCGCCCCCCTCCACCCCGGGAAGGGGTACCGGGGACAGACGGGGGGGTTGTGACCCCCTTCCCGGGGGGGGCTTTGCCAACACTAAACCCCTAAGGAAATGATAATAATTGATAGGGGAGGGGCCTAAAGAGCGTTGCTCTGGGCCCTGTAAAATACAATAGATGAAACACACACACACAAACACAACACACCACACACCACACGAAAGGTATTTTTACCGTAAAATTTTTTTTTTCCCGGATTAATTTGATACCGTAAAAAAGTATTAATGAGTAGCTTGATGAGGCAGCGCTATTTTGTGCATGTCATTTTGTTCATAATTTCATCATAGGCCCGGGCGAAGCGAAGTGTTAATAGTGAAGCAGACGGTGTAGGAAGACAATTAAAGTTTTGAGCTTGGATTTTGGTTTTGACGTTAAAGCCCCTTTGGGTGAAAAAAATATATTTTAAATATTTTAAAAATCCCCGGGCTTTCTGGAAGTGTTATGTATCATTATCAAAGCAGGAAAAAATCTCCAATCGGCATTAAAAAAAAAGAAAATATGAAAAAAAAATCGCCTCCCGATAGATAGATATAAGAATTATAGATAGTATATAGATAGATTTTAAACGTAATTTTTTGTTTTCAGTTTTGGTAGAAAGACAAGGCATTGTAGGTTATGTGTACCCGCCGTCTAACATTAGGTCTGTCTTTGTGGGGTGGACTCTCTCTCTCTCTCTCTTTTCTCCCTCTTTTCTCTCCTCTCTCTCTCTCCTTCTCCTCTTCTCTCTCTCCTCCTCTCTCTCTCTCCTTTTTCTTCATTCGGCCTAAGTCATTACTTTATCATCGTACGACACAAAACTTAACCTTCCTTCCCTTCACTTATCTTTCAAGGTCAAACACGTAAGTAACACTGCCTTTTTCCCTTGGGGCCCTTTTAACCTTAACATGAACACAAAGAAATTACGATTAAATTTTAGAATCAACTGAATATGCACCCCATCAGAAGGCATGACATTAACTAAAGAAATGTCATGATGGCATACTAATCGTAGCAAGTCAAGAACAAGCAAGACTATTTACTCGACGATCAACCAAATGGAGAGGAAACGTATA
>JACEEZ010003437.1:10000-25000 GCA_016584305.1 Chionoecetes opilio
AGGTTGGTGTAAGGTGACTCGCTGACTGGTGAGTTGCTCCTGCCGTGGATTTGGATGGCTTGTGACTTGAAGGCTTGTGAGTTGCTGGTACGGAGGTCTGTGTTCAAGTGTCTTGTCTCTACAAGAGATCCTTTATAAAGAGCCAAGATACTCAAGACCTGACACCTGATGATCTGACGACCTGACACCTAATCCTTTAATGGGCAGTCGGCGAGATCATAGGTGATGTCGCCATGAAAAGTGAGAGGCGAGTACGAGGAGAAGGCATTAAGAGAGAGAGGCGTGACCTGACGGGTAATTAACCAGGTGTTCCAGGACCAGACATCAAGTATACAGAACACAGAACACAGAACACGGTTGAACACATAGTTGAACACCAATAATACTAATACTACATATGCTCGGTGACGCTACCCGAGATGTCCTCATCTCGTCAAAAGGAATAATCATGAAACTGAACAAGGTAGATGGCATGGTACACAACCTATGAGTACGAGAAAGGCGACCAGCGGAACGACGACATGGTCTGGATGGTGAATGTTGGTTAGGCATTGCAAGTGGAGAACTAGGAATGGAGAACACTTGTATCAGAGATTTGTCAGTAGGAGTGCATGTGGAATATTGTTGCCTTGTGAACGAAAACACTTGTATCAGAGATTTGTTAGTAGGAGTGCATGTGGAATATTGTTGCCTTGTGAACGAATGTTTGGAGAGGTGGAACAGGTGGAAGCGGGCAACGTCGCGTGGATGTGGTGGTGACGCGGCAGGCGTGGAGCGTCACGTGGATGTGGTGGTGGACGCGGTAGGCGTGGAGCGTCACGTGGATGTGGTAGTGGACGCGGTAGGCGTGGAGCGTCACGTGGATGTGGTGGTGGACGCGGTAGGCGTGGAGGGTCACGTGGATGTGGTGGTGGACGCGGTAGGCGTGGAGCGTCACGTGGATGTGGTAGTGGACGCGGTAGGCGTGGAGCGTCACGTGGATGTGGTGGTGGACGCGGTAGGCGTGGAACGTCACGTGGATGTGGAGGTGGACGGCAGGCGTGGAGCGTCACGTGGATGTGGTAGTGGACGGCAGGCGTGGAGCGTCACGTGGATGTGGAGGTGGACGGCAGGCGTGGAGCGTCACGTGGATGTGGTGGTGGACGCGGTAGGCGTGGAGCGTCACGTGGATGTGGTGGTGGACGCGGTAGGCGTGGAGCGTCACGTGGATGTGGTGGTGGACGCGGTAGGAGTGGAGCGTCACGTGGATGTGGTAGTGGACGCGGTAGGCGTGGAGCGTCACGTGGATGTGGTGGTGGACGCGGTAGGCGTGGAACGTCACGTGGATGTGGATGTGGAAAGGCCTCGGTGGTGGATGTTACCTCGCTGCTTGCCGTGTGGAAATGTGGACAATGTGGAGTAGGTGGAAGCGATGTGGCGGCGTGGCGTGGAAGTCCGGGCATCGTGGCTGGTAGCAGTGTGGCGGCGTGGCATTGTGGCTGCGAGGGCTGGGTAGCTGCAGGGCTGGGCCGTGGTGAGCAGCGTGCTGGGCAGTGGTGAGGCAGGCCGCGGCAGAGGCGTGAGGCAGGCCTAGGGCGTGGTGCCCTTAGAGTGGATGGCAGCCCGTGGCAGGAGGCAGGCGTGGGCGGCGAGGTGCAGGGCTGCGTGGATGTCAAGAAGTGATTAACCTGTTACCATATCCCACCGCTATCACCATGTGTAAAGTGGTGTTATTGGTTTGGGTACCATATCCCACAGCTATCATCATGTGTAAAGTGACTTTTGGGTATGTCACTTTTAGGGTGAGCAGAAACAGGTAACTGCTTTGATAGTGGTTTATTAACTTGGGTAAAAAGGTAACACAGGTAAGGTTGGTGTAAGGTGACTCGCTGACTGGTGAGTTGCTCCTGCCGTGGATTTGGATGGCTTGTGACTTGAAGGCTTGTGAGTTGCTGGTACGGAGGTCTGTGTTCAAGTGTCTTGTCTCTACAAGAGATCCTTTATAAAGAGCCAAGATACTCAAGACCTGACACCTGATGATCTGACGACCTGACACCTAATCCTTTAATGGGCAGTCGGCGAGATCATAGGTGATGTCGCCATGAAAAGTGAGAGGCGAGTACGAGGAGAAGGCATTAAGAGAGAGGCGTGACCTGACGGGTAATTAACCAGGTGTTCCAGGACCAGACATCAAGTATACAGAACACAGAACACAGAACACGGTTGAACACATAGTTGAACACCAATAATACTAATACTACAGGACTTCTCGGTTGTGAACCGAGCGTGCTACCCCTTACACTATGGAGTTCCCTAATGAGTGTGTGTGTGTGTGTGTGGTGTGTGTGTGTGTGTGTGTGTGTGTGTGTGAATTGAATTGAATTTAATTTAATTGAATTTATTGGGTAAGCTCAGACTTTATAAAAAAGAGTATGGAGCACAGCGCCCAGAGGATTGAACAATTTAAATCATACAAATACAATGTTACCTAACTAAGCAAAAAAAAAATAGAAACAAAAAACAAACAAAAAACAGGTATCAAGAAAACAAATAATTGGAAAATACTAATGACTAACTCTCCCTAACACTCCTCTCAACACACTTACCACTCACACCAAAAATAAAGATAAATTCTTAATTACTTTTACATTGGTGTTTTGCATCAACGAAATATATTTGAAATTTGTTGGCCTATATGTATAATAATTTGGCCTATATGTATAATAATTTGCAACGTGTGTGTGTGTGTGTGTGTGTTCAGCGATTTGCAACGTCCGGATCTATCCACTCAACCGGACACTGTGGTTCGGTTGGCGTCGAGCTTGTGACTAAAAATAAAGGGTAAACAAAAACTTGGAATAGTTTGGAGCAGACACGCAGGGAGTCAATGCACTATTACTTCCGTGTTGCTGAGTGTGTGGTTTTGTGGTTTACTACTCTACGATCAGGTGCAGATTACTCCTCTCTCTCTCTCTCTCTCTCTCTCTCTCTCTCTCTCTCTCTCTCTCTCTCTCTCTCTCTCTCTCTCTCTCTCTCTCTCTCTCTCTCTCTCAGTAAAGAATCCAGCATTGCCTTGGAACACTGGCCAGGCAGACGTCTTGTCCAGTCATCACAAAGAACCACACACTAATCGTAATTCGGTAACGCATTGACTCAGTCAGAACATGAAATATAGCAATAACAATCAGCCTGTCTTATAGTTTTTAGTATTTCCTTTCTAATAATGTACGTGAATGTTTGCTACGATGCATCATAGTTCCTGAGATACGTAGGTGAAAAGACCTCGGTTCGGATGTGTGACACTCGTCACATTATGTAGTACGCGGTGTTGTTGTTGTTGTTGTTGTTTAAGGGCTGCGAGGATCCCTTGGGGAACATTATGAGCCCTGGTGAGGTCCTATGATGCGATCACAGGCGCTGTAGTTGACCTGTCTTCCTCAGGAAGGCACAGGTGAGGCGGATGACGGCGTGTTGCCGAGAGGGGTGGACGCCAGCCGCCGCCAGCAGGGTGGGCAGGTCAAAGGTGTTGACGTTCAGGGCGATGAGTTGGGTGTGTAGCACCACACGGTGGGAGTGGAAGCGCGGACACTGCAGCAGAAAGTGTTCAATAGTCTCCGGAACATTTATGCACCAGGGGCAGTGGGGGTCAGGGGACAGACGGAGGCGATGCAAGTGAGCTGTGAGTGTCGTGTGCCCCAGGCGGAGGCGGGTGAGAGCGACATCAAGGACACGGGACTTTTTCCTTATCCACGGCTGGGGGGAATAGTCACTGCGGTAATGGCCCATAGAGGTGATGCGGAGGGCATCGCCGAGTGTGTTGTTCCAGGCGGAGCGGCAGACCCGGGAGATGAGGCGTTTGGCCGCGGAGAGCGGCAGAGGTAAGGGTGTAGTGTTTACATCTGTCAAGGCCAGCCTGGCAGCAGAATCAGCCACCTCGTTGCCTGGGATACCAGCGTGGGAGGGAACCCACTGAAAGGTGATCTCCCACCCCTCGTTGGTAAGGTGGAGAAGGGCCCTCTGGATGGTGTGGACGAGGGACGTAGAGGATCGTGGATGGCGGGAGAGGAGGAGGTGGAGTGAGGAGAGGGAGTCTGTGTAGACCACAGCCTTGCCCTTGGTGTGCCCGGTGTGGAGGTGTATGATGGCCTGGTGGAGGGCATAGAGCTCAGATGTTAAGACATCTGTCTCCGGGGGAAGCCTCCACGTCCTGCAGATGGAGGTGGCAGGATCGTAGATGGCAGCCGCCGTGGAGGGGGGTGAAGGGGAGTGAGAGCCATCTGTGAACAGCTTTATGTGGTGGTGATATAGCGACCTGTCCATCCCCCTGAACAGAGTCGCCGCCAGAATACTGGTAGAGTGCCGAGGGAGGAGGCCTGGAAGGTGCAGGGTAAACCTGGAGGAGGTGTCCAGCCAGGGTGGGAGGGGAGAGTGTGGGCTGGTGGGTTGTGGTGGTGGTGGTGGTAGGCCTAAGATGGTGAGAGCCAGTAGGGCCCTAACCAGAAGGGGTTGCCTAGCACCCGGAGACCAAACTGGGGCGTGGTGATCCACACCAGAGCCAGCGTAGAGAGCAGCAAGGGGTGAGATGGGGGCAGGCTCATGAGTTGGTGGTACTGCTGGCATAAAATAACCCTTCTGTAGGTGGACAAGGGGAGGATGCCACTTTCGGCATGCAGGGAGAGAACCGGGGAAGATTTCATGGCCCCCATGGAGATTCGAAGCGCGGCATTCTGAAGAGGATCCAGCTTGGTCAATGTAGTACGGGCAGCCGACCCATAAATGCTGCTGCCGTACATGAGTTTGGGTCTGATGGTGGCAAGGTAATATTGGAGGAGGAGATCCCGGTTCGCACCCCAACGGACACCGGTAATCCTCTTCATGACATCCAGGCGCTTGTTGCAGGAGGTGCGGAGATATTCCACATGCCCGGCCCAGGAGAGGCGAGGACCGTCCAGCCGCAGCCCCAGGAAGGTGTGCGTCCTGGAGTAAGGGACCGGCTGGCCGCACAGTTGGAGGGCAGGTGGGGAGGGAAGCCGCTTGAGGGTGAAACACATAAGTGTGCTTTTAGGGGCACTGACCTTCAGACCCCAGGTGGTCACCCAGTCACCGAGGGAGATTGCTGCCTCTTGCAGGTGGGTCTGCGCCTGGGCCAACGTTGGGGCCCGGCTGACTACGGTGATATCGTCAGCATAGATGAGGAGGTGGGAGTGGGCGGGAAAGTGGAGGTCGGAGAGGAGGACGTTGAATAAAAGAGGACTTAGGATGGAGCCTTGAGGAACGCCTCTGTGAATGGGACGGGAGGGCGACAGAGAGGCACCCACTGCAACCCGGTACGAGCGACCGCCAAGGAAGTCCTGGACCCAGGCAAGGGTGGCCCCGGTAATGCCCATGCGGCCAGCTTGTATAGGATACCCTCGTGTGGTGCCGTATCGAAGGCACCCTCCAGGTCAAGGAAGAGTGTAGTCATGACTGGCGCTGACGGTAGGTGTCGCAAATATGGAACTCAAGCTGGCCCAGCACGTCCATTGTGCCCCTATGGGGTCGAAAGCCGCACTGCTCCTCCCTTAGCAGTCGCTTCTCCTCAAGCCACCAGGAGAGACGTGTGGACACCAGGCGCTCCATCAGCTTCCCAATACAGGAGAGGAGAGCTATGGGCCTGTAGGAAGATGGGAGAGAAGGATCTTTACCCGGCTTGTGGATGGGGATGAGGACAGAGGGCTTCCAACAGGTGGGGTAATTTCCTGTCTCCCAGCTGGCATTGTAAATGCGTAAAGAGGCATTCCTGTAGGGGAGGGGAGAGGTGGGTGAGGAAATCGTAAGGGATGTGGTCGTGTCCCGCTGCCTTGCCAGTATGCAGTGTGGACAGGGCTGCATCCAGTTCCCGCCGGGCGTAAGGCTGGGTTAGCTCAGGAAGACCAGGGGAGGCGATGGAGGTAGAGGTGGCTTGGTGGAGGTCCGCAGGAGGATGGAGAGTAGGGGGAAGCCCAATCTTCTGGTGGTAGTGGCGAGCCAGAGCCTCTGCCTTCTCGGGGTCATCCAATAGAGACTGGGCACCATCCGTCAGAGGGATGGGGTGATGCGCCTTCCTGCCCTCCATAGAGTGCAGGAAGTCCCAGGTTCTCTTGGTGAAAGGAAGAGAAGGAGAGGGAGGAGCAGTGGGAGCCCCAGGCACTCCTCTGGCCTTGAGGATGATCTTGGCGCTGAAGGCGTTGAGACGGCGGTAGTTAGTGCCTGCCAGTATCGTGGGTGTCCTCCGCCACTGGTTCCAGGCCCGACGGCGGGCCAGTACTGCCCGGGCACAGTCGTCATTCCACCATGGCTTCCCAGGGCGACGGGTGTGCGACGCGTGGCAAGGTGAAAGGCAGCCGCACCCGCCGTCTCCAGCGTCTGATAGAAGGAAGACGCGGCGTCCTCCAAGGGTAGAGTGGAGATATCCGGTGAGGGCTGGAGGGCCTCCCTGTAACGCGGCCACTCGGAGGATCTTATTCCAGCGGGGCAGGCAGCCAGGATGGGGCTTCGGGTGAGCCTGTGGGACAGAGGCCAGCACAGGAGGTGGTCACTCCCATGTAAGGCCCAGTAGAGAAGGTGGAGGTGGTGAAGGCCGGGTCACCAATAAACAGGTCCAGGACCGAGGGAGCACCAGTGTGGGGTGGAACTGGTGGCCAGACCAGGCGGGCTCAGCAAGGAGAGGTGAGGAGAGTCCAACATTATCCTGAATAATGTGTTACCTGAAGGGTTCCGTTTGTGGGGAGGCAGGTCAGGCTCCCAGCATTGGTGGTGTGCGTTAAAGTCCCCCATGATGATCACCGGGGGAGGGAGAGGAGCGATATAGTGTTCGATCTCCTGTGAAGTGGCGGCACCACCCGGGTTGTATATTACTGCCACGGTGAGCCAACCTCTCCGGAGGCTAACCCTGGCAGCAACGATCTCCAGGCGCCCACCCGGCCACTGGGGAAGGGGAAGCGGGGAGCGGTGCAGCACGTCTCGGAGGGCAAGGAGGACACCTCCACCACGGCCTGTTGGCGGTCTTGCTGAGGATAGAGTAGCCGGAAGGTTGAGCGCGAGGTGAGGGGGGAGCCAGGTCTCGCACAACCCGACCACTGAAGGAAGTGAGTCCCGCAGGTAGGTTGCAGTTCAGATGATTTCCGGAGGAGAGACCTGGCATTCCAGAGGAGGAAGGTGAGGGCCATATCTATTCAAATAGGGAGGAGATGAGCATGGAGAGGGTGGGCCACAGATAGGTGAGAATGGCTGGCACAGGTGTGCCCTTCTGGTAGAGGTGGTAACCCTTCCAGAGGAGGGTGAAAAGAGAGGAGATTACTGTATCCACGGAGGAGGCGGAAGAAGCTGGTGCTGCAGTTGAGTGATCAGGATGCCAGGGCGGGGCGGGAGGCCTTGGGGACATAACAGGGGACGGGATCAAAGGAGCGGCATGGCGAAAGGCACGTCCTGGTTCCTCCCCACGGTGGGGTGGCGAACCGTGCGGCCGGTGCACTTCAGCCTCGATGGTGGAGTGGGTGAATTCAGACTCGAGATCTGGGGGGGTGGGTGTAGACGGAGGGGCCTGATATCCGGAGGGTCGACGAGGTTGACGCAGGCGGATGCGACGGCGCACAGGAGGAGGAGTGCTGCCGGGTTCAGGGTCGACGACGGGAGCCTGAGGCAAGGAGGCATCATCTTCCGGGGCCTCCTGCAGCGGGCCGTACCTATTCCCTGTGGCGATGGCGGAATACGACATACCTGGGTGGACCGCCGTAGCTGGGGGTAGAGTAGGTGCAGCTGGTGCAGGCTTGGTTGGTGATGGTTGTGGCCTGCGGAGGGCCGGAAGGCTAGGCAGGTCGAGGTCCCTCAGCTGCGTGTTGATGGCGTGCAGGGGCGTCCCCTCCCGCGCCAAGTCAGCATAGAGCTGCTGAGCCCGGCAGTTGAAAGTGCAGTGCGCAGAACTGGGCCCATGTGGTCCCCCGCACTGGAAACAGCGAAAGGGCCTGGTGCAGGTGATGTCGTCTCGCCTGCATGGGTGAGGCCCGCTGCACCTGGAGCATCGCACCGGAGACCTGCAGGTGTTGAGGGAGTGGCCGATCCGATGGCACCCAGAGCAGCGGAGCAGAGGGAGGAGGTAGGGGCGTGCCCCCGTACACCAACTGGGAGATGGACACCTTTGTGGGAAGGGTCCCACTCACCTTTAGGCGGAGCCACTTTCCAGTGGTGTACCTGGGCAAATTGTGGGCCGGGATCCAGGTGATCTCGACCACCTCGCCACCATCGAAGGATCGAAAGTCCCTCCGGATCTCAGTGATGTCAGTTGAGTCATCCAGGGGCCCCACCCTGGCGTAATGGTAGTCAGGGCCTTCACGCTCAGCCCTGCGGCAGGTGACCTTCCATTCCCCCAGGTAAAGGAGGCCTGCCCCAGTTCAGGTACCTTGGGGATGTTGTGCTCCCAGATCACAACAACAAGGGCACAGCCGTTCCCAGGGCGCGGGTTTCCCCCTCGAGGACATACTTGCGAGGGTCGAGAGGTGGAGAGCATGGGAGACCCGGCACGGATTAGCAAAGACCCTTGCACCCGACGCAGCTCTGAGGAGGTAGGACGCCTGGACATATGCAACCTGAGAGGACAGGGTGTCGGAGTCGGTGCGAGGGGCCTTATCAGGACCTTCCTGCGAGGGAGAAGGCGCCCGTGCCCTCTTGCTGGCGGAGGGAAGGGGAGGACAGGAGGCTTCATCCTCCTGGACATCCATGTCTGGCTCGGTCCCCGGTGACGTGTCAGACATGGCGGCGGCAGACGGAAACACAGACGAGGAGCAGGCTGTACACACTACCCAGCGATGGGTGGTAGGCCCACAACGGTCAAGCACAAGGGCTGGCGATGGCGAAGTCCAGCAGTGCAGAGCAGCTCAAGCGACCCGAAGGGCGAGCTGTTACACTGTGATGAGAGCGGAGCGAGAGCGGAACCTGGTGAACCCCTATCACCCGGCGGGGGCGGCCGCGGGCGCCCCCCTATTTTAACCCCGGGTGTCTCGGCGGGTCTTTGGTGGCGGGCTACGTGCCTGGACGGGCCCCCCAAAAGGACACCCGTATTTTAAAATTAAATTAATTGCCGGGGCGGGGGGCGGGCTTGGGCAAATTAACGCGCAAAGGGTCAAGATCTACAAGTTAAAGGGACGGAGAACTAGTCCCTTGTTAATGACATACGTAGTTAAGAACCCTTTCAAAAGGACAAGGGTAAATAAACGTTTAATAATGAAGCCCCCCGGGCTGTCGGAGCTCAGGCGCCGGTAGGTAAGCAAAGTAACACGATACCTTTAAGTTCAATGTCCCCAAGTACACAGCCCAGCAACTAAAGCGTGTTGCACAAACACCGATACTTGACTTGGACGTCATTATCACCATTGCCATTAAGGTTGGGAAGGGCTGTGGTGCGCCTCCGCTTTTTTGGGCCACCCGCCCGCAGAAGCAAGGTTTGTGGCCGTAACAGTAAGGTGAAAGAAACCGAAGCCCACAACCCGCAACTAAAACCTTTTGGGGAATTAAACCCCAAAATTCTGTTCTTTGGGAGCATTTGTGTGTGGGTTTGTGGGTGAGGGTGTGGTGTGGGTGGTTTTGTGGGGGGGTGAGAGGTGGTGGGTGGGTGGGTGGGAAGGTGGTTTTGGGCGAAATAAATATATATTTAAAGTAATATAAAATTCTTTTAACTTTTGTTTTTTTTTTTTTTTTTTGTGTTATTTTTTTTTTTTTTGTTTTTTTTTTTTTTTTTTCTATAATTATATATATATAATATAATATATATATATATATATATATATATATATATAAAATATATATATATATATATATAAAATTTATAATAAAATATTTTATAATACATAAAATATATATATAAAAGTTGTTTATTCTTGAGTTGATACATGAAGATTTTCAGGGCGGCAAAAACACTCGTCATTTCTTCGGGTTCTTTATGTGCGTGCAACGTTTCGCCAAGGTACTTGGCATCATCAGGCGAGGCATGTTGAGGGTGTAGCTCCCGTGATGGCTTGTATATACCAGCCCAGGGAGGAGTGCTGTCAGGATGAAAGGCTAGCAATGCACAGCGATATATAACAGCATAGGTAGTGTAAGTGCTATTTCTGTTACTTGCAAGACCACAGCATAAACACAGCAGTATGGCATGCATGGAACGCGTGTGTGCTGTGCTGTGTGCTGTCAGGATGAAAGGCTAGCAATGCACAGCGGTATATAACAGCATATATGGTAGTGTAAGTGCTATAGGTACTGCTGTTACCTGCAAGACCACAGCATAAACACAGCATATGATGGTATAAGTTAATCATTCATCTAATTACAGGAACTACCACATCGTGTAGGTCTCCCAGCCTCTTGTAGCTTCCTTATTGTTCTTATGTTATCTGTATGTCTGTCTCTGTCTGTCAATCTGTCTGTCTGTCTGTCTCTCTCTCTCTCTGTCTGTCTGTCTGTCTCTCTCTGTCTGTCTGTCTGTCTGTCTCTCTCTCTGTCTGTCTGTCTGTCTCTCTCTCTGTATGTTTGTCTGTCTCTCTCTCTCTGTCTGTCTGTTTGTCTGTCTCTCTCTCTCTCTGTCTGTCTGTCTCTCTCTGTCTGTTTGTCTGTCTGTCTATCCATGTCTGTCTGTCTCTGTCTGTCTGTCTGTCTCTCTCTGTCTGTTTGTCTGTCTGTCTATCCATGTCTGTCTGTCTCTGTCTGTCTGTCTGCCTCTCTCTGTATGTCTGTCTGCCTCTCTCAGTCTGTCTGTCTGTCTCTCTCTGTCTGTTTGTTTGTCTCTCTTTCTCTCTCTCTCTCTCTGTCTTGTCTCTCTTTGTAATACTATTGTCCCCGCCTCACCGCTATAGAAAACTATCGCCACACAGAGAATGTAGCACCAGGCCAGACTGTGACAGAGCCATCCCCACACACCAAACCACAGATACACATTCGCCACACACTATAATACAAGCCTGTCATGACACCAATAATAACACACCAAAACTCACCACATAAAATTTGTGTAATAGTTTCTTCCACCAAAGTGAATTCGGTGATGAATCCCCTTCACGCCCAGATATTTCCTTTGCTATACAAAGTTGCTATTACAAAGTCAACGATTGTGTACAATCGTTGAAAGCCCACTACCGAAATTTTACTAATTGGGTGTAAGTGGCAGCTTTTAATCATTCAATTCATATATAATTATTCGCGCTGGCTAAAACTGTAAAAGTTTAATCCTCTCCCGCCCTTATTAGTGTTTTTTTTTTCCCAGACCACAAATCCCTTCAGATACCTCTAAAACGTAATTATAAAGTGGGGGAATTACCCCCTTTAACCTCCCCTCACCCCACCTAAAGTCCTAAATGACCCCCAAAATAATACTATCCTGACCTCATTATAACCTTATCTAACCCTACCAATAACCTCCCAGCGAGACCTAAGGGCAGGATTGATTGATTTAATGCCTAAAAAGGTGAATGTGCCAGCCATCAGAGGTCATATGGCAAAGCATATCAAGGGTCAGGGTTAAAGAATAATAGTGAAACGATGAGGGAAGGGGAAAGAAAGGAATGTTACAGCAGGATGGTTAGATCAGATGTAGAATGTGGATTTGTTGGAGGAAGGAGGTTACATTTTCCAGGGAGAAGGAGGGGGATTCCGGGAGAATGTCCGCAAGACAGGGAGGTCGGGAAAGGGAGGACAAAATAATGAGGGAAGGAACTGGAACGGGCAGGAGTAAGATGGGGGCAGGATATTAGTAGGTACATGTTGGACAGTGAGAGGAACTTGACAGGGTGTGCTGAGGTTGGAAGGAGCGTGACATGAGATAGGAGTGTGTGAGGTTGGTATGGCCTATGCGTAAGCGTGCGAGAGCAGTCTCCCAACGTCTATTAGAGTGGTAAGGATTTGACCATGGAGAGATAGAGAGTTTGATCAGGCGAAGTTTATTGGCAGAGAAAGTGGTCCAGGAGGATTGCCAGCGGTCGAATAGGAAAGATTTAAAGAAAGGGTAGTAGTCGGAGGCTGGCAAGTTTGAGAAACGGGGGCATTGGGACATAGTGGCCGAGCGCACCAAAGAATCAACGCGTTCGTTGCCCGAGATACCCACGTGACTCGGTACCCAGCAGAAGCAAATTGTTGTGTGGCGTATGGATAGGCGGAATAACCAGTCTTGGATCTCCCGAACAAGAGGGGGAAGTGAGCGAAGAGATTGTATAAGAGAAAGGGAATTGCGGGAATCAGTGAAGATAGTGAAGGAACAGGATGGGTAGAAAAGTATGCGTTTCAAGGCGAAGAGGATGGCGTACAATTCTGTTGTAAGAACAGTGGATTCTGTAGGTAGTTGGTATTGATAGTGAAGAGAGGGGAAGAGGACAGCAAAGCCAGAACCAGAGGGGATTTAGAAAACCCTCGGTGTAGACGTGGGTGCTAGAGGAATGAGTGGAAAGGTTGTTCAAGAAAAATGAGAGCGTAGGACAAGGGAGGAATGGGACTGGGAGAGGTAGGGGGACAGAAGAACAATATGGGGGGGAAGGTATAACCCATGGGGAAGGAATGAACGTAGAAAGGGAGAAGATTAAGAGTAGGAAAGGAGGAGTGGGAGAGAAGGGGGCGCATGCGAACAGGGGAAGGGGCGGTGGCAAACGAGGGGAGGAGGTGATCACTGTGAGGAGAGATTGGGGGACTGCAATCTTAGAAGTAGGAAATTGATGAAGGCGAGCATAGCACCGAAGTGATAGGAGGGCTCGACGGCGAGAGAGGGACGGGAGGCCCGACTCAGCATAGGGCTCTCAACGGGGGGGGAGCGAAAGGCAGCTAGAGCAGACGGAGGCCTAGGTGGTGAACAGGGTCCAGTAGGTTGAGGAGGGAGGCAGAGGCAAGGAATAAATATGACATCCATAGTCAAGAGGGGAGAGGACCAGGACCCGTTGTGGAGATGGAGGAGGGTCTTGCTGTCAGCACCCCAAGGGCACATATGAGATAGTTTGTAGGAGGCGGAGGCGACGAAGGGCATTTACCTTTAGAGATTGGATATGTGCCTTCCAGGTAAGGCGAGAGTCGAAAGTGAGGCCAAAAGGGAAATTTTTCCCGAGGAGCAATATTTGAGAGGTATGTCATATAGAGAAAGTGGAGGGGGGTGGTACACGAGAGCGAGAGAAAAGGATGGACAAGGATTTGTGGGAGAGAAACGAAAGCCAAAGATCAGTAGCCCCGGAAAATGCAGCGGAAATTGCATATTGGAGGAGACTGCGGAGGGGTGCCGGGGGAAAGGGCCCGGAAAACGTAGATGGCTAGGTTTATCCACGTAAAGGGAGGACCGGACGCCAGGTGGTTAAGGTGGGACGAGTCCATTTCCTGCAATGAAGAACAAGGAAGTGCTGAGGACATTCCTTGGGGGACACCTTCATATTGTGGGAAGGACGAAGAAGTGGAGGAACATATTTGACTCTGAAGGAGCGATACATAGAAAGGACTTGAGAAAGACCCCCATGTTACCAGCTATGCCGAAAGTGGTTAGCTGGTGGAGGATATGATGTTCGCCAGGGGTATCATAAGCTTTCCTAAATCAAAAAGAGGAAAACAGCAAGGACATGATTCGTGACGGGCAAAGAGGCTGTATAGGGTGCGGTAATGGTATGTTTCCACAGTAGGGGGCTTAAGGGTGTCAGCTGTGCTTCTTCCGGCCACATGTCGGGGGTAGCCAAACTGAGGGGAGACAAAGGTATGGAGAAGGCTTTGGGAGGCCAGGTAAACCACATAAGACGGAGATTTGAATCATGGTTCCACTAGTAACTGGCACTAGGCAAAAACAGTAAAGGGCAATGGGGCGGTAATCTTGGGAGAAGGGTACCGGATTTTATTGGGTTTTGAGGGAACGGGGAAGCGAAACAAGGGCTTCGCCGCATGGGGGGTGGGGAGGGAGGCATTGGGAAGGGGGAGGAAAGTCTACAAGGGAACACCAAACCCCAGGTGTTTGTTTATATTTTTTTTAAAGAGGTGCTAGTAAAATTGTATTGTATTTTGTTTAAAATTTATAGTTAAAAAAGAGCGGGGAGAGAAAACAGGAGGGAGGGGTGTTTGAGCCCCCCCACAACATCATCCATTTGGTAGTGAATTCCCGTAGTGGCTTTCACATGTGTCGGCAGGAATGGAAGAGCGGAGGGGGCTTAGTCAGAAAAGAGAAGAAGAAAGGGGCATTGTAGTATTAGGAGAGGAGGATTAGAGAGAAGGTGACAGGAATGCGTTCCCTGGCAGCAGCTTTTGCTTCTAGTGAAGTCACTTCTGAGGAGAGAGGTGGGACCGCTACTACACCCCAGCAAAACATTGTCATTACGGGCGGCATATCAAATCCGTGTCAGTAAAATCAACAAAAGACATATTGGCCATTGAAGTTTTTTTTTTTTCGGCAAACCGTAAATGAACGGGGTTATCGGCCTGGCTGCGGGACCGACAACTTTGTGCGTTCATGTTTGCACCCCGGGCCTGTGTTTCGTTACGTTATGTTTTCTGTAGTCAGATCTGTGTCGCAATCCGTAAACCAAACTATTTTGACTACTTGAAGCACAAACGGGCCGCATAGCCATATTCTCCTAAATCGTTTGCCAATAAGAGGGCCAAACACCAGCAACTGTTATTTTTCGTAGACAAGCAGGGCGCGATCTTAGCATCCACAAAAATAGCTTAGGTGCAAATAAGATGGCCCTACACAGCAAGAATCGTGCCACAAGCAAAGGCTCTGATTTTAGGTTTAAGCATCCAATAGTGCCAAAAGAGGGGCTCCTACACAGCAAATGAATCTATCTCCACAAGAGGCCGATTTAGATCCCAAAATAGTGCCATAGAGGGCTACACAGCAACTGATGAATTTCGGCCCAACAAGCAGGCCGTTTAGCACCAAAAAGGCCATAAGAGGGCCTATACCAGCCACTGCAATCGTGGCCCAAGCGGCCCGCCGATTTAGCATCCAAATAGGCACAAGCAGGCCGACTTAGCATTGGAATTTATGCCACAAAAGCAGGCCCCGAC
>JACEEZ010003437.1:30000-49477 GCA_016584305.1 Chionoecetes opilio
TAGAAAGGGGGAAAAATATTGAATTCCAGACACAGTTATGTTCTAATCAGCCCAGTATATTAAGTAGGGTACAGTATTGTGTAACTAACCAAGGCTACATTTCAGTACACCCATTCATCACAATTACCAAAGTAAAAACGAAGGTTTTAGTACCAATATCCTTATTGACCCCAACATATTTTCTTCCTGACATAACTGGGGGGGCTGCTGCCCCATCCCAGGGACCCCCACCCCCATCAGGTTAAACTAAAACTAGCCCTTGAGGCACTGATTTTATTATGCGTCACCTATTATAACACTCCGCTGGCGAGGGGGGGAGGGATTTCGCCCCTCCAGACCCCCCCATGTGTTATATTAATAATTATTCATTTCCATCGGGGTTTTAGGGATTAGAAATGCTGCAAATTGTCCGTTCTATAACTTGAGGACGGTTATAACTCGTGGCCTTGTTAATGCTTTTAAAATGCATTTACAGTAAAACCCAATCACCTAAGAAGGGTAAACATCTTCTCCACGTCCAAGCCTTATTACTTAACTCCCTGAAGCGCGTACAATTCTAGAGTCCTTTCCCGCCCTTATTAGCGGGGGGTTTTCCTAAAGCCCTTCACAATAACGTGTGATACCTCTAACACGTAATTTATAAAGTGGGGGCGGGGGATGGGGAGAAGCTGCCCCTTCACACTCCCCCCCCCCCCTAAACGACTCCCTGCAACCCTCCAAAAAATATTACTATGGTAAACTACATTTGCTATGTCTAACTCTCACTATAACCTAGCCTAACCTCACTATAACCAAGCCTAACCTCACTAAATAGCCCCTAGAAGGGACCCAAAAAAATGTATTACTCAACCTTACCTATCATATAACCTACACCTAAACCTGGTAAAATTCTAGTTTCCTGCAATTTTTCTTTTTCGTTTATTTTAAGTTCTCGCAGGAGGTCTCTTAAGGTCAAGGGTTTGGTAGTTTTATTATAGTGGAGGTAGATTAGTAAATTATTTTGGTGGGGATCCAGAGGATGGGACATTAGGGGGGGCAGGGGGTTGGGGAAGCGTGGGTGGGGGTAGGGGCGTGGGGGGTGGCAAAAATTCTCCACCCCATTTTTCTTTTTTCTATACGAATACGTGTTGGAGGATAATATCTAAACGATGCTGTTAAGGTGTCCGTCTCTGAAGGGGGGGGGAAAAAAAAAATAAAGCACTAATAAGTGGCGGGAAAAGGACTCTAGAAATTTACCAGTGTACTATATTAAACTGTGAAAAAACAAACAAAATAGCAGCTCCGGTTTCCGTCAATCTAGCTGAGGCTTGTTGGTTGTGTTTTATAACTCTCATGTCGGTATATTTGAGCATTATCATCTCTAGATGTCATCACCCTTTTCCTACGTACTTATAAGTCTTTGTGGAGTAGATGAAAGTCGATTCCCTCAGCCGGAAGCTGTGGAAAAGCAGTTAAACTGTCAGCGCCCGCGGCCGTCTCAACTTCCACACGGGTAAATATTTTGAATATTGGTTTACGACGAAAACGGGCGCCGAGTGGGAGCCAAAACAGATACTGCCTGGGGGGCTACCGATTCGACCATCTAAATAATCAACAATATCCTTTTAATCCGAGCTTTGCAACCTACTACTTAAGCCTTCGTGTTGTGCCCGGACCTGTCAAACCCCCTCACCGTGTCCCCCACTCCACTCCACCCACTCACACCCCTATTCTGCCATTCATGTTGGCACATACACTTAATATATTATCCTTGGCCGAAGTCAAGAAGACTGGTTGTTTGGGACCTGTACGAATTATTCAATAATTGGCCCGATATTCAGTTTCCCGCTGCAGGGCCGACATCGGCTTCCTCCGATTTGCCGAAACAGTCGCCCTGCCGCCGGTGCCGATTACGTCCCGGCACAAGCCGACACAGGCCCGCATAGCCCATGTTGGATGGGTAACGAGACTGCAAAAAGAGAATAATTCCTCTGCACTTGGAATGGCCTGCAATAATTGGTTATGAACGTGCAGGACTGGGGCAACAGGGGGCTGGTGTTTACTGACAATTTAGGATCGAAGCCAGCCAAATGATGAAATGGAGGTATCTGTGGTGAGGGAGAGACGAGGATGCGCAATTCTTCATTATGAGAGTTAATGGTCCGCTTAAGGCGGGCAGAGGCTTTTGTTAAAAAGAAATAAAAAGTGGGATTTGACCGGGGGTGATACCGCGTTTTGCAGCGATAGCTGTTCCAGCAGCACGCTTTGATCGGGGGACCTTTTTACAATCCAAAGTCCACCAGGGAACGCATTAGAGGTAAAAGGACGGGATGTTAGGGGGATAGCTGTAAGGCGGACACTTAGGAAATAGAAACGGGAAAAGTAGGTGAGTATATCAGAGGTGGAAGAAAAGGGAAGGATGAAGCGGAAGGGAGAAAGGGAGGCAAAAGTGCCCACAGTCGCCCCTCTGCGGAAACACCATCGTTGGAGGCTAGGAAGAGGCGTATGAGTAGGAGAAAGGGAGGGTAGAAAATGGCGCTATAAGGGTATTGGTGGAGGACCGACCAATGCAGGTCTAAGCGGAGAAGGAGAGCAAAGAGGATGTCAAGACAGGAAAAAGACTGAGTCTCACAATCAAAGTGCAGTGGCGCGATTAGAATTGAGAAATAATGAAGTCGGTGGTGGCTAGGAAGCCATTGCTGAAGCCACGGCCCGGGTGTTATGGTGGAGTCACCCCAAAGGGTGCGGCAGTTGCAAAAGTCACCTTACTACCAACGAGAGGGGGTTGTAGGCGGGAGAAGAAGCGGCGTTGTAAGGGCATCAAAGTCAATAGGATGAGAAGGAGAGAAATAGATGGAAACATTGTAATCCAACGGTGGATATATACCCTTAGAGGGTACATGGGAGAGTAGTGTGACATTCAGGGAGATAGAAGCCGTTTCTGGTGGACAAGGATTGAGGAGAAGAAATAGAAATGGTGGGAGGAAATAAAGCGGTAATTGGAATTGCCCAACAGGGGGGTGAGTCAAAGGAAGTTTCTTGGAGGCAGATAACTTGCGTCATAAGCAAGGAAATCAGGAGACAAAAAATCTTGTCTGTGGGAGCGGAAGCCGCGAATGTTCCATTGGAGGACAGACATTGTGTAGAGGTCAACGGGTAAGGAGGGTTTGTAATGGTAGCGGCAGTAGAGGGAGCGTCAGGAGGTTCAGGGGCGTCAGGCGGGGGCGTCGGGAGTAAGGAGTCAGCTAGGGCTCCGGGAGTGGGTATCAGGGTGGGGGAATCGGACGTATAGTAAGGTGAAGGACAGTCAGTAGGGTCAGGAAGGTGAGGGTCAGGGATGGGGATTGTTGAGACAATAGGGAGTATAGTGTTATAAGCAGGAGGGAGGGTTAAGGTAAGATCAGAGTGTTCACAGTAGGGAAGGTGAGGAAGTAGAAGCTGGAGGAGAAACATGGGTGATCAAGAGGGAAGGGAAGAAGGGTGGAGTGGGGAGAAAGATGGAGAAGAGGAAAAGGGGGAATGTTTGGGAGTCAGGAGGAAGAGGGGTGAGGCGGAAGATGGGAGGGAAAGGATTTATACTCAGCTGAGACTGTGAGGAATTGGGACAGGAAGGTGGGGATAATGGGCGGTTGGTTGAAGAGGGCAGAGGGGTCATGTTCGAGCGGACGTAATTTCGATCATAGCCATGGTCCCAGCGGGAGAGTTTAGGACAGGGAGACCTGGAGGGCACAGGCGTTCTTAGTAGGAGGAGAGTAGAAAGTGGGGTGTGAGGAGCTGAGGAGAGGAAGAGAGTAGTGGGAGGTCAGGGGGGGAGCGAAGTGAGAGGAGTTTAGGCTGTCTGACAAGGCAGGCCGAGGGGTGCGTTTGAGGAAGGGGTGTGGGGATTGATGAAGGGGTAGAGGTCGGAAACATCAGGATTGAGGAAGACGGCAAAGGGGTATTAAGTGAGAGGAAGGGGGCAGCAAGATGAGCAAAGGACGGACGAGTGGGAGGAGGAGGAACAAGGAAAAGAGAGGGTAGGAGAGGTTGTAGTAGGGGGATTCGGAAGAGGGGATTGGAAATAAGCTGGGAGACGGGAGTAGGCGAAAAAGCCTAGGCGGCGAGCTTCTTGGCGGGCTTCTCTCAGAGTTAAGCTCTTCTCAAATCTGATGGATGCCACTTCTGAATTCGAAGTAGGTTAGATAGGACAATTAACCTCTGTAGAAGATGTTGTGGAAACGACCACCACGTTTAGCACATGTGGGCGACGTAGCAGGACACTAAGGAAACGAGCATGGCCAGGTTGAGCACAAAAAGAGAGCGGGCAGATGGATCGGCAGTGCTTGCAGGGTGGCCCCCAAACCGCGCATGTATGGCATTGGCGAGGATTAGGGCGGTAAGGTTTAACTGGCAAGTGTCCCGCCAACATAAAAATGCGATCAGGAGCGTTGACTTGAAGGTGACTTTGGCAATGGTTGGTAAGGTACTTCGGCGGGAACCGGGGTGGGATGGTGAGCAGAAACTGCAACGGCATCATAATCCTCTTCCAAAAGGTCGAGGAGGGGTTTTGCGCAGTTGGACCATTCTTGTCATCGACTCGGGAAAGCATGCCCGAGACCGCGGCGTGGATGGAAAAACAGTTCCGGTACAGGGTTAAGATTAATGTCGGGCGTGATGTAGAATGGGTTGCAGTCCAGGTCTTTAGACTCGAGCAATGCATGAGCTGTTTTCAGTGTCAACTATCACCAGGCGGGACCGATCGGCGCGGGTACGGAATGTAAACCTTGCCGATTTCATTGGAGGCATTTCTTGGAAACTCCAGGAGAAACTTCCTGAGCTTTCCAAGCAGTAATGAGCGAGCCTGGATACCTTACTACCTCTTCCTAATACCAGTCTCCGAACAGTCATGGGCGAGTGTGCCAAATCTCGGATGTAGCGCTAGTCACTGTTTACCTCCCAGATAGCTACATGTTCGGTTATGTTGAGATTAATTCTGATTTATTTCACGTGTAGGAGCGGGACCAAACTCAGCCATGTAGTTGACAGTCACTGTTGACCTCCCAAACATAGCTACACAGGCTGGTTGTGTTATGATTTCTCATTTAATCACATTTTTTTTTTTAATATATTTTTCCACTCCTGGGAAATACCCTATAAACGGACAATCGGACCTTAACGGACCATCATTAACGGACTAAAGCGGGGAGGAGGGTCCGTTAAAGCCCGATTGTCCGTTTATAGGTATTTTCCAGGAGTGAAATTATTAATATATTATATATATATATATATATATATATATATAATATATATATAATATATATATAATATATATATATATATATATATATATATATCTATAAATATATATATATATATTATATATACAACCCGAGTTTTCCCGGAACCTATATTACGGAATCAGGATTTGCCGGACAAAATCCGAGGCCGGGGATGTGTAAGAGTCCCGGACAACGCCTGGTTCAGTCCGTAAATTGACGAAGTTGTCCGGCTGTCCGAGCATCCCCCTGTCACCCTTGGTCAGTTCCGCGCCTCCCGCCAGGTGGCAGCTGCTCAGCTGTTCATATTGTTTATATTTAGGCACAAAACACTCACCGTTCACCGCACAGCCCGTCAGTCCCTGTACCCCCACTGACCCCTGGTGCAGGGAATGTCTCTGAGACTATTGAACACTTTCGCCATTGCCAAGGGCTTCCACTCCCACCGTGGTAGTGCTAGTCTCAACTCCTCACCCTGGGGCCAGATGCTGAGAGCGAGCTAGGCGTTCCTATCACAGGGGCCTGATGGTAAGGCGAAACGCCATCCCACCGCTATGCTCAGTCGAGAATTGATGCCTTAGTGGCACCGCTAAAGGCGCTGAAAAACTAAGGCATGGTCAGACCCTGACTTAGTGAGCTGCTGTGGGCCTTTGAGAGACATTCATTTCTTTTATAAGCAAATACCGCCTTGTTTCAGTTCCTACAACGTAAAAATTGGTGTTTACGTATAATAGTGTTGCAAGGGTGTAGAATTGTCGGAAAAGACTAAATGCGGCATTTATTAGGGTGTTATATGCTGGTGATAAGAAAGGTTGTGTTGTATGTTGGTTGGTGGCGGGCGGGCGTCGGCGAAGCGATAGACAAGTGTCACCGAGGTGTTCGGCCCGCACTAAAATGTTGTACTAATACCACGGTATTATCTGATATCTACCAGATCGATATTTAGGACAGCTGAACATACCTCACCTGCACGAGACATTAGTGCATATCATTGTAATGTTATAAAAATTACAGTAAAACTATACCTATAATAAGATCATTGAGAGCAAAATGATTAATCGTGTATAAACATTTTTTTCTTTCACCTGTTTTTATTCAATTTCTCCTTATTCCTGCAATGTTGCTTGCATTAAATTTTCACTCAGTAGATATCGGAATCAGCACGTTTCCGTTATAATAGTAATGTGGCACGTCCCAATGCAAAAATGTTTCAGGTGGTCAAAAACCTGTGATGAATGTCATACTTATGACAAAAACAGTTTTCGGCGGGCCGCGGGGCGAGCTTTGCTTAATTGCAGATGTGAGGGAGGAGGGACAAAAAAATTTCTGTGTTCCGTGGAGAAGGTTCTAGCTTGTGATTGGTCAAAGCTGCCCTAAAGCAGCGCTCAGACAGGCAGCGTGATGGCTATTAGGATTTCTCGGACCACGCCCACACCTGGGCTTTGGAGGTGTATGGCAGGAAACATAGGCAAAAGCACCTGAAATATCGGATGTACTGGGCTGAGCCGGTGCCTTAGCCGGCCCATTATAAAAGCACCTGAAGACCGGTAAAGCGCTCCTGTTCGCCTTACTCTATGGAACTTATCAGCATCTCCCCCCGGATTACTGTAGAGTAGAGCACTGGTGTCTAGAGCTGGGCAGTATTTACATACATTTGTATTTAAATACGTATTTAAATACATTGTGTATTAGAAATGTATTTTATAAATTACAATTGGTTGTCATGTATTTAAATTAGTATTTAAATACTTTTAGAG
Source organism: Chionoecetes opilio (assembly GCA_016584305.1). Lineage (NCBI taxonomy): Eukaryota > Metazoa > Arthropoda > Malacostraca > Decapoda > Majidae > Chionoecetes > Chionoecetes opilio. The sequence goes on from JACEEZ010003437.1 coordinate 36,992, forward strand.
TATTTAATACATGATTTAAATACATTTAATGCTAAAATTTTAATACGTTTGATCAGTAAATTTGGCCATAAACCCTACCAAAACTATTGGCAACCTGATGTTACCAGTGAACCAGGGTTTCCACTGGCAAGGAAAGTCCTGATTTCAAGGAAATTTCTAAAGAACCATAATCTAAGAAAATCCTAAGGAAATCCATTTTTTTCGGACATCGTTAAAATTTGGCTGTGTATTTAAAATGTATTTAAAAGGCTTTGGATACAAGGTGATGTATTTAGTATGAGTATTAAATATGTTCGTTAAAATGTATTTAGTATTTAGTTTGAAAATATTTCGTAAAATTATTTATATTTAGTATTTAACTACATTTCTCCCATGTATTTAGTATTAGTATTTTAAATACATTTATCCCATGTATTTTTAGTTATTTAGTATTTAAATACATTTCTCCCATGATTAGTATTAGTATTTAAATACATTTCTCACCAATGTATTATTATTTAGTATTAAATAACATTTCTCCATGTATTGTATTTGTATTTAATATACATGCAAGTATTTATGCCCAGCTCTGTAATCCAAGTCTAGGACGTCCAGCCTCTTGGCCCCTTTGCTTTTTGGCTCAGTTCTGGCGGCTGGAAACGTGGCAGCGAGCCACTTTCCAGGCCAATTAAATCATTACGCTAATTACTCATTAAGGGCTTGTATTACGCAAAAAGTTTGTGCCACAGACCACCATTGATTTTGACAGCAACTACTCGCATAGTCAAATTTCAGCTCAAACCGACAATATTTAGGCAAGTAGTTATAACTTTTTGGCTTTAAACTTGGTTCCCACGGGTCTATGGTAAGAAGCAGCTGCTTCGCTCAGCGTTTACCAATAATAGAGTAGGGACCACTCGATTTATGGGCGCCATCTTAGTACCAGGCCTCTTGTTCACCAAGACCCGCGGAAGTTCTCAGCAGGACCCACTTATATTCATGTTAAATGTATGAAGTATAGCGTCCCCCAACCCTCTGGCCACTTTACTTTTGGCTTGATTCTTGTGGCTGCGACGTGGCAGCGCAGCCACGTTCCAGGCCAATTAACTCATAGGGGATTGTGTTAAGCAAAAAGTTTGTTGCACGACCCCATTGATTTTGACAGCAATATTGCATGTCAAATTTCAGCGCAATCGACAATATTTAGGATAGTTATACATGTAAAAGCCTTATAACGGGCCACGATAGGTGGCTCGGCCCTGGCCGAGTTATTCAATGTGCGGTTATGCATCTCCTCCTCTGCTAGGGGAAAAAAAAAAAAAAAAAAAAAAAAAAAAAAAAAAAAAAAAAAAAAAAAAAACAGTACTGTACTGTAAAAGCATAAAAACTACACTCCTACCAGTGAACAGTAGGTAGAATGTGCTTGATTTTATATCAAACTCAGACACAAATAGCAAGCATGGACGCACCTGCATCCATCCTTGCCAGAACTTTCACCCTTTCTGCAGTGCTCAGGCTCATTCAATTTCATTCCCTTCCGCTGGAGACCACCCTTGCGTGATGGTGGAGCTGACATCTATGATATACAGTACTGTATGATGTAATCCAAAACACGTAAAAATAGGTGGCAAATTAGAAAAGGTCGGGTACCAGCGCGTAGGCTGAGCCGTGTTTTTGTCGTCCAAGCACCGTCTTGGATTACGAATCCCAATCCAAAACACTGCTGAAATGTGTGTTATATCTTTGTGATATTGTTTCTGCAGGTTTTGCACCGACTATATTTCGGCCCTACCAAGCTGTTTGTTTTTGACGCAGAAACCAATCCTTTTTCAATTTCGACAAAAACGACTTCGTATCCAAGACGGTGCTTTGACGGACATAAACACGGCTCAGCAAGCTGACAGACTTACACTTGGTTTTTCCCGAACCATTTGCTTTATTTGCCACCTATTTTACGTGGTGTGGATACATCATACAGTACGTATTTCAAGATGTCAGCTCCATCACGCAAGGGTGTTCCAGCAGAAGGGAATGAAATTGAAGAGGCCTGAGCTGCAGGAAAGATCAAAATGGACAAAAATTACAACTTTAGCGACTGAGGATATGCCGAGTGTACAGCGGAGAGATGCAGTTAAACATCAATATGCCGAGATACATTATTTTTTGCTGACTTTCTGTTTACAGTCCACAAAGAGGTTGTGAGAGCATGATATGTTGAGTGAAAAACCATGAGATGCAATTTAGTGAGGCGCAGCGAGTGGTTAGAAGTCACGAGTTGGCGTTCTCGAAGACCCGATATCGATCCCAAGTGAGACCATAAATCCACTTGAAATCTTTCTGCCCGTCGAGTTGCCAAGAACACCCACATGCCATGTCCCATTAAACTCCACCTTCGATGTGAATGCATGCGGAGGACACAGGGGGAGAGCATGAGCTCTAATCACAGGCGTCAGTCCAGCGGCAGGATTAAGGGTGGGCTACCGGGCTTCTTCTAGTCACGGTCTCACCACAAAGGGCCCCCACCAAGTATATTACTCTCCACGTTTTCTCTATTCTTTTAAGCAGTAATATTAAAAACTTGGCAAGTTACAAAAACCAAAACAGTAATGTGCCTGTCTCTGTCATCCTTTATCTCTGAATACCAGTCTATGCATTAATAGCTCTTTGCCAAAACATAGGCCTCAAAATACCCACAGAAGTGCTAATTTTCGTTGGGAATATAGGGCCCCAACAAAAGTTGAACCCCGGGCCCCCACAGATCTTGATCCGGCCCTGGCGTCCACTATAACAAATCTGCCTGCGCCACCACGGGCGAGGGCCCAACCATCACAGCCCTCGAGTGAGCGCCAGGGCGAACATCCACCCGCTGTAGTCACTGCCTACACGCGCTACGCGCTATAGGCATAGGATAATAAACAGAAAAGAAAAGGAAAAGAAAAGAAAGAAAAAAAAAAAAAAAAAAAAAACCAAAAACTTTGCCTCTGCCATGCCGAGTTATATCAAATTCCGAGTATACAGTGCCGAGTTATAGGCGTTTACGTACACTTTTTTGCTTAAACTTGGTTCACGGGGTCTTATGGGTAAGAAGCAGCTCGCCTCGCTCCTGCAAATTAATGTTATCTTGACATGTTTGTCTTTAAGATTATACACATAAAAACACAGAAAAAACAAATTAAATAAAGGTCATTATGAGACTTCAAGAAATATGCATGAACTACAATTCACTTAAAACACGTCGTCATGTAAGACTTGTGGGACAACTTATCAGATGGGGAAAGATTATCTATAGAAGCAGAATTTATTAACTTGTCATTGCTATATTTAGTTTCTCAGATAATACAGTAGTACCATGCAAACATTAAGCGTTAACTAAAACAAATTACCCGTGGAGATTCCCGCTTCTCTCTCTCTCTCTTCCCTCTCTCTCCTCTCTCTCTCTCTCTCTCTCTCTCCCTCTCGTCTCTCTCTCTTCTCTCTTTCTCTCTCTTATCTTTCTCTCTCTCTGTGAAAGAGAGAGAGAGATATGCGAGTTACCAAAAATACTTTTTTCTAATATATAATATAATATATATATATAGATATATCTATATATATATAATTATATATATATATATATATATATATATATATATATATTATTATATATATAATATCTATATATATAATTATATATATATATATATGATATATATATATATATATATATATATAAATGTAGAAAAAACATTATTTATCTCATAATTTCTCATAATTATTATCTCATAATTAATCTCATTATTTGTCTTCATAATGGACCTTTATTTATGGTTTTACTGTGTTTTATGTGATAATCTTCTAAACAAACCATTTCCGAAGATAACAGTCTATCCTTTATTACATGTATAAAATGATAACTGGGGGTTCATGCCTTGAGAATTCCCCGGGGGTCTAGAGTTGAACGAGAGGCCCTGGTTTACTAAGAGGCGCCCATAAATAGAGTTGTCACTACTCTAGTATCAAGGTATTCTAGCCCTGTGCCTGTTGGGCGTGAAATTCCACCTCGCCGTGGCCGGCAGGAGGTTAAACCAGTCTGCTGGCCCATTCACTTGTTGCATGATATGATCTTATCAAATGAAAAATCATTATAGACTATATGGTTTTATAGTATGTATATAGTAGATGAATATACTGTTATCTTCGAACATGTTTGTTCTACAATATTATTAAATAAAAAACACGGTAAAAACACGCTAAAGCAAATGCCATTACGAGACTCCTGAAGGAACTATGCAATTGAACGTTATTATTCACTTCAACATCTTCGCCATTTAAAAACTTGCGAGCTAAACATTACCATGAAGCATATCAATAGACCCCAGCGCAACCTTTTATTAGCTTTCCATTGAGTATTTTAGTTTTCTGATACAATGAATTACCCCCAGCCATGCCCTACATTAGCGTTAAACTAAATAAATAACCATGCCCCCACAATCAGTGTAATTTTCGCATTGATTGATGCATTTAATTTAGTTACGTCTCCCCCCCCCCTAATTTATGCATGGTGTAATTAATTTATGATCATCAGAAAACTAAATATAAATGGAAAAAACTAATAAAATTGCGCTTCTATTGATTGATCAGTTTTATGGTAAATGTTGACTCGCGCACAGTTTTTTTTAAAATGGCGAAGAGTTTGAAGGAGGGTGGGGGTAAATATTCTTTCGCTTCATATGCAGCAAGCTGAATGGGCAGCAGGCTGGTATTACTACCCCTGCCGCTAGGCGGCGCCACTGTCGGCGGATAACAGAAGTGGCATTGGAGGGGGGACCGCGAGTGAGGTATCTTGTTGTTAGAGATGTATTTGGTGTATGTCACAATGTACTGAGGTCGATGTCTAAAACAGTGTGTGTTGCACGTCCCACCAAGATTCAATATAATAAAAATAATGGGAAATAGATATTCCCCCTAGTGATTGTTTAACCTGTCATTAGTGCGGTTCTGTGGAAAAAAGGATTTTCTTCTGGCGGGATTCATAAAGGGATAATGTGGGCCCAGGGCAGTGTATTGCTCTGTTGGATGATGATTTAATGCTTAAAAAAAGGAGTCGAATGTGCCAGACTTCAGAGGTCATATGGCGTATGGGCAAAAGCATTTTTAATAAAGGTTTCAGGGTTAAAGAATAATAGTGAAATGAAACGATGAGGGGGGAAGGGGAAAGAACGGAAGTTACAGCAGGATGCTAGAGATCAGATGAGGTGGATGGGATTTGTTGGAGGGGGGAAGGAGGTTACATTTTCCAGGGAGAAGGAGGAGAAGGAGGGGGGATTGTCCGCAGACAGGGAGGTCTAGGCGTACAGAGTGCTTTACCTTTATTGGGCACCCGTATTACATCCGGAGTTCCCGTCCCAGCCTCCAGAACAGTCACGCCCATTCTAAGTCATGAGGCCCACACCCCCCGGGGGCGAAGACTCCCCCTTCCAGCGCTACCCCTTCCCCTTTAGAATAATATCACGACCACGAAGTGAGTGAACAAGTGACAAGTGGAGTGGTCAGGAGTCGAAGTTGGCTGTCAAGACATTTCGGGTGGCCACACCCATCCAAGCACTTTACAGCGAGATCTTAAAATGGGGCATTTTGAATGGGGGAAGGAATGGGCAAAAAAAGAGAATACGAAAAAAGAATTAGAAGAGAAGGAGGGAGGAAAGAAGAGGAATCCACTGGACCATATGTGTATTTTGTGCCTATCTTGGACTGACGGAATCCTCCCAGCACCAAGGAAAGAAGAAATAAGAAAGCATAACACTGCCTAACTTATAGTGGCAGGGACTAAAGGAATGTGGACTAAAACGTTCTACAGAAAAAAGCCTCGTTCGTTGAGATATATACAAAGCGGACAACTTATACGAGACGAGAGTGTATCTATGCCTAGGGATGCAAAGCGGATGTAGCCGGTAATGTATGTGGTTTTATTGCATCGGCACTACCACGTGTATGTTCGACCAGGCAGCCTTTTTGTAGCTTCCTTATGGGTCTTACTTTGGGTTTTGTGCCATTGCAGTACACACAAACTATCAACACATTGGCGCTGTGGTGTTAATGGGCCAAGGGATTTTATAAACCTATCATATAACAATAGTTGAATAAAAAAAAATGCAGTAGTGGGGAAGAGATTTTGACACCACTATTTCTATTTTCTCACCCCTGTTACATCACACTGTTGAGAGGAACCTGTGGAGGTAAGCAACAAAGATAAAATATATAATAATAAAAACAGCAGGGTATAGAAATTGTATATTATATGCCACCATTGAATGGACTAAATATTGAAAAAATTGAAAAACAAAAAATACACGCAATATGTGAATTAATACAAGAGAGATGGAGTGGTTTTGTGTAGGACTAAGGAAGGCCAGTGTTGTTTTTGGCAGGGGGACACAACCCAGCCAGGCTGTTGCATGAATTTTAATGGGTTGATGGGAAAATATGACTGTGTGGGAGAAGAGAGCCAAGCCAATCCAGCAGCGAGGAGGGAAGTATTCAGTCAAGTCAGTCACAGTAATGGACCAGTGGCAATGGGAAAGAAGGAACCGGCAGCAATATAATTAACATGTGAGCCTGGAAACAAAATCAAGGAGAAGCAGACGTCACGCCCAAGGACAAGGGTTTCCAACCAACCACCAGGTCATGGACGGGGGATGCACGTCAAGAAAGAACAGTTAAACCGTACAACTCGGCATTGAAGAGAACCGGGGGTGGGGGGTAACTTATTGTGAGGACCAGTGGAGAGTTATATTTTGATGGGTGATTTTGTTTATAAAGGAGTAAGGTAATAGTTGTTTTTACCTTGAAGGCGCTAGAGTCCTCCTAGGTTCAAACAATACTACTGGGTGCGGTGGAGCTTTGGAGCAGGGAAATGTGACCAACCCACTGTGACATCAACCCATGAACAGATGTAACAAACAAAGGTTTTTACAAGCACACCACCATTTATGAGCTCACACTGCACAGCCAAACAACAGCAGACGGGGGGCCATACTCCCTCCACAGAACACAAGCCACGGCTGCCACCACACATGGTAACCACATCGCCCACCACCTACCACCACAACCCCACCCATTGCCACACAGGACACATCACACAGGTTAAAAAAAAAAAACCGGGTACAACCACACTTGTACACACAACACACCATTGCTAAAAAGTGTGATCTTCATGGTGCCTTGGCAATTTCACCCTCTTGTATTTTATTTTTTTTTTTCTTTTTATTTATGAATAAATTGCGTACAACACCAAAATCACACTGACATTTCTTCATAGCCAGTGTGTTCTCAAGGTAGTGTTCCTTGAGTTTTTTTTTGAGAATGGTAGTAAATCTTTTCCCCAAACCTCAAGAATTCATAGTTCTTAACACACTGTGTTGCAGGCTGTGGGTTACTTGTGTTTGGGTGAGGCGTCATGAATCCTTCTAGTCAAACATTCCCACACTAACACATTCATGTTCTGAACCAACCACTGTGTTTGTCAGGGTAGGCTGCTGGGTGAGCTCTGACTTTGTAGCGGGTAAATATTTTCCCACACTCAAGACATGGCATAGTTTCTTAACACCACTGTGTGTCAGGGGTGTGTTGGTGAGGTATTGATACTTCTAGTAAAACATTTCCCACACTCAACACATTAATCAGTTTTTTAACACCACTGTGTTTGTCAGGGTGTGTCTGGTGAAGGTTTCGGCTTTCTAGTAAATCTTTTACACACTCGAGGATTCATAGTTCTCTTAAACCACGTTGTGTTCAGGGTGTGTGTGGTAAGGGAGACGCTTCTAGTAAAATTTTTTCCCACACTCGAGGCTTCATAGTCTAAACACCACTGTTGTGTCAGGGTCTTCGTTGTGTGGTAAGGGATGACTTTTGAGTTTTTTTTTTTTTTTGTAAAAAACATTTCCCACACTCGAGGCATTTATAATTCTTAACACCACTGTGTGTCAGGGTGTGTGTGGTAAGGGATGACTTTCTAGTAAATCTTTTCCCACACTCGAGGCATTCATAGTTCTTAACACCACTGTGTGTCAGGGTGTGTATGGTAAGGGATGACTTTCTAGTAAATCTTTTCCCACACTCGAGGCATTCATAGTTCTTAACACCACTGTGTGTCAGGGTGTGTGTGGTAAGGGATGACTTTTGAGTAAAACATTTCCCACACTCGAGGCATTCATAGTTCTTAACACCACTGTGTGTCAGGGTGTGTGTGGTAAGGGATGACTTTTGAGTAAAACATTTCCCACACTCGAGGCATTCATAGTTCTTAACACCACTGTGTGTCACGGAATGTCTCTCAAGCTTACTCTTGCATTTAAAAGTTTTACCACAACTTTGACACTTCAGTTCACTGCGTGCCTTGTGGCCTGAGCTGCCTGCCTCCAGGTGATTCTTGCCATCACCCCTGTGCCTCCCCACCCCTGAGGCAGACTGATCCTGCTGCTCCCGGCCACTCATGCTGCTGCCCGGCCCCACAGCCTCCACCGCAGCAAGACCCCCGCCAGCACACGCAACAGCCGGTCCTGCGGGAACCCTCGGGGATGCCTGAGGGAGCCGGATCAGTGCCGGGCGGAGCAGCCGGCTTGGACTGTGACCTCACCACCTGCAACAGTGGTGACAGTCAGCACACAGAGAGCCACGCGCTGCCCTGACACTCTGCTCCTGCCTGCGGGGCCCACACCCTGCTTTGGTCTTTGTGTCTTTGGTCAGTAAGACAAGTAAGGCAAGGTATGGAGCCACACAAGCGGAAATACTCCGTGACATTAATGGAACTGCATCATTATACTGCCCAGGCGGTGAAGACTGACTTTAAGGATCTCTCAAGTTGCCTGAAGAATAAGGAGTCACTGGGAAACTGTGGCTTGTATAAACAGGGACAAAGGCAAAAATAGTGTTGGCGTGAGCAGAAACCCGCCATGTGGAACAGATGGTAAAAATGGACGAGGACTGCGCAGTCATTTTCTGAGACACTGACTAGTTTTTCCTGGCCTAATAGTGGTCATCACCAAATCTTAATTCTTTTCATCACCAAATCTTAATTCTTTTCATCACCAAATCTTAAGGTCGCCGTTACCATTCATAACAATGTAGCCTATCTCCATCAGAAAAAAACACTAAAATTTGGCCAGGAAATAATAGTCAGTGTCTCAGAAAGCAGGCAAGTGAAGCAATGGTAACAAAACAAGTGTGCCCCGCCCCGCATTGGCCAGCCAGGAGAGGTCCACTCTGCCCCTACCTGCCGGGAGGTAATTATTACCCTAACCCAATCTTAACCTGAAACTAAGGACATTGGACATGGTATAGTAATGCCGATGGAGTTACTAAGGAGATCGACCACGTCCTCGTTAGTACTCGTTGGAGGATCCTCCAGAACTGCAGGGTTTACCGGAGTGCTGAGTTATTTGGAACAGATCACAGACTTGTTGTTGCTACACTTAAGCTTCATGTCAAGTCCAGAAGAATCTCAAGAGGTAACCATACTGTGTTTCATCTTGAGAAACTGAAGGACTTGACTCATGAGTATGAGTATGCGCTGGCCGTCTCAAATCGGTTTGATGTGCTCGGTGCTCTCGGGGACCCTGTAGAACTGTGGGATACCTTCAAACGTGAAACTCTACAGGCTGCCAAGGAGTGTATTGGGGAGCGCCCGAGGTCAAGGCGTGGTTTTGTCTCGACGGAGACGCTGGAGAAAATTGAGGAGAGTCGCGCTGCCGGGCTGGCTGGGAACCAGGACCAGCACAGGGCTCTGTCACGCCGGACTAGAACCCTCCTGGGGAGAGACAAGGAGAGGTATGTCAGGAATCTCGCTGGGGATGTCGAGGGTCATTTGAACGCTAATGACCTCCGACCCGCCTACCGAGCCCTGAAGAAGCTCCGTTCCTAGTCTCCATCTCGGGCGAGTGCTATTCGAACAGCAGATGGGCGCCTCGTGTCGGACATGGATGGGCAGATGGCTCGTTGGGCTGAGTACTTTGGGCAGTTGTTCACGGTGGACCCTCTAACTGAGCAGCTTCACACCACTGGGTTACAGGCAGTGGATGCCGATCCTCCCATTGACGAAACCGCACCCTCTCTTGACGAAGTCAGAGAGGCTGTAGCAAAGTTGAGGGGTGGAAAGGCAGCTGGTGTTTGTAATATCAGCGCGGAGCTCCTCAAAGCTGGGGGTGAGGCCATGATCCGCGGGTTGCATGCTGTCCTGACTGCCGTGTGGCAATGAGGTACCATTCTTCCTGACTGGAAAAGGGGGCTGGTCGTCCTTATCTGGAAAGGGAAAGGGGACCGTCAGGACTGCAACAATTACCGCGGTATTACACTGCTCAGCGTACCAGGCAAGGTGCTTGCCCATCTATTGCTGACACGGATTCGCAGTCATCTGGTGAAGCATCAGAGACCTCAGCAGTCTGGGTTCACGCCTGGTAAGTCAACAACGGACAGTATCCTAGCGCTTTGTGTCCTGGTGGAACGCCGACGTGAGTTTCGACAGGGGATGCTTGCAGCCTATGTTGATCTCAAGAAGGCGTTTGACTCAGTGCATCATGAGTCACTCTGGGATCTTCTGCGACTTCGCAGGATTCCTGCAAGGACTATTGGTTTGATAACTGGTCTGTATTCTGGGACTGAGAGTGCTGTGAAGTGTGGGGCAGGTGTATCCAGCTTCTTTCCTGTGAATATAGGAGTGAGGCAAGGGTGCGTCCTTGCCCCATCCCTTTTCAGCGCTTGTATGGACTGGGTATTGGACAAGGTTGTAGATCAAAGTGATTGTGGAGCATCCATCGGCAACACCAAGATCAGTGATCTTGTTTTTGCCGATGATGCAGTAATCTTTGCTGAGTCGCTGGAGGTCCTGGTGATGGCTCTCGAGGCGCTGCACGAGGAGGCAAAGCCTTTGGGACTTGAGGTCTCCTGGATTAAGACCAAGGTCCAGGTGTTTGGAGACTTACTAGATGAAGCAGCACAGTCTGTTCATGCGTGTGGCGAGGACATTGAGATCTTGGAAAGTTTTACATACCTTGGTAGCGCAGTCCATAATGACGGCGGGTCTCGTCAAGAAGTCTTACGGCGGATTGGCATAGCCCACGGTGTTATGGACTCGCTCAGCGGGAGTATTTGGCGTTGTCGGTACCTGTGCAGGAGGACAAAGATCCGGATCTTCAAGTCGCTTGTGATCCCTGTCTTACTGTATGGTTGTGAGACATGGACACTAAATAGTGACTTGGAGACGAATCGATGCCTTTGGTAATAAGTGTCTTCGCAGAATCATGGGGTATCGCTGGGATGATTACGTGTCAAATCAGCGATTGCACCGTGAGACTGAATCGAGGCCTATTACCTGCATAGTCCGTCAGCGCCAACTTGGGCTATATGGGCATGTGGCACGCTAACCTGAAACCGATCCTTCCCACCGGGTTGTATCTGTAAGAGACAATCCGGCGTGGAGGAGGCCAAGGGGGCGCCCACAAGGCTCGTGGCTGGGACAAGTTGATGTTTCTTGTCGAGAGCTGCTTGGTATGGGAAAGGAGCCTGCATGGGAACTCGCGCGTGGTGACCCCCGGGAGTGGCGTCGTAGGGTGGGCGAGGCGACGCGCCCCCCGGCGTATGCCCCCAAGGATTGATTGAATGCTTAGTTTGGGTCCGTATTTACCCCGGTGACAAAAACACTCGCGGGGTAAATTGGACACAGTGTAATGTACCCCCCACGGCATATCACGGTGAGGATTAACTGCTAATTTGCACTTGTTTCTTTCGTTTCAGGTTGTTGCATGCTAAAATGGAATTAGTTTAAGGGCGCTGGTATATAAATTAGGGATACATTTTTACTCGGGTACAATAATTCTCTACACAATTGGGAGTATGATTTCTGTTTACCTTAATGGATACGGTAAATGTTCAGTTTCAATCAATATTTCCTATAAGCCAATACTCTCCTGACATAACTGGGGGGCTATGCCAAAGGCGTCTCTATGTAAAAGCCTGGGAGGCGAGATGGACGGTAACGTCATCATCAGAGTCTGCTCCAGTCGCTCCACAAGTCAGTAGGCACCTTAATTTCCTACCTAATATATGTTTATCAGTATAAAAGATATACTGTTATCTTCGGAAATGTTTGTTCTATAATATCATCAAATAAAAAACCTTAAAATACACTAAAGAAAATGGAAATTATGAGACTCTCAAGAAATATGCATGAGCTTAAACTCTTCGCCATTTAATATTTTGCTCAAAAACATTCTACATGGAGAATATGAATAGAAGCAGAATCTAATTGCTTTCCTGAATATTCGTTTTCTGATAATGATTGAACCATACATAAATTAGCGTTAACTAAATAAATAACTCATCAATCTGAAAAATTACCGATTTCAGACTTTTAGTAGTTAAGCTATTATGTATGGTCTAATTATTTATTAGAAAACAAAAATAGCTATGAAAGCTAATGAAATTCCACTCTATTGATATTCTCCATGTAAAATGTTTTTGAGCAAAAAGGCGAAA
>JACEEZ010003438.1:11000-39606 GCA_016584305.1 Chionoecetes opilio
GCTTATTTTTTTGAATACTTTTTCTTCTACGCAGCCGAAGAAGTTTGCCAGCAATACTCCAAAGGGGAGAGCCCAAGGGACCCCCGTCATTTGTGATTTTTTGTTCCCTCGGGGAGAGGTAAAAGGTGCTTCTTCAGTGCAGCATTCGAAGACTCCACTTAGTATAGGTTTCGGGACGTCAAGCGGGGGTATTTAGTCATTGTTATACACCTGGTCGATGATATAGTTGATTGTACGGTCAACGGGTACGTTCGTGAAGAGGGACTCGACATCAAGCGAAGCGATTGCACCTCTGGCGTTGTGGGTCTTGAGTATGTCGAGAAAATCTGATGCTGATTGAAAGCTGTAGGCATTGGGTGTGTATGGAGTCAAAATAGCACACAGCTTCTTTGCAAGGTGGTACGTCGGCGTCGGTATTTGGGATATTATAGGACGAAGTTTATTGCCCTGCTTGTGTGTCTTGATATTGCCGTAGAATTAACCCATGCCGTATTCACCAGAGACCTTTCCAAATTTGATGGTGGTGCTGGCAGAATTGTTCTTAGTTATCAATTTATTGATTTCTAACTTGAGTGCTTCCGTGGGGTCTTTATTGATCTTTGTGAACTTCGTAGTGTCGCTGAGGATGTCGTCGATCTTGTTGAGGTATTCGGAGGTTTGAAAGGTTTTAAAGGTTTGAAAGGTTTGAAAGGTTTATTATACTCCAGCGAACCCGAGACGGGGTATACAGAGTAATCACTAAACAAATAAAATAGACACCACTTAAACCTAAACTCAAACATATATCATATATCTATTCCTACTAAGTTATATTTTCAAAACACTTCAAAATACAACAAACAAACTTGGCTAAATTGTACATAGTACGCGTATTTGTAGTGTCAAACAACTGTTGCATTTTCAGAACATTTGGGTTATCATGATAATATTTCTTGAGGTATAATCTCCTCTTCTCCTCAAAGTGCTAACACCTAAATAAATAATGAAATTCATCACCAATCTCATTTGCAGTACATATAACACATAACCTTTCATCTATACTAACATTATTGTACCTTCCAACTACAATTGGTAATTTGCTGTTTCCACATTTAAATTTACATATATTAATAGCATACTGTTTAGGCAATTTCAATAAGTAGTTCTTGAGTTATGTACACGTAGTCATTAGTCTGTAGTTAACACACGCCAAATTGTTCTCCACTTCTTCACACCATTTTTGTTTATACATATCACTCGACCGCAACTTAAACACTTTCTTAAGCCACAGCTCTTTAATAGATGCAGCCTGACTAAATATGTTTGACATTCCGTGGCTATTTACGACATCTATTACCTTAGTTAGTAGCCAGGGTGATCTATATTGTTGCATTTCATGTAATTTTTTTTATGAAAAAATATAATGCCTTTGAAATTTTACCTCGACCATTGGCAATACCATGCCAAAAGTTAACCATTCTGTTACCTATAACCTCCTCTAAGCTCTTACATCCCAGCTCACCAATAAGCCCGTCAGGGTGGCAAGGTTGGTAGAGACGTGAGCTCGCAATGTGCAGCGTCCCTGTGTATTCGGTCAGCGGTTCGAGTCCGCCTAGTTCGTGCTGACGTGGCGGCGCTTTGTATAGTCAATAACCTTGTAGTTGGTACTTGCAAAGTGTCTAGATAGGATGAAAATCTTATCTTAGTTCACCAATAATCATACAGGCTGATGTGGGCTTACTAAGCTTAAATAGTCTTTTGTAAAACTTATTACGTGCGGTGTTTAGCTGTTGAATATTACCATAGCCCTATACTTCACAACCATACAGCATTACAGGCATTACAAGTTTGTCATACAGATCAAGGCATATATCCAAAGGTAGATTAAGTTTATTAATTTTTCCTAGTAACCAATATGTAGCCCTCTTTGCATTTATGACTTGCTTAGCCTTGGCTTTATGAAACAGTCTATTGAGGTTGAACTTTACTCCTAGATACACGTAGTCGTCAACTACATCAATATCATTTTCACCAAGCTTAAAATGTACATATTTCCTAACTTTACCTTTAGAAAATACAATTACCTTAGTTTTATTTACATTTAATTGCAGCGACCACATATTGCAGTAATCATAAACTGCATCCAAAGCACACTGTAATGAGTTACTATTTTCTGCAAGTACTATTGTGTCATCGGCGTATAACAAACAAAATAAGCGTAAAGAAAAACACAATCTCTGCATCATTTAATACATCTATAGCTTTATCATGCAGTAAGGATAAACCAGTGTAATGTGTTGAAATGTAGGAATTAAAATCATTCAAATAAATTGCAAATAACAATGGCGACCGATTTTCCCCTTGCCTTACTCTTACAAGGGAAAACACTTGAAACTTTACTGCCAATTTTAATAACTTGACTTAGCATTTGAATATATATTCACGATCACCCTGAGTATTCTACCATTAATATTACTGTTCAGCATTTTCATCCATAAGTATGACCTGTCAATGAAGTCAAATGCTTTCGTGCTATAACCATGTCTAAAACCTGCTTCTTCGTCCCCCAATGATCCTGCGCTAGTTAGATAGTCATACAATCGTGAATTTATTATAGAAGTGAATAATTTACCAAGACAACTTAACAATGTTATACCTCGATAATTGTCCACCTCATGAATAGATCCCTTGCCCTTGTATATGGGTTTTATCAATCCTATCGTCCAATCTGTTGGAATAATTCCAGTTATGAGAACAGTATTAAACAGTAGTAGCACAGTTTGTAACATTACATTTGGACAACTTTTCATAAATTCATTCAAAATGTGATCAATTCCTGGAGCTTTATTATTTCGTAATTTTTTACAAGGCACTATTACTTCATCCAACGTGAACAAGTTGTTTATATGTGCATTGTTTCTTTCAAAAATGGTTTCCTCGTTAACGATCGTTTCGCCAGCATGATAACCAGACCATAGTTCTCTAAAATGATTCGTAAATGTCTGTACAGAAATATTTCCTAGCTTCTGGTCATTGTTACAATGATTGAGAGTATTCCAATATTCACGTGGATTATCTGTTTTCATCTGTCTTAATTTGTCAAATAAATTATCCTCATATGATCGTCTCGACTTTCTAATGACATTCTTATGTTTCTTACCCCTATACCTCAACAGTTGTTTTCTTTCTTCATGTGATTTATCCTTTAGGGATCTCCTGTATTTCACTCCTGTATATAGTCAAGTTTAGATTTTTTACATTCATCGTTAAACCATACCTTGTTACCTTGTTTCTCACGTGTATTTTTCTTGATAGTTTGTTCCTGATACATTTTTGTGTCCTTCGCAGGCTTTAAAAATATGTTATTCAATTCACTAACTAATTTGTCAATAAGATCCTGACTGACATCCGATGTATTGGTAGTTTCTAATTCATTTCAAATTTTTACAATATTATTTAGATCGAAACCTCTGGAATATTCTGTCTGTTGATCTCTATTCCACTTACATTTGATTGACTTTTAACTCTGTAAGAACTCTACAGCCTTACTATCTCTTGCCATGAAACCTTCCTCAGAAGATTCTAAACAAAAATCTAGGCATAAGGGCCTATGTTTATCTGATAACATTGGATCAAAAGCATCTACACAAAAATTTCTTAATCTAGGAAAAAGACTTGGCGAGCACAGAACATAGTCAATAAGTCTAGCATCGTCGAACGTTGCCGTTCCTATGAACAAATCTTCCCCTACCCTTCCATTGACTGTCTTTAAATCGTTACACTGACAGAGCTCTATCAACTTTTTACCATTATTATTAACTTTTGTGTCACTACTGAACCGTTCACTACACATTCCTAGTTTCTCAAAAATATCCTTTGAAGTACAAATGTCTGCATATCCCAATTCATCATAAACATCTATCTGTAGAAAATCATCAAGAGCACCAGTCCTACTATTGAAGTCTCCTATCAGTACTACTGGGAGTTTGTAAGTGGCTGTAAGTTTACTAATATCTAAAGATAAGTCATCAAATACTTCAGAAAAAAAATGTTTCTATGCTTCATGTGGTATACAAACAGACCCTAGGAGAAAATTACTGGAAAATTTTATCCACAAAACTGAGTCACACAGTAAATCTTCTGAAACACATGATAATTGTTGAATGAATCTAATATATGCACTAGAGACCAACACACTTACCCCATGCACACAAGGGTATGGGTACCTTTATCCCTTGCAATCAATTGTAAAACATTTGAATCCCTTTAGTTCAACATCACATCTGACTTTAGTTTCTGATAAACATACCATATCAAAATCATTAATATAATCGTGAAGGATACCATTATTGATTTTATAGTTCAGACCACAAACATTTAACCCACAAATCTTAATCACCTTATCGACTTCTGTACGAATAGTTTTACTGTCTGTGTATATCCTACGGCGGTCTCGTTGTGACTGTAGCAAGTTCCATCCGGGGTCGCAGAATTCCTACTTGTTGCTGTCCAGGAAATCTTCGAGTCTCTCTTCGTTCCAACCCAGCTTATACAGGTCGTCTGGGGTATCGAAGACTTTTTTTACTTCGCTATCATTTTCTTTCACCAATGCGTAAATCTTGCCACCAGTCGTCCATGTCTTGCTCGTACGTGGATCCCTCCTTATTTCGTAAAGCATGCTATTTCTTGTTCTGGTTAGGTCTTCTTCTATATTATATCCCATGCTTTAACTTCTTTTTGTTCCGAAGCAGCTCAATCATCTTGTCCCGTCTTGCGAATCTAACGATGATTGGCTTTGGCTTGTTAACGTTGATCGTTGTTCCAGGCCGGTGACTGGTGCTGATGTCTTCTTTAACTACCGTCACGCCCACCTCACTAGCAAGCTTCATAACAAGTTCGGTAGTATTTTCTCCCTCTTCGAACTTCAGACCTTTAATCCTCACAGTGTCTCTCCTGTTGTACTGTTCAAGTTTCTCAATTTGACATGACTGTTGCTTCACTTGCTTCTTTAGTTCACAAATAATAGTTGTATTGACAAATTGGCTTTGCTTCGTTAATTCTTCTCTAAATTCCTTGGATAAAGTGGCAACAGCTTGTGAGACTGCTGCTGAAACACTTTGTATAATCACAGGTTGTAGGGCTTGAATAACTTCGGTCACTATTGAAGCAATGGTCGAATCTGCTGCCTCGTTTCCTTCTGATGTCATTCGCCTTGTTTGTGGACCTTTCTCTAAGTTCTTCGTAGATTTCCTTACCACTTTGTCCAGAGATTTCTTGATTTCAGCTGCTAATGTACCACTCAACTCACTGGAGTTATCCTCCTCCTCTGTCTCGAGGAGGGCACAAGCACCACTTCTGAACATAACTATGTACTATGTTTCCAATATAGCACAGTAGGCAGCAAGGGGCAGTTTGCGTGAAAGGTGTTTATGATAACGTACGTAGCAGCTTTGTCAGCTCTCCTGATGGTGATGTCTGGATCTGATTTTAGCTGTTTCGCGGCGTCAATGTGTTTTCGTTCGACGATGCTGCTTCTGTGGTTTCCTCTTGTTTTGGAAGCTTCTGCGATGACTTCCTGCTTGAAGGCAGGATCGATGGTGACGTCTCCCTTTTTCTCCAGTTTCTCAACATCATCGATGAGTACTTCGCATTCGATTCGTTTTTGGAATTTCTTGGGTTTTGACATCATGTGGCAGTTGAGACCCATATTAAGTAGTTTTTCTTGGTCTGGCGTAAGTACCTTGTTAGTAAGGTTGATGTAGCCTTTGGTGGGACGATGGTACTTAAAGTGGCCGCCATTAAGCTTAATCAGCTTCTTTTGGTTGGTTCTGCTTATGGAGCTTTTGTGCTGGTTTGTCATATCTTTAAAAAATGTGTCAGTACTCTCTTTTAAGGCGGCATCGATGTCAGTATAGTCCCATTTATCTTCCAGCTCACGGTATACAGGCCGGAGCTCTTGGATCTTTGTATTCAGCTCTCCTATTCTCTTCTTCATGAGGTTCTTTCTCTCTTCATTGCTGGGCCTCGTTCGGCGTCTTCTGTTGTTATTAATGGTTGTGATGAATTAATTAAGTGATGGGGCAGTTAATAACAACAGAAGACGCCGAAGGAGGCCCAGCAATGAAGAGAGAAAGAACCTCATGAAGAAGAGAATAGGAGAGCTGAATACAAAGATCCAAGAACTCCGGCCTGTATACCGTGAGCTGGAAGATAAATGGGACAATACTGACATCGATGCCGCCTTAAAAGAGTACGGACACATTTTTTAAAGAGATGACAAACCAGTACAAAAGCTCCATAAGCAGAGCCAACCAAAAGAAGCTGATTAAGCTTAATGGCGGCATCCTTAAGTACCATCGTCCCACCAAAGGCTACATCAACCTTACTAACAAGGTACTTACGCCAGACCAAGAAAAACTAGTTAATATGGGTCTCAACTGCCACATGATGTCAAAACCCAAGAAATTCCAAAAACGAATCGAATGCGAAGTACTCATCGATGATGTTGAGAAACTGGAGAAAAAGGGAGACGTCACCATCGATCCTGCCTGTGCTGCGTTATGCTTCTGGATTCAGTTCCCGGCGCTGACTCGGGTAGGACGTGGTGGTTAGAGCTCCCAGGGATTAGTGTTGTGAAGAGTGAGATGGCGGACAGTGAGATGTTAAGTGAGTTACTCACTTAACATCTCACTGTCCGCCATCTCACTCTTCACAACACTAATCCCTGGGAGCTCTAACCACCACGTCCTACCCGAGTCAGCGCCGGGAACTGAATCCAGAAGCATAACGCAGCACAGGCAGGATCGATGGTGACGTCTCCCTTTTTCTCCAGTTTCTCAACATCATCGATGAGTACTTCGCATTCGATTCGTTTTTGGAATTTCTTGAGGCAGTTGCGGGGGCAGGTGCGAGATCTCACCTTAGCAAGGAGTGGTCACGATGACCTCGTGAGGGACCTGAATGTCGCTGTAGCTTCTCTGAAGAAGGAGAATGCCGAACTTAGGGAGCTGTTGAGGAAACGTGGTGTACCTGAATCGCCAGTCTCTCTGCCTAGACGAGGGGTAGGAGCGTGGACACACGTGGAAAATATGGACACTAGTCGAGGGCGATCACAGACTCCGCCTCCTGCGACCAGGAATAGCTTTGCTGCCTTAGTTGATGAGTGCGCGGAGGAAGTCGATGGGAAGACAGACGCAATTTCCCTGTCTTCAGGTAAGACCGTGGTTGTGGGTGACAGCCAGGTCAAGAATCTGGATAGGACCTTTTGTAACAGGGATTGGAAAAATAGGACGCGTGCCTGTTTCCGTGGCGCGCGGATAGAAAACAGAGCAGACAGGCTGGGGAGGGTAATGGTGGGTGAAGGATTAGCGCCGACGGTATGTATAAGTGCAGGGGGGAATGATATAGGCAGGATAGAAAGACAGGAGCTCCTAAGTATGTACAAAGAGGTACTAGGCAGGGTTAGGGATCTTGGAGGCACCCCTGTAGTGTGTGGCATGTTGCCGCGCAGGAATGGGGGTCCAAGATGGTGGGGGGAAGCATGTGATGTTAACAGCTTGCTGGCTGAACAGTGCAGGAAGACCGGGTGGCTCTTTATCGATAACTGGGCCCGATTCTCCGGAAAGGACCACATGTACGCCAGGGATGGGGTGCATCTCTCTCATAGGGGTTTGGGTGTGTTGGCGTGGGTAATTGAAAGGGAGATGGGGGTCAGGGTTTTTTTAGAGGCCAGGAGGGTGTGAAGGTGAAGAATAATGATCATGATAGTCAAGGAAGGAATATTGTTGGGCAAGTCAGGAATGAAGACAGTAGAATTAAGAAAAAGACAGAGATAAAACAGGCAGTCAACGTAAATACAGCTAGCGGGAAAATCGACAAGATGAAGTGCAACTTAAAAGTTTATTATACAAATTGTAGTAGTATATTAAATATGATAGATTTACTGGGAGGAGCATCTTGTGTTGAAAATTTTAATATAATAGCATTAACAGAAACATGGTTAGATATGACAGGCAAAATATTTAATCCAGAAGTTGAGATAGCGGGATATAAGTTATTTCACAAGGACAGGATTGGAAAGAGAGGCGGAGGAGTTGCACTATATGCCAGGGATACATTGCACTGTTGTGTTAACAACGTTATAAAAACGGATGCTTGCATAGAGTCGATATGGGTGGAAATTAGAGAAGGAACTGATAAGGTTAGGGATCTTTATTGTATTGGGTGTAGTGTACAGGCCTCCAAACTTATGTAGTGAGGATTCAGCTCTTATATGGGAGGAAATAAGCAGGGCTTGTAAATATAATCGATTATGCGTGGTAGGAGACTTTAATCTTTGGTCAATTGAGTGGGATTTAATTATAAGAGACAATGACGCGGAGGATTTGTTAAAACTAGTTCAAGATAGCTTCCTAACGCAAGCACTCAAGGAGACCACTAGGGGAGATAATATTATAGATTTATTACTAACAAACAGGGATGATTTAGTTAATGAAGTGGAAGTGGGAGGTACGTTAGGAAAAAGCTATCACAGTGAAATCAGATTTTGCTTAAAATGGGAGGTGGGAAGAGGAATCGATAATACGCATAGAGTACCTAACAAAAGAAAGGCTAATTATGTATGATTAAGAAAACACCTGGAAGAAATTAACAGAAAGGCTAATTATGTAAGATTAAGAAAACACCTGGAAGAGATTAACAGAAAGGCTAATTATGTAGGATTAAGAAAACACTTGGAAGGGATTAACAGAAAGGCTAATTATGTAGGATTAAGAAAACCCCTGGAAGGTATTAACAGTGACAAGAGGGAGGGGGAGATGAGAACTGTGGTCGGGAAGGAGGGGGGTGTTGGTGAGGTCAACGCTGGAAGGGATTATAATACCTTTGTCAGTAATTTATTTGAAGGTCAAAAACAGAATATTCCTCATAGATTTTTTAGATTTATACATTTATTTAGCCAAACAGTTATACATGTAATAAACACATAATAAATAATTATATAAAATTGGCTGAGCCTGTTGTGAGTAAACTCTCTTAAGAGGCTCCTATATATACACACTTGAAGGTATCTAATTAATTAAACACATACAAATACACATACGACTAAATACGTATACATACACAAACACATACGATCAAATACGCACACATACACATATGAGTAAATACACACACACACATACACATATGAGCAAATACACACACATACACATACGAACAAATACACATACATATACATACGAGTAAATATGCACACATACATACACATGTTCATATGAGCAAATACGCATAAACACACATACGAGCAAATACGCATTCATAAACATACACATACGTGTACAAAGTACACATAAATAAATCAACATACATATTCATACAGATTCCTATATATACATACACATGAATATACTTATTCACATATATACACAAACTATTTCTGATTACTGTTGATGGTATTGCAATTAGAGGAACTTTTTGAGACAATGTTTAAAACTAGTCAAGGTATGTTTTGTTTTTAAGCCCAACGGTAATTCATTCCATATTTTCGCGCAGTGATACACGATACATGTTTGTGATTGGTTTGAAAGTACCGGTGGAGCCTCTAAAACATCAACACCTCTTAGTTTGTATCTTTCATTAATGCGAATCCGAAGAAAAGTATTTTCTATCAAATTATGCAAACATTTATAGACAAAAAGAGCACAAAAATATATATATATATTTAATTTATCTTGAGTAATTTGACATTTAAAAACAGGTTGTTAGTGTGTTCATATTTTTTTTTCCTGTAATTGTTCTAATTACTCTTTTTTGTGAAATAATGAGTGATTTTATATTAGAAGGTGGCACACTGGCCCAAACTGCGTTACAATATATAATGTTAGGGTAAACTAGAGTGTGGTAGACATGTCGCAGTGCCTCCCTGTTAAGTTGGTGACGTGTGAGCTGCAGGATGCCACTCATTTTATTTACTTTATTAATTACGTTCTTTATGTGCACATTCAAGATATTTTATTATCAATAGTTACTCCTAGGAATTTTGTACTTATAACTTCTTTTATTTCCATGTTATTAATTCTTAATTTACTCAATTTAGGTGGTTTTGTTTTCTTTCTGTGAAAAATCATGTAATCAGATTTTTCTGAATTGAGTGTTAA
Organism: Chionoecetes opilio; assembly: GCA_016584305.1. NCBI lineage: Eukaryota > Metazoa > Arthropoda > Malacostraca > Decapoda > Majidae > Chionoecetes > Chionoecetes opilio. The sequence goes on from JACEEZ010003438.1 coordinate 21,137, forward strand.
TTTATTACTGTTTATCCATTTGTGTACATTATTTAATTCTTCATTGACTGTTTACATCAAGACTCGTAAGTCTTGGTGGCTTTTATATAATGTGCAATCGTCTGCAAATAAAATAAATCTTAATGAAGTGCTAGAATTTGTAATGTCGTTAATATATAAAAGGAAAAGCAAGGGTCCCAATATGGATCCTTGAGGCACACCAGAAGAAATGTTTAGAGTAGATGAAGACATGTTGTTGTACTGGACATACTGCTTACGATTACTTAGATATGAATTAAACCATCTGTTCGTTGTTCCTCTGATGCCGTAATGCTCTAATTTGTTTAATAGGATATGGTGATCCACTGTGTCAAAAGCCTTGGATAAGTTTAAAAAGGTTGCTACAGTATAATTTCTTTTGTCAAAAGATGTCAAAGTATCGTTAGTGGATGAGATAAGTGCTGTTTTTTGTGGATCTGCCCTGTCTGAATCCATGCTGCGCTTCTGTTAATATATTGTGGGTTTTACAAAAGTTATATATTCTTATGCACATACATTTTTCATTAATTTTACTAAATGTGCTCAGTACTGAAACTGGTCTGTGGTTCTTAATTTCTCTTCTCTCTCCAGCCTTATATATTGGGGTAACTCTTGCAACTTTCATTGCATCTGGAAATATACCACTTAAAAAAGACGAATTAGTTATATGCAAAAAAATGGTAGATAACAGCGTTGCGATTTCCTTAATCAATTTCATAGGTACCCCGTCACAGCCCCGTGAAGAGTCGAGGAGAGTATTAATAACTTCTAAAATTTCATTTTCTGCAACAGAGGTAATTGCAAATGTTTCTATCTGTCTATTTTGTAAGTATTCGTGAATATCTGACTGTTGTTGTCTATCCTCCGGTAGTTTACTTTCTATACTCACAAAATAATTATTGAAGTAGTTTGCTATTTCACAAGGATCAGTAATTTCACGGTCATTCAATAAGAACATATTACTAAGCTTTGATTTCTTTTTTCGGTTTAAAACTTCATTTATTACTTTCCAAGTGTTTTTGATTTGGCCTGAATTTTCATAAAATTTATTTAGATTGTAGGTAGCTCGTGCAGCGTTTATTCTGCTGGTTACCTGGTTGCGGAGTCTGCGATGCACTGCCCCATACGTAATGGGATGTTTTGCAAATTTCCTTTGGACCTTATTATTTTCTTTAATCATATTCACTATATCTGGGGTTATATATGGTTTACGTACATGTTTGGAGTAACATTTTTTAGTTATTAAAGGGAAATTATTGTTGAAACAAGGCAGAAAAATAGTTAGAAAATTACTGTAACATACATTTGAGTTTCTTGAAGCAAAAACTAAGTCCCAATTAGTATTAATTAAACATTTTCTAAAGACGTCTATTTGTTCAGTAGAGTAATTCCTAAAAGAAATAGTGAATGACTGATAAATATCGTTTGTTGAGTCTTCAGAAAGAAATATCGAAAATACAGGAAAATGATCAGATGTAGTGTCATAAATAATTCCATTTAAAATATTACTCCTAATGTTGTTAGACCAAATGTGATCAATAATAGTTGCAGTGGAACTGGTAACTCTTGTTGGTTTTGTAATTATGTTAAAGAAATGCTTTGAATTACTTATATTAATTACTTCAGATACAGACATATTTTAGTCCGACTTTAAAAGATCTAGATTAAAATCTCCAGAAATGTATGCTATTTTATTCTCATTTCTTATTTCCGTGAGAATTTCATCAACATTTCTCAAGAATACTCTAGCATCAGAATGGGGTCTCCTATATATGTTGCCAACAATAAGTTACCATGAACCTTCTCACACACCTCCACAAATATTGTTTCCATGCATTCATTTTTCATAGTCATATCAGTTCTTTTAAAACTTACATAGCATGTCTTCAGGTATAATGTAACTCCTCCACTTTGTCTAGTAAGACTGTTAGAGTACATAGTGTATTGGGGAATATTATACAAATGTTGTATATCAGGTGTGAGCCTCGTCTCAAACAAACTAATAACATCAAAAGAGTGGTCTAATGAAGTGATGCATCCATCTATAAATTCATTTAAATGTAAAAGAATGCTGCAGATATTGTAAGAAATAATGGAAAATGCTTCTTTAGGCAAACTATGCATAGCAAGTAATTTAACATCTAAAAAGAAATAATTGCATCCAGGAAATGTGTAATCTACATATTCAAGTAGAATACTATCAGGATTAGTATCAACTGTATTAGTGTCATATTCAAGTTCAAAGGGATTCTTGCACAACTTTTCGAGCGTCTCTAAAGGAATATTCTCTCATTGATTGAAATTCAAGATTAAGTGAAAGTCTACATCGTTGATATTAGAAAAAGGTACAACATGATTATAATTATTAGACATAATGCTTTAACATTAATGCGGTATAAGATGAAATTATGTAGCTTTAGTATTTACTTATTAGACTTGTAAGAATTAGATTGGCTCTTGTCACGCAGTTGCCTCTTGTCTGATTGCCTGATTGCGTGTTCTTGGGGCGTTGAGGTAGCGATGTAGCACCCTGCAGCTCCTCATCGCCACTACTCCTTGCCGGTGAGGCACGCGCCAGTGCACTCCATGTCATACTGGGGGTGGTGGTGATAGCTGTTGTAGTACTGGGGGTGGTGTCACTGGCAGTTGTCATGGTAGCAGTACGCGTAGGAGAACCCAACGGGGTGTGTGGGTAGGAGGTCCGTTGTGGCATACTGTTACCGTAGATGGTAACTGTCCCTCACCCGCCTGCCTACCCCTCCCACCTCTCTCACCCCCGCTAAAATATCTCACAACCAGGGTGCGGTAGTTGAAGAAAGCTTGCTTCCCATTTTTTCTGGCTTCTCTCATGGTATCCATTTGCTTACGCCGAGCATCCACTGTTCCAGGGCAGTAGTCTTCATTGAGGTAGATATTCGTTCCCTTAAGTTTGCGCCGTGCTCGGAACACTGCCTCACGCTCTGGGAACCGAGCGAACTTGGCAACGATGCCCCGCAACCGCTGGCCGGCGAACTTCCCAACACGGTGTGCTCACTCAATATTTACTTCAGGAATGTCCAATTGATCTTTTATGATCATGGTGATTTTCTTCTGGCACTGCTCCCAATTTTCTCCTGGCTCCTCAGAGATACCAACAATACGCAGGTTATTACGTCGACTTTGATCGTCAAGGTAGTCCATTCGAGATTCGTAGATGTTATCCTGCTTCTGAAGCTCTTGGTTCTCCTTAGTAAGTACCTGAATCCATTTTGCGTAGTCATTCCTCGCGTCCGATGCCTGCTTCAGTTTTGTCAAAGCTTCATCCAGTTTCGCTTGGATGTATTCCAAGCTGGTGATGACTTCATTGGTTCTTTTTTCTTGTCTTTCCTGAGACTTTGTACAGTTCTTCTCCATGCGACCAAGGGCATCGTTGAAATGTTTCCTTTGATTATCCAATAAAGCCAGAATTTCATCACGCTCCATCTTGCTGAGGCCGCAAAGTTTGTGTAGAGTGTTGTTTGCATCACTGCTTGCTTCACTTTTTGGTTCACTATGTGGTCACTAGAGGGCCAAGTCGGAACCTCTCTTACTTTAAGTCTAAGTATTTCAACAACGTGAGTTTAAAAACACTTTGTGCTTCACGTTATGTATTCCTAGACTTCTTAGTGCACAGTCTTAGACTCACAAGCGTCGTTAGTCACTTCAAATTAGGTGAAATTCAAGATTTTCTTGGAGCTCACTCCAGTGTGTTTACACGATGATATGGTTCGATTCAAAGATATAGGGCGATAAGGTCAGGTAGAAACGAGCCCAAATGGATGACTGAGTTTTTAAAACACAACATAGGGGTAAAAAGGGACATTTATAAGAAAGTTAAGGATGGTCAGGTGAATATAGAGCAGTATAACGAGATGGCTAGAACGGGAACAAAAATTATCAGGAGCAGCGAAAAATAATTATGAGATTAAGGTTGCAGGGAAGGCAAAGACCGATCCTAAGGTATTTTTTCAGGTTTATAAAAGAAAGACTAGGGAATTAGTGGGGCCATTAAAAAATAAGCAGGGGGAGATTATAAGTACCGGCAGAAGATATGTGTAAACTTTTAAATGATTATTTCTTAAGTGTTTTTATCAGGAGGATAAACAGAAGATACCTGATAGTGAAAATGAAGTTTAGAGGAGAGGATAAGTTTGGAGTAGAAGATGATGAGAAACTCAAAGATATTGTGATAACTAGGGAAATGGTAGAAGAAGGTATAGACGGAATGAAGCATTTTAAGTCACCAGGACCAGATGAAGTGTATCCCAGAGTACTAAAAGAATGCAAAGGGGTTGTTAGTGATGCGTTAGTGCATATTTTTAGGAACTCGATTGTTAAAAGGGAAGTGCCTTTAATGTGGAGGAAGAGAAATGTAGTTCCCATATTAAAGAAGGGAGATACAGGATTAATGTCAAATTATCGACCCGTTAGCCTGACGTCAGTAGTAGGTAGATTATTGGAAGGCGTTATTGCAAAAAACATTAGCGAGCATCTTGAAAAGCATAGTTTGGTAAATGATTCACAACATGGCTTCAACAACGGTAAATCATGTCTCACTAATTTATTGAGTTTTTACAGGAAGGTTTATGAAACAGCAGATAATGATGAGGATTATGATATAGTATACTTGGATTTTAGTAAGGCATTCGACAAGGTGCCACATGGTAGACTCTGAAATAAGGTTAAGGCTCATGGAATAGATGAGAAGGTTCTACGTTGGATTAGAGCTTGGCTAAGTGATAGGCAACAAAGGGTTACACTTAATGGTTTTAAATCTGATGGGGGCAGGTAACGAGTGCGGTTCCACAAGGGTCTGTTTTTGGGCCCATTACTATTTTTGATTTACATCAACGACTTGGATAGTGGGATTAGTAGTGATATCAGCAAGTTTGCGGATGATACTAATGTAGATAGGATTATTAGATCACAGTGTGATGTAAATATTTTGCAAGGAGACTTAGACAAATTAAATGAGTGGGCAGATAGATGGCAGATGAAATTTAATATTGATTAGTGTAACCTTATGAATGTTGGTAGAAAAAATCCTGGTAATAGGTACACCATACATAATGTATCGCTGAAAAGATCAGAGGTTGAGAAAGATCTGGGAGTGCGGGAAAGCTCAGACCTCTGTCCTAGGAATCAATGTATTGAGGCTAGAAATCGAGCCAACAGGGTATTAGGATTTATTACCAGGAGTGTTAAAAGTAGAAGTGCTGAAGTTATTCTAAAGCTTTATTTGGCTTTAGTCAGACCTCACCTAGACTATGTGGTTCAGTTTTGGTCTCCGTATTACAGAATGGATATTGCCTTGTTAGAATCAGTGCAGAGAAGGATGACCAAAATGATTCATGGAATGCGTTACTTTAGTTATGAGAAGAGATGGAAACTATTAAATTTACACTCACTTGCGAGGCGTAGAGTAAGGGGCGATCAGATAGAAGTTTTAAGTGGATAAAGGGATACAATATAGGCCATGTAGGAAAAGTTCTTAAGGTTAGTAAGCAGGGTAGAACGAGAAGTAACGGATTCAAGCTGGAAAAGCGTAGATTTAAAAAAGAAATTGGGAGAAACTGGTTCACAAATAGGGTGGTGAATGATTGGAATGGACTAAATCGTCAGGTGGTCAATGCGGAGTCTATTGGGGTTTTTAAAAGGAGTCTGGATAAATTAATGGATGGGGAAGTGAGGTGGATATAGATAGAAATAGGTAACAGGAACTACCTCGTGTAGGTCTCACGGTCTCTTGTATCTTCCTTACTTTCTTATGTTCTTATGTTCTTATGCTGTGCTATGCTGTGTTGTGTTGTGCTGTACTGTGCTGTGTTTGCTTATGAGCAATATTTGCATGAGAACACCAGCTTCGAACTTAAGACTAGATGAGTGGCAGACCAGCTTTGTGTGTGTGTGTGTGTGTGTGTGTGTGTGTGTGTGTGTGTGTGTGTGTGTGTGTGTGTGTGTGTGTGTGTGTGTATGAATGTGTGCATATGTGCGCGAATGTCTATGTATGTACAACTAACTAGTCACCACTCTCACACTCACACAAACTCACTCACACACAAACACATACACACACACACACACACACACACACACACACACACACACATACACACATACACACACACACACACACACACACGCGCGCACACACACACACTCCGGGTACACATAGTAGGGTACTCCGTAGTGTAGTTGTAGCACGCTCGGTTCACAATCGAGAAGTCTCGAGTTCGATCCCCGGGCGGAGCAGAGAAAGATCGGCAGCCTTTTTAAAAACTCAAGCCCCTCTTCACCCAGTAGGGAATGGGTACCGGGTGTTAGCCTAGGGTTTGTGACCCGCCTCCCGGGGTGGTGTCTTCCTCCAACACTAATCACTAAGGATAAATGATAAAATGGAAATATGGAGACGGAGCCATATGAGTGTAGCTTAGGCCCTGAACAAATACAACTAGATGAATACCACACACACACACACACACACACACACACACACACACACACACACCTGTCACATCGAGTTAACCACCACCCCACCACCACACCACAATTACCACATATACCACCACCAAACACCTTTCCCTTACTCACTCCTGGCCTGTCCACGTGTAAGGGGCAGCAGGTAAACACGGGCAGACAGCGCCAAAACAAGGGCCGGGAGGATAAGAGCCGCCGCGCCACTACCTATACTGAACTATTATTAACCTACTTATAATGCACTACGAATTGCATTTCACTCTGGCCGCGACGCGTCATAACCAGATTTCTGCGGATATGTGTTGAGGGTGGTGGGGTGCGGATTGGTGGGTGTGGGTGGGTGCGCGGGTGTGCGGGTATGGGTGTGTGGGTGTGGGTGTGAGGGTGTTGGTGTGAGTGTGGGTATGAGGGTGTTGGTGTGAGTGTGGGTTTGTGGGTGTGGTGGGGTGCGGGGTTGTGGTGTGGTGCGGGGTTGTGGTGTGGTGCGGTGTTGTGGGTGTGTGTGGGGTGTGGGTGCGAGATGGTGTGTGTGGGTGTGGGTGTGGATATGTGGTGGTGATGGGGATGAGCTGCGCCAAGGTGATGTAGAAGCCGACAGTGCTGTTGACGCCCCTCAGGACCAGGGTGGTAATTGGTCCACCGTGGACCACCAGGGGGCAAGACATCAGCCAGCACCTGATGCGGGCAGCAAGCGGCCGAGGTTCAAACTCGGTTGTACTACGACAGGCAATGCCAACCACTACCTGGCCGTCCTAGCCCAGCAGCGGGACCTGCCGGGCCTGCAGATGGATATCAGGCCCAACCTGAAGGGGGAATACGTTCTGACCCCCAAGGACGACGCCTCCACCGATAGGATGTGTGGCCTGGCTCAGGAGCGGGACGCCCCGGCCAGGCTTGTGTTGCTTGATCCCGCTGAGAGACACACCAAGGCTGTCCTCCAGCGTTACCTGCTCGAGATGCCTCTTGAAGCGGTGCGGGACCATCCCAGCGTGATCTCGGCGGGGCGCCTCCGTGCCGTCCGTGACAGGGCCCCGACCCGTCAGGTACTGGTGGAGCTGATTGGTGCGGCACCTGACAGGCTGGACCTGGGGCCTTGGGGTAAATATTCCCTGTGACATTACGAAAGGGAGCCCCTGCGGTGTTACCGGTGCCAGCGGTATAATCACCTGCAAGGGCGCTGTCAACACACCGTCTGGTGTGGCGTTTGCAGCCAGGCGCACGCATCCGAGCAGTGCATCAGGCGTCATAAGGCCCGGCAGCTCACGACCGCAAGATGCCCCAACTGCTTCGGGGGGCACCACGCCTGGAACCCCCGCTGCCCCGAACGCCTGCGACGACTGCCTGGAGGAGGGTGGCGCCTACAGGGCGGCGGTGATCGGCCGGGGCGGCAAGGTTCATTTGTTCCCGCTCCGCTTCCTGCGAGGCCGGCATGGGGGAGTGCGGGGGCACTTGACACCGACGCAGAGGGGTCGAGGGGATTAGCGAGGGGATTAGCGAGTCTCCGTCATATCCCTGACACCCGACTCTCCCGGGGGACTGTGGACCACAATAGGCCGACAAAGCGACAGAGGCGGAGATGGAAGGCGCAGGCGAGGGCACAGCATAGTCTAGGGCAGGAGGCTGCGGGACCCCATCCCTCTCCCACCCCGGCTACACTCTCGCCGCCCACGCCTGTCTCGCCTGTTCCCGCGCCATCTGCGGCACTCCCCTCCCCCACACCGGCGCCCGTGTCACCCACGATGGCGCCCACTCCAGACAGACCCATCGCTTCCACGCCACCCGCGGTTATGCCCACGCCCGCTCTGGCGTCGCCTGTGCATTCCACGGCGACGCCCACGGCCACCTCCACACTTTCTCAGCCCGGAGTTACGCCCGCCGCCTCCCCTGGCCCAATGACGAGTACTCCCGCCCTCCTGTCCGGACTGTATAGTGGAGGATTGCTCGGGACGCTGCGATGCGTGGTGGGCGTGATGACACGCCTTCTGGCCAGGCCGGATGACGTCCCCAGGGACGAAAGGGAACTTAAGGCCTTCCTCTGGGCTGAGATGGAAAGGGATTTTCGTCGTTCGTCCCCCCCTTCCCTAGCTCACGACAGTCCCTCATCACCCCCATCCCTCCTTCCTTCCACCTCTACTACAGTGCCCCTCCCGGGCCTGTTCACCGAAGTAGATGAATCACGAGCTGAGTGAAAGTGAAAGTGATGGCGAGGCACCCGTGACCTCCCCCCACCCGCCGCCCGCCGCCGACAGGCTAAAGGTGCTCCAATGGAACATTCAGGGGCTCCGTGGCAAGAGACCTGAGGTCCTCCAGGCCATAGTGGAGAAGGAACTTGACCTCGTTCTCCTGCAGGAGACGCTGACGCCTGAGCACTTTGAGTGGAGGATAGCGGGATACACGATGCACTCCCTATCGTGTGGCGAGGATGGGCGACGAGCCTGTGTGGTAGTGGTACTCTCCCGCACCGCCGGATTGAGGACCCCGTGCACTGTGGCGAGGGCGTGGAGGTGACGGCAGTGCAGCTGGAGCTTCCAGGCCTCCCACTGACTGTATACAACGTGTACAGTAGCTGGAGGAGGCAACTGGAGGCCGATGAGTTGCTCTCCCTCGCCACACACAGCAGCGTCCTGGTGGGTGGCGACTTCAACGCCCACCACCCGATGCTGCAGTCTGTCTCCCCCACCAACCGTGCGGGCCGCCACCTGGCCGCGGTGCTGGAGGAGGTGCCGGAAGTTGTCCTCCTAAACACCGGGGAGCACACCCACGTCCGGGGTTACAGGCTGGACCTCACCTTGATCTCCAGTGATCTGGCACCGGCCGCCTCCTGGCAGGTCCACTCCACTTTGACCAGCGACCACTACGCAGTCGCCACTACACTGCAGGTCACCCGACCGCTGCCACAGCTCCCGCCGCCGCGGTGGAATATACAAAGGGCGGACTGGGTATTGTTTCAGGCCATCCTGGACGAGTGGTGGGCCACCTACGAGCCGCCGGAGGATCTGGACCAGCGAGAAAGCGACCTGACGGTGGCCATCGAGAGGGCGGCGGAGGCAGCCATACCACGGAAGGTCCCCGGCCGCAGGTACAACCAGAACTGGTGGTTCTACAACCAGGAGGTACGGGAACAGAACCACATGGTTAACATCCACCGGAAGTTGTACCGCAGGCGGCAGACCCCCACCAATATGGAGCTGCTGCGTGAGGTGGTGAGGCCCGCTCGGCAGGTCACGGGGCGGGTGCGAGAGGCCAAATGGCTCGAATGGTGCGCAGGTTTTAACCAACACACCAAGCTGGCCGAGCTGTGGGGCAAGGTAAGGACTGCCTCCGGAAAGAGACCTCCCCACCCTCCCGCCCACCCCCAACCGTTACAGGAGGCCGAGCGCCTGGTGGGGATGTTTACCTCGAGGGGTAGCAGCGACCAACTCCCCGCCCGTGTCCAGCGGCTACAGGTTTGGCTCCAACCTGTGCGTGAGGCTGTCATCGGCGCCGCTCGCGCTCGCCCCGACGCCACTGATCAGCCCTTCACTTCCCAGGAACTGGTAAGGGCCAGGAAGGGACGGGGCACCACTCCGGGCGCTGATGGCGTCACCTACTCGATGCTGGCCCACGCTGGCGCGGCCGGGGAGGCGGCACTCCTGGCCCTGATCAACTCCTCCTGGCTGGCTAGCCGCTTGCCCTTGGCGTGGAAGGAGGCTGACATCCAGCCCATCCCTAAGCCCAGGGAACACACCAAGCCGCGCCCCATCTCCCTGATGAGCTGCACGGCCAAGACGGCGGAGAAGATGGTGCTGACCCGCCTCCTGTGGCGACTGGGAGACCTCCACCCACACATCTTCGGCTTCACCACGGGGGTGGGCATCTCCAACAGCGTCATGGCCCTCCTGGCCGAAATCGACAACCGCCCTGCTGTCGCCGTCTTCCTTGACCTGGAGAAGGCGTTTGAGCAGGCCAACGCCCACGCTATCCTGGCTGCGCTGGTGCGGCGGGGCGTTCGGGGCAGACTCCTCGCCATACAGCACCGACTTCTCCGCAACTCCGACGATGCAGACACAACCTTTCCGCTGTTTGAGGTGACTGTGGGAAATGGTAAGATCCGGGTCTGCAATGTGTACTGCGCCCCTGGTAAGTTGAATGTGGCTGCGCTTCCTCCTCCAACAGACCAAAAGTGCAAAAAGTGACAACATATTATTCATGTATTCGATAATGGCTATATTTTGACTGTATTATACCAGGAATGATGAAATGGTCTGGACGATTACTTTAAGGTAGCAATCGTGGAATATTTTAGTTTTGTTTTTACCATTTTAACGGGAAAATATTAGTCCTAGAGGATACATTAATAGGGAAGCAAATGTTTAGCTTCAGGTGCTATACCTGTGGATAGATCGGTGTCTCAAAAAAGCTTTAAATATTTCGAAAAAAAAGCTAAGTAGCTTTATAATAAAACATATACATGACATTTTCAGTTAATTACATTCCGCTTTCCTTTTACTATGGCTTAAATGAAAGGCCGTGATCTACTCTATATTCATACTCTACTCTACGTGTTCTACTCTAGTATTGTACATATTTTACGTAACTATCATAATTTTTGAGTTATTCAAGGAAAACGTGATTTTTCAAGAAAATGCTAAATACCCTATTTAATCATCCCTATTAAGAGCATATCTCTAACATCTACCTCGTGTAGGTCTTACTACCTCATGAAGGTCTCACGGCCTCTAGTAGCTTCCTTTTTTTCTTATATTCATATATAATAATAGGGGTATATATAATATGCTGGTAATAATCTCCTAGAGATACTTTAATAAATTATGTGAAAATACCTCATCTCTCATGTTGTATTGAAAAAAACCATCAAAGCAAAACCCTTTGCACTCGCCCAGAGCGTAGCTGCAACTCGCCGTGAGCTGCCCGGCACGCGCACTCCTCTGTCATGTCTTAATGCTGGCTCAACTGTAACACCTAAGAAATTAATATTATTTTGTTGAATTTAAGTTATATTTTAGCTGGATCATGTTTTTTTGTGGTATACGCTTTTATATTCATTGTATTTGTGTGGATTTTTTGTATTGCGTGGATGTAAGTCACGATAAGAGACTAGAAGAATAGAAAAAAAGAAAAAGAACAGGGTACGTAGGTATCCAACATTTAAAAATAATATATTTGTGCCTATAACGCCTGTAGGCAGTGACCTCAAGGGCTCAAATGGTAGGCACTGGAGGTTCACTCGAGGGCTGTGATGGTTGACCCTCGCCTGTTGTGGCGCAGGCAAGATTTTTATAGTGACGCCTGTGATTAGAGGCTCATGCGATATAAAGTGATATGAAGCTCGCGCGCAAGGGTGAGCGAAGAAAGTCGCTACAGAGAAACAAGTGTGGTGGAAAACTAAGCGGTTACACTTTGCCGGGTTTCATTAACTCTTCAGACTTTTATGCAATAGTATTTTTTGTTTTATTATTACTATTATAACTGTTTTTATTATCATCAGTATTATTTCGATCATTATCATTATCGTCATTATCATAATTTTTTTTGTTTTTATTGTTATTATTATATTTATTAGATTTATTATCATTAATATTAAAATTATTATTATTTTATCAAAATTACCATCTATAATAATATAAGCGAAAGTGTGTGTGTCTGTGTGTGTGTGTGTGTGTGTGTGTGTGTGTGTGTGTGTGTGTGCGTGTGTGTGTGTGTGTGTGTGTGTGTGTGTGTGGTATAGGTTCCCGTGGCGGAATCCCATCATATGGCACAATTTTGGAACCAGGTTGACCAGGGGAAGGTTTTAAGTCCACTTATGGGATGATTCGATCATTTTTTATTTATTTTTATTTTTAGTAGCCTATTAGCGAGAATTGTGAAAAAAAAGTGGGTTGCGAGAATTGAGGAAACCTTGATGTAGGGTGATGGGTAATGGGTGAGTGAATGGCTGGAGTGATGGGTAATGGGTGTGGGGTGATGGGTGAGTGAATGGGTGGGGGGTGATGAGTTTGGGGTGATGGGTGATGGGTGAGGGAATAGGTGGTGGGTGATGGGTAATGGGTGAGTGAATGGGTGTGTGGTGATGGGTAATGGGTGAGTGAATGGGTGAGGGGTGATGGGTAATGGGTGAGTGAATGGGTGGGGGGTGATGGGTAATGGGTGAGTGAATGGGTTGGCGTTAATACATACATTTCTACATCCATGATTTCAGGAAAGTTAGAAGGGGCTATCTGGCGAGTCTGTGTTTGGTGGGCGAAGGCCCACCAATAGCCCTCCGCAGGAGCTAGCCAAAAAGTCCGCCCGGAGGGCGGCTTTGCGGCTAGTAATTAATATAATCATTATAAGTATTATTATAATTATTATTATTACTATTATTATTATTATTATTATTATTATGAAGATGATTATTACTTCTATCATGATCATTATATGGCCAGAGAGTTATGTATCTTTGATAAAGCTCTCGCTGGCTTTCTCGCTGCCAGTGCAGTCGCATCCTAATTACTATTATTGCTTGCCCTAATTATTATTTTTGCTTGCCCTGATTGATATTACTCCTGCCCTAATTATTATTATTGCTTTCCCTGATTATTATTATTGCTTGCCCTGATTATTATTATTGCTTGACCAGATTAATATTATCTGAATCATACTTTTTGATTCAGGACTATTTTGAAATATCTTGGTTGAAGAAATGAAGGGGGAGGGACATGGAGGCCAGGACCCACTATACTGAAGGGGCCGTGGTGGTAAAAAGGTTCATAAACACTGTAGTAGACGAAATAACAATGGAGGGAAAAATATAATCAGATTATAATTCCAGAGTTTACCAGTGAAGGAAATATAAGAAAGAAAGAATTGAAATAATTTTAAGCGAATATAACAAATAGTGATATGTTCTTCTGTTATACCGGTCTATCAGAGAGCCTCTCTGGGAGGTGTCACTCGGCTGATTTAACATGGCGCGCCATTTTGAATTCATGGACGGCAGCGATCCTAGCGGCAGCAGGGTAACTGTGACAGTCGTCCGTGCAAAAAGAGGGGGAATCTCATCTCCTTTTGGTGATGATGGGGTGATAATGGAAGGTGGGAGAGAGGGAAGGAAGGAGATATGAGAGAAGGAAAGGAGGCATAAGGAGTAAGGAACAAATTGGAGGGATGAAGAGTCAGAAGAGGAACTGACGAGGATTTCGAAAGAAATAAGGAATCAAAGAAGGGAAGGAATTCCTCCACTCACGCGTTACCCATCTTCCCCCAACCATTCACTCACCCATTACCCCACACGCGTTACCCATCTTCCCCCACCCACTCACTCACCCATTACCCATCACCCCACACCCATTCACTCACCCATTACCCATCACCCCACACTCATTCACTCACCCATCACCCCCACCCATTCACTCACCCATTACCCATCACCCCGGACCCATTCACTCAACCATTACCCATCACACCACACCCATTCACTCACCCATTACCCATCACCCCACACCCATCCAGAATTAGGTTAGGATAAGAACAAGAGAACATACGTAATATATAAGGCAAAACTAACAACAGAGGAATGGCTACATGTGTGGCAATAAGCATTAAAGAACACAGTCACCGATTTCCTCTCACTCACTATATATATATATATATATATATATATATATATATATATATATATATATATATATATATATATATATATAATATATATATATATATATATATATATATATATAATATATATATATATATATATATATATATATATATATATATATATATATATATATATATATATACATATATATTATATATATATATATATATATATATACATACATATATATATATGTATATATATATATATATACATATATATATATATATATATATATATATATATATAATATATATATATACATATATATATATATATATATATATATATATATATATATACTAGGGTGGTCCTTAGTATGTATGTAAAATTTTAATTTTGAGAAACTTTATGTTCCTAACCCGGATATATGTTCTATGTTATGAAAATACTATGTGAGTAAATTTTCAGCCGAATCGGTTCACGAAAAGATGTTGCACACGCCTCCTCCAATTTCACCCTGGCCCTGGCTCCAGGTCCCCCTCAGTTGAGGTATTAGCCGCTCGAAGGCGGGGGTATCGTGCTTGCCGGGCTCCTCACTGTGGCCTGGTGTGGGCCAGGGTGCGCTTCCGCGGGTCCGGAAGGCCTTCCGGTGGTCCGCCACCACTTGAAGGAGGAACTGAAGCTGCTCCTCATCCTTTGTGAGGGATCCGTTGAACTCTTGGATGAGCGCAACTCCTCTTTCCGCGTGGTCATTCACCACAGCGAGGTTCCGGACGATCTGAGAGGACCGCTGGAACCCCTCGTCCATCTGCCACGAGTCCGGTGGCAGATCGAGGAAGGCCTCATCCAGGTGTAGCTTCCGGAAGAAGTGGAGAGTACGTCCACTGACGAAGTCTTCCAGGTGGAGATCTCGGACCGACTTCTTTGGAAGCGTGACTCTTTTCGGAGCCGTGTCCTCTCCGTCAAATTCCTCTCGTCGTAGGGCCGTAACCATGGCGTTTTGGTCTCGCAGGACACGTCGGAGTCGAAGAAGGACAGCCCAACCAGTTCTTCTGACACGTACCACAGATGGCTTGACAGTTCGACAGCGCGACGTCTCCGATCTCAGGGTCGATCTTGTCGTAGGTGCCGAGGGCCTTGATGAGTTCGAGGTCGAGCGAGGGGCTTGAACCGAGAAAGAAGCCTCAATCCAGGCCTTTGCGTAGACTCGGACGACGAAGAGGCACAACCGCTGGAGTCCACGCTCCTCCTTCTTCGTCAAGCGGAACTGGCCCCGGAACATCCAAATCTTGAAGGAGTAGAGGACTTTTGACATCCATCTGGCCTGGTGCATTGCTCCAGGAGCAAGGAATCGAATTCCACCGGGAGGGGCACCACCGAGGAAAATGATGACAAGGGAGAAGGAAGGTGAGAAGAGAAGGAGAGGAAATAGCAGAATGGATAAATGACGCCATAGGAAGACAGTATAGGAGAAGGGACGAGAAAGAAAGAAAAAGGATAAATGAGGTAATAGGGGAAAAAAGGGATGGAAGATAAAAAAAACGGAAGTAATAGAAAGAGAAATACTAGAAGGAAAGAGCTAAGAATGTAAAGGAAGAAAGGAAATATGAATAGAATAATGAGAATAAAAATAGAAAGAGAATAAGGAAAGACGGAGTGAAAGGGTTCAGGATAAGATCACAGTATCTCCCTGGACTGATCTCTCCCAAACACGAGAGAGATAAAGTTTGCTTTGCTTTAGTAACTTTCTGGCCACTCAAGAACTCCGCCCAACCCAAGACCAAGACAACTCCTGACACTTTGACAGACAAGACACTCCTTCCTAGATACTCCTCTTCCTCCTCTACTCTCCTCCTCCTATTCCTACTAATGTTCGTCTTCTATTTGTTCTCTTCATTTGTATTCTTATATTAGTTTTATATGTATTTAAATGATATTTTCAAAGAATTCGTATGTTTTTTCTAGTTCTTCTATCAGTGCCTTGTTTACTTTTTTTTTTTGGCCTTTCCTAGTGAGTGTGTGTGTGTGTGTGTGTGTGTGTGTGTGGTGTGTGGTGTGTGTGTGGTGTGTGTGTATGTGTGGTGTGTGGTGTGTGTGTGTGTGTGTGTGTGTGTGTGTGTGTGTGTGTGTGTGTGTGTGTGTGTGTGTGTGTGTGTGTGTGTGTGTGTGTGTGTGTATTCTACCATTGTATCTTGCAGCATTGTATCATTGTATTCTACCATTGTATCTTGCAGCATTGTATCATTGTATTCTACCATTGTATCTTGCCTCCTTGTTCATCATGCAATGCTTCCTCCTCCTCCTCCTCCTCCTCCTCCTCCTTTTCCTCCTCCTCCTCGTTATTTTCTTTCCCTTTCCGCTTCTTGTATCGCAAAGATGCTGTGTCTTATTTCTCATCGATTACATTCGTATGGCCACGTCTCCATATTTACATTTTTTTGTATCATTCATCTTTAGTGCTTAGTGTTGGCCGAAACCACCACCTCGGATCGGGAGGCGGGTCACAAACCCCCGGTACCCATCTTACTGCTGGGTAGACAGGGGCTCGGGTTTTAAGAAGACCGGCCATCTCTCTTCGCTATGCCCGGGGATTGAACCCGGGACTTCTCGGTTGTGATCCGAGCGTGCTAACAGCTACACTACGGAGTACCCTGATATGTGTGGGGTGTGTGTGTGTTGTGTGTGTGTGTGTGTGTGTGTTGTGTGTGGTGTGTGTGTGTGTGGTGTGTGGTGTGTGTGTGTGTGTGTGTGTGTGTGTGTGTGTGTGTGTGTGTGTGTGTGTGTGTGTGTGTGTGTGTGTGTGTGTGTGTGTGTGTGTGTGTGAAAAACTAAAAGGATAAGTTATGGGAGAGGGGGGGAAGGAAGGGAAGAAGAGAGATAGAAAGAGAGAGAAGGGAAGAAAGAAGCTAGGAAGAAAGAAACCATTGAAAGAATAAAGAAAAAATGGAAGAAAAAAATGAGACACTAAAAATAAAATAAAGCAAGGAATAAAACTAGTAAAAGGAAGACATAATAATAATAACAAGAAAAAATATCTCTCACCTGAAATTCAAAGGTAGAGAAATATAATAAGGAAAAAATATATAAACGCGAACGTAGTAGACAAAGGAGAATAATAAATAAAGGAGCGGAAAGGGAAGATGACACAAGGCGGAGACGAATAAATGGGAATAGAGAAGATGAAGGAGACAAGAAGGAAGGAGGGAAAGGCACACAGCATGATAAAGAATAGATATAGAGAAAGGATGGAAAAGAAAAGTGAGATAAAGAAGAGAGATGAGGAGGAGAAGGAGGAGGAGGAGGAGGATAAAAAAGAGAAAAAGAAAAAAGAGGTAGGGATAATACATCACCTTTCACCTTCTTTCTCCTCCTCCTCCTTCTTCCTTCTTCATTCTTCCTTCTTCCTCCTTCTCCTTATTTGCAGAGTTAAACATTTTTTAAGAAAAACTACAGAGCGATTAAGAGGATTACAAAGGATTACAAAGGAAACACAAACAGTTACAGACCATTAGGTCTTTACATGGCTGTTTGATTTAACTACACTACACTAACTAGATAATAAGGGAGAAAGGATAGTAAAGTATAAGGCTCCTCCCCACCCACCCATCCCTCCAGCCGAAACTGGCCGGAAATGAAGTGATACCATGCAGTATAGAAAAACTGCATGGAATTTGCGAGGAAAGTTGAAAGCTGTAATCTATGGCTAACTACTACTATGTTTGTGGGGTTAAGTTTAGTGTTTGATAATAGGGTCATGCATAGACCACTGTATACCTGGACTGCGCACGGAATATCGGCCCGTCGCACAAGGAGCTGAAGTCGGAGGGCCGCTCGGATTCATATATATACTAGTCGCAAAGCCGCCCTCCGAGCGGACTTTTTGGCTAGCTCCTGCGGAGGGCTATTGGTGGGCCTTCGGCCCACCAAACACAGACTCTCCAGATAGCCCCTTCTAACTTTCCTGAAATCATGGATGTAGAAATGTATGTATTAACGCCAACCCATTCACATCACCCCCAACCCATTCACTCACCCATTACCCATCACCCCCACCCATTCACTCACCCATTACCCATCATCCCCCACCCATTCACTCACCCATTACCATCACCACACACCCTTTACTCACCCATTACCCATCCCCCCACCTATTCCCTCACCCATCACCCCCAACCATCACCCCCCACCCATTCACTCACCCATCCCCCACACCCATTACCCATCACCCCATCCATTCACCACCCATACCCATCACCCTACATCAGGTTCCATTCTCGCAACCCACTTTTTTTCAAATTCCGTATAGGCTACTAAAGAAATAAATTCGGATACCTAAGTGGGTAAAACCTTCGCACCCAAAATTCATTGTGGTCCA
>JACEEZ010003440.1:0-15000 GCA_016584305.1 Chionoecetes opilio
TTGTGGTGTAAAGGGGGGTTTTTTAAAATTTCCAAGAAATTTTTGAATTTTAAAGGGGTCCCCAAAAAAAATTTAAAAAAGGGTTTTTTAAAAAATTTTTTAATTTTCTGTTTTGGGGGGGGGGGGGTTTTTTTTTTGTTTTTTCTTGTAAGCGTATTTATGACTTCGTGAATTCGTCTACTGCAATATTTTACTATTTGGTCTTATTTTGGCAAAAACAGAAAACTGATAGATTCGTAAAATTCTAATAGTAAGTAATTCAATGTCATTATTGAACATGTTAAATCATATTATTGTTCAGATTTTAAATTGTCAAAACATAATAGAAACACCCCCTTGACCCTATGTTCCTGACAAGATGATAGGAGTGATACCCAGGAAATTCTGAAGTGTTTTTTATTATCATCAGCCATTTTCTGGCAGCTTGAATCTGGAGATGAATTGGGGCTTTTTAGGAAATGTTTGGATATTATCAGTTTTTTTTAGTTAATGATTTGAGTTTTTTAAAAAAATTTTTATTTAGTAGAATCCGGGGTCGAATGAATCTTTGAAATTTTGATAATCTAATACTTTAAAAGAGAGTTAAAAAGGGAGGGGTTGGGGGTTTTATGGTGATGGGTGAGGGAATAAATTTGATTGATTGGAAATGGGGGGTGAATGGGTGGAGTGATGGTATGGGTGGGGGGGTGATGGTGAGTGAATGGGGGGGGTGAGGGTTGGGGGGAGGGGTGAGGGGTGGGGGAAATAGGGGGGGGGGTGAGGGGGAAATCTATCTATAATAATATAGCGGTTTCCCCTGCCCTGTCTGTCTGTGTGTGTGTGTGTGTGTGGTGTGTGGTATATTTTCCCCCCCCCGGGGCCCGCATACCTCAAAATGGCACATTTTTGGGAAACCCCGGGTTACCAGGGGAAGGTTTTAAGCCCACATGGGATTTTCGATCCTTTTTTTTTCTTTTTTTTTTTAGCAGCCTTTTGCAAAATTGTAAAAAAAAAAGGGGGTTCGAGAATTAGGAAACCTTATTAGGGTGATGGGTATGGGTGAGTGAAGGGGTCGGTGATGGAAAAGGGGTGGGGGGTTAGGGTGATAAATGGGGGGGGTATGGTAGGGGTGGGGGAAATAGGGGGGGGGTGATGGGAAAATCTTCTATAAATAATTAAGCGAAAGTAGTCTGTCGTCTTCTGTGTGTTGGTTTGTGTGTGGAAAGGTTCCCCCCCCCCGGGGCCAATCACCTCTTTGGGCCTTTGTGGAACCGGGTTGCCCCGGGAAGGGTTTTAAAACCCAAATTATGGTTTGCCCATCACTTTTGTTTCTTTTTTTTTTAGCACCCTATTACGTAATTGTGAAAAAAAGGGGTTGCAAAAATTGGGGAAAACCTTTGATGTAGGGTATGGGTAATGGTGAGTAAATGGGGGGGGTGAGGGGAAAATGGGTGTGGGGTTGGGTGATAAATGGGGGGGGGGTGATGGTTGGGGGTGAGGGGTGATGGGTGAGGGAATGGTTGGGGGGTGAGGGGAAATTGGTGAGTGAATGGGTGTGGGGTGTGGAAAATGGGTGGGGGGTGGGGGAAATGGGTGAGTGAAGGGGGGGGGGTTGGGAATGGGTGATAAAATGTTGGGGGGAATACTACATTTCACATCTGATTTCAGGGAAAATTGAAGGGGCTATCGGAGAGTCCCCTGTTTGGTGGGCCGAAGGCCCCCCATAAAAGCTCTTTCCCCAACAGCCAAAAAGTCCCCCGAGGGGGGCTTTGCGGGTAGTAATATAACGAAGTCTTCTGTCTGTCTGTCTGTCTGTCTGTTGTGTGCGGACACCGAAGGGTAAGGCCCGTTTTCATCGCCTGGGGAAAGGCTGTGACTCACAGTATGAGATCCCGCGCGCGCCACGTTGGCCACGCCAGTCTATTGTCTCCACATACGAAGGCGGTCAGGGCGTGTGTATGTGGCTACTTCTATCTTTTTTTCTTTTTGTTACGGCAGGAGCTATTTTTTTTCCAAATTACCAGCAAAATGCCGTCCATGTGCTGTGTGCCCAATTGCAAGGGGAACTACAAAAAGGCCCTAGAGTGAGTATATTCTGTTTCCCAAGAGACAGGTTGCTTGCCAGCCAGTGCTCAGAGAAATCAAACGGGACAATTTTTCACCACGGCCATTAGCAGGGTGATTTCTATGATCTTTGTAGCATTTGTAGTACTTTATTAGCTAAAAATGAAAGAATGAGACGGTAATCTAGCATATATAGCATACTTATAAGGCATACAAAGCGAAATGTGTGTAGCATTAAAATGGCGGACGCTATGTCACAAAAAATATTACTAATATTTTGAGAATTATCATTTGTGTTGTTTTTACGTTCATAATTCACCTCCGTCACAGCTATGGATCATGCTGCTTTGGCTGACTATGTTTTTGAACTAATGAAGGATTAGCAGCTGGCACTGGCACTCACGAATGTAGGTGTTTCGTGAAATATTGTTAGCGCGAAATCCTGTAGACCCCTCCATTCATCTCTCTTATTTCACTGGTTTTACGACTTAACTGCTGCCCTGATACATGTTACAAGCCACATAGAGGCACTAGTTTTTCCATGAGAACACTTACAATAAATAGTTGCTCATAAGACTAAAAATATTCACGTCAAAAGTAAAGCTTTTCAGTGTAGGTTTCAGGTTTCAAATATTTTTTGTCTGATACCATGCATCTAACTACTCTCATAAAATAATATGTATCTCAGAGTACTCTGTAACATGCATTAGGGCACTTTTATGCTGTAAAACCAGTGAAATATGGAAGAGTCTACGGGATTTCGCGCATTGACAACATTCCGCAAAAAATTTCCAGGACCCCATTCTCCACGAGTGCCCAGCACCTCTGAAAGAATGGTGATATAAAAGTAATTACCTTTACATAATTATCCATTGGTATCCATACTAGAGATGTCGATGAAGTTGGGGGGGTAAGACCTTAGTATCGGTGTTTTTTTTTCTGATTCTTGAAGTGTTTGGTGTTTGTTGCTTGATCACCCCGTTTTGGTGCTTATACTTGTGAATGCTCCTTGTGAAATGTCTTGGCTTTCTTGCTTGCTAATCAATGTTCTTGCTGTTTCCTTATTTTCCACATCAGTAACAAGTTTGTTTCTTCACATCTGCATCCTGTTCATCTGCTAGGAGTAAAAATGTTGCAAAGTTTTTAAGCATTTGTCAGTGTGTTGTCTTGTAGAAGTTTTTAAGTGTTTCCTTATGTCTTTATATTCCTCGCATTTGTAATAAAAAGTGTTTCTAAAGTTTCCTGCAGTCCATGTTACATGTCGTGCATGCTGGGGTTCCCGAGGGGGTGTCTGTTTTCCCGTGTTTAGTTTGTTTCAGTGTATTGCTTCTGCATCTTATCAAAGTTGTAGTGGATTCATCATTTATCATAAAAGTCTTTCTTTTTATGTGTGTTTTTGTATTTCTATAAAGTCTAAGTGTCTCTTTTTCAAATAGTTCTGCTTTTCCATTTCTTGGTATCATGCTCTTTTAATTTGTCAGTTATTTCGTGTTGTGTACTATACCAAGTTGGTATATGTTGGTATTATGCTCTTTTAAATACTGTTGACTGTTTCACTTTTCTCTTGCTGCTAAGATGAGTGTCAATGTCATGTTTAGGCACCTGATTCACTTTGTGCTAAAATAAGGCCATCTTCTGCAAAAAAACAATGCAGGGATAAAGCTATCTCATCTTTAAAAACCAATATTTGTTTGGTTCAGGTGTAGGATGATGATATATGTTATCATTAAGAACGTGATGTTGAACCATTTCAACCTTGCCTTTTCCGCTGGTGACATCCATGTTTGTTTTTGATCTCTTGTTTTAGATACGGATGGTCTTGTCATTTAGGTATATGTCACTTTTGACGTCAATTATGTGTGGATGTATCCTGAAATTTTTTTTGGGATTCAATTAGGGCTTTCTTTTCACACTGTCGAAGGCTTTCTTGAAATCTATAGTGATGGTTATTAATGGTCTCTTCATCTTGAAGACCACCAAACCCCCACCACCATACCACCACCACCACCACCACCACCCACCACCACCACCACCACAACCCCCAACACCACCACCACCACCACCCCACCAACAACCACACCACCCCCACCGCAACACCACCACCACCACCACAAAACCACCCACCCCACCAAAAAACAACACATACCACCACCACACCAACCACCACCCACCAAACCACCCCCCAGCACCACCTCTACCACCACCACCACCACCCCCACCCCCACCACTACCACAAAAACAACAAAATACCACCACCACCACCACCGCCAACCCCCCCCACCACCACCATTGATGATAATGAAAAGGGATTCAGATTAACGACATAAATAAGAGCGTGAACTGAGAAAGTAAACCTGTACGGGAGCGGAGCGGTCGAGCGCGCGAGATCCTCATGGTGTGACGTCACGGGCGATCCTCAGGCCTTGTCTCTCGGTGGCCACGGTGTGTGTGTGGTGTGTGGGGTATAGGTTTCCCCCCCCGTGGCGCAATCACCTCATTGGCACATTTTTTGGGAACCGGGGTTTACCAGGGGAAGTTTTAAGCCCACTTATGAAAATGATTCGATCACTTTTTTTTTTTTTTTTAGCAGCCTATTAGCGATAATTGTGAAAAAAAAAAGGGTTGCGAGAATTGAGGAAATTCTTGATGTAGGGTGATGGGTAATGGTTTAGTGAATGGGTGGGGTGATGGGTAATGGGGGTGGGGTGATGGTGAGTGAATGGGTGGGGGGTGATGGGTTGGGGTGATGGTGATGGTGAGGGAATAGGTGGCGGGTGATGGGGAATGGTAAATATAAGCGAAAGTGTGTCTGTCTGTCTGTCTGTCTGTCTGTGTGTGTGTGTGTGTGGTAAGGTTCCGCCCCCTGGCGCAATCACCTCATATGGCACATTTTTTGGAACCGGGTTGACCAGGGAAGGTTTTAAGCCCCAAATTATGAAATTTATCCATCACCTTTTTTTCTCTTTTTTTAGCAGCCTATTAGCGATAATTGTGAAAAAAAGTGGGTTGCGAGAATTGAGGAAACCTTGATGTAGGTGATGGGTAATGGGTGAGTGAATTTGGGGGGGGTGATGGTAATGGGTGTGGGGTGATGGGTGAGTGAATGGGTGGGGGGTGATGGGTTGGGGTGATGGGTGATGGGTGGGGAATAGTGGGGGTGATGGGTAATGGGGGAGTGAATGGGTGAATGGGTAAAGGGTGAGTGAATGGGTGGGGGTGATGGGTAATGGGTGAGTGAATGGGTGGGGGGTGATGGTTAATGGGGGAGTGAATGGGTGGGGGGAATACATACATTTCTACATCCTGATTTCAGGAAAGTTAGAAGGGGCTATCTGGAGAGTCCGTGTTTGGTGGCCGAGGCCACCAACACAGGGTGGGCCGAAGGCCCACAACCATAGCTCTCCGCAGGAGCTAGCCAAAGTCCGCCGGAGGCGGTTTCGCTAGTATTATTATAATTGAGGGGTCGCGCGTCAAAAGGTCCCAAGCCCCACTTTAAAAATACGTCAAAAATCGCCTCGAAAAGTTCGGCAGGTGTTTTTCGCAAAAATCTCGTTTAAAACTTGGGCTTAAATATTATTTTGGGAAATTTAAGTTTAAAATGCCAAAGACGATGTTTATGAGTTTTTTTTTTTATTGATCTAGGTTTTTTTGGTTAAATTATAACGATTTTTTTTTTTTTGCTAAATGCCGACTTTTTTTCGACTGCATATTGGTCAATTTACATCTCCGTATTAAGGTAGGGAAATTATAAGCAATACGAAAAAATGCCTACAATTTGAGAAAAACACAAAAAAACCAAACAATAAACACCAATACACCAATCAAAACAAATAGGCAATAATAATAATAATTACTCTTATTATTATTCCCTATTATGTTTTCTATTGTCTACTGTATTGGGACTTTCTGACTCGCGGTGGCAGCCTAGTGATGGACTCGGCCAAACGTATGAGGTGAAGTAGTACTTTTTTCTATGGACTTTCAACCATATTCCCAGTGCCAGAATGTCCTTACATTCACTCCCACGTTGTAGAGGAAGGGTTTGAAATAGTGATATCCAACAAAAAACAGCTTTCCCGAGGGGGGGGGGGCTTAGGACCTTTTGACGCGCGACCCCTCATATATTTATATATATATTATATATATATTTATATATATATATAATATATATATATATACACATATATAAATTATATATATATACACATATATACATATATATATATACATAATATATATATATATATATATATATATATATATATATATATATATATATACTATAATATATTATATAATATATATATATATATATATATTATATATATATTATATCATATATATATATATATATAATACATATATAGTATATATATATCACAGTGATATATATATATATTATACTTAATATATATATATATTATAATATATATATATATATATATATATATATTATATATATATATAATTTAATGGGTACGCCGTATAACAAAAAATCTTTTTCTCAATTTTGGCATGCCAATTTCCTATGTAAAATGGAATTCTAAGACGATTTTATCTTATTACATTTTTGCATCTGAGCAATTGTTACTATGCAAAATCGCACTTTTATATTGCACCCTTATCGAATAATGCTTAAAAGAGTACGCAGTGTCCGGTTGGTCCTGTGTATTGCATCATGCACCAATATGAGTTCCAAATGACTAGCGTGGTAAGCTCTTTCTGATCAGTTGGTTCATCAGGCACAACATCACAGTGTCACACACCTCTACGTTGGCCTAGAACGTGTCCATCATGTCCTTCTTAGACCTGAAGCAGGGCATGGTCTCCCGGTGGTGAGCCCGAGCCCGGATGAACCCGTCTCTGGCCTGCTGCCCCACCACTGCTGCCACAGCCTCTGTCACCTGCTTCACGACTCTTTCGGTGCTCTGAGTGTGGATAGAGAACTCCGGAACCTCGTACGGCTTGACCAGGATCTCCTGGATCTGATCAACGGACAGCGAACAAGTGAATGCCGGCTCGTGCACCTGGCCAGGCTGCCAGCTGATCAGTGTCTGCAAGCTGGTGGCTGACAAGTTCAGCTTGGGTGTGATGCGAGGTCTTACACTGGTGTCCCGATACTCCTCGCCAGCCCTCAGCTTCAAAATCTGGGTCACGGCGAACCTGCGGTCGTCCTCACTCTGACTCGCCATCAGCGAGAGGAGGACACATTCTGAGTGTGCGAACCATGCTCCTGTCCGCACGTAGGTCACAGCTGTTTGGACCTTCTTGGGCTGCGACCTCATCACTCTGAGCTGCGTGAGGATGTGCTTGGGGCCGTCCTGTAGTCTGTGGTGAACCTTGATGTCGTAGTAGAGTTTGAAGTACACCTGCAGGCAGTACTTGACTAGGATTTCCAGGTGTTCAGTTTCTTTGCCAGTCAGTCCATGCTTTCTGGTCCACATGTACACGAGCGACTGGGCTATGGTGAGCCATCTGGAGTGGGACACCTTGCCACACTTGATCTCCTGCACGCCCGTCAGGGTGGCAAGGTTGGTAGAGACGTGAGCTTGCAATGTGCAGAGTCCCTGCGCATTCGGTCAGCGGTTCGAGTCCGCCTAGTTCGTGCTGACGTGGCGGCGCTTTGTATAGTCAATAACCTTGTAGTTGGTACTTGCAAAGTGTCTAGATAGGATGAAAAAAAAAAAAAAAATATCTGATCTCCTTCAGCTCGGACTGGAGAACGCCCCGCTTCACAGCCTGGACCAACTGGTAGGAGACCTGCTGGTTAGTGGACATGTTGACCAGGATATACTGCGGTATCTCCGTGTATCTCCGTGAGATGTTCACCGCCTGGCACTCCTCTGAACTCTGCGTTGTACTGCATCTCAGTCACGCTGGACAGCAGACTGCACACTGGACCCGTGAAACCATGTCGATGAGGTAGGCCCGTCGATGCTGGTGATAAGGTGGCGCAGGGGCAACTCGTTTGTGTGCAACACGCATATACTCCAGAAGAGCTTGCGTCCCAGCATCTTCTCCAAATGGGCGTGAGTACCACCCTTCCACCCCGTGTTGGCTCTAGTTGAGTCACCTTGCAGTACGATCAGTGAGTCGGTGGAGTCGTATGTCACCAGCAGATCATAGAGAGCCTGAGCCACCTTGAACGCAGGCTTCTCAGGTGGCACCGGGTCCTCTGGTACAAAGTGCCAAAGGTACCTTCCAGATGGCTCCTCTGTCACTGACACATGCTCCTCCCTGATCAAACTTGGGTGCAGTTTCCCATAGCTGTCGGGCACCATCGCCCTGGTCTTGTCCTTCCTCCCATAGTAACCCAATCCAACTATTTTGGTACCCTGGTTAGGGTACGCCGTATAACAAAAATTCTTTTTCTCAACTTTGGCATGCCAATTTCCTATGTAAAATGGAATTCTAAGACGATTTTATCTAATTCTATTTTTGCATTTGAGCAATTCTTACTATGCAAAATCGCACTTAAAGCTATGTTTTGCATATAAATATAAAAGTCCATTTTTGTATAGCAAGAAGTGCTCAAACCAAAAAGTTGAAGTGGACAAACTACCCTTAAAATTCAATTTTACATAAGAAAACACCATGCCAAATTCGAAATAATCTATATTTCACTTTTCATTGGACCTACGGCGTATGCTACTAAAGGTGTCTGTAGAGGCTAAATTACGCTCTCAGTCTTATGCTGTAGTCGCTCATGTTACTGATCCGGCTCCCTCCAGGCCCCGCGCACCTTTCCAACAAGTGCGATCCTCCCAACCTCCTCCCCCTCCTCCCCTTTCACTTCCTACTCGGGCGGCCAAACCCCTCACTTGCTATACTTGCAACAAGCCTGGTCACCATTTCAGGGATTGTCGCGCCCGTCCCCAGTCAGTTCAGTCTCAGTCAAAACTCCCCTTGAGTCTCCAGGGTGACCCAAGGGGTGTATTACCAAAAGACGGCCTTTTCTTTCCCGGGCCGAAAACCTGTTTTTTTCAAAAAACCCGGCGCGAAGGGCGGGGGTAGGAATATTAATAAAGGGAAGGAAACTTCCCTTCGTGCCCCAGGCGTTCGGGATTCCCTTTCCCCCCGGTTGCCCAGTCCCCGGGGCGTTTCCTCCTCTCCCCTCAGCGGGGGTTTTATCACGGGGTTTCTTTTATTTCCCCCTCTCTAAAGGGAAATCCCTTTCCCCCTTCGTAAAGTCACTTCCTGTGGGGAACTTTTGGCTGTTCCTGTCAGTGTAGCTTCATCACGACTGGCTCTCACCTTTGATACGGGTGCCGAGAAAAACTTATGGCAAGTAAACTTTTTCATGCATTGCAACGGGGGCCAATTCATCATTTTTCCCATTTGGGGCCTACGGGACTGTCTTCGTGGTGCTGACGGAAAAGATTTAATGCACTTGGGTCTTTTTTTGTTGGTTTTTGTTTCCAAGGGGCGCGCGAACCCTGCCCCGCGTCAATTTTTTCATTTTGAGATTAGGGGAAACTTCCTTCTAAAACGGATTGCTTGGTCTCCCCCCCCTTTTGGCGTCGACTTCAGGGTTGGAAATTTCTTCACAGCCCCTTGCCCACTTTGAAACCTTCCCGTGCCCTTTGCACGGCAATGGGGAAAATTGGGCTCCCCCCTTTCCCCTTTACTTATACCCGCCCAAAAGGCGCGTTTATGCCCCCCTAAAACCCTTAAAATCGCCCCCCCGGGGCCCCGCACCTTTTTCCCCTCGGCTTCAGCCCAGGGCCCGAAAACCCTCCCGTAATTCTCCTTTTTTTGGGGGGGGGGCCTCCTGTTCTTTGTTTAAACACCGCACCAACATCAATTTGATTCTGGGTTTTCCCTTTGCAAAATCCAGATCCCCATTCTGTTTCAAATGTTACTTGTTCGTTTAACAACAGTCCCCGAGGGTAGGGAAAACGTAGTCGTCGTTTCTGAATCGTGAGAATCCGTGGGTTTTGGGTCCCCGAATCGGTATTGCTCAGGGGGGAAGGGTCATATTTTCCATATTGGTCTAATATGACCCCGGGCACTCTTAATCTCGCAAAAGGCACTTGTTTGGGTGGGGGGTTTTAGTGTACCCTTCGCCGATACAAATGCGGCTCTCCCAGATTCTTCCTAGCTTCAGGGGTTCAAAAATTCCTCCTCCTCGAATGATTTAAAGGGACTTCTCTGCAAATTTTTTTTACGCCTTCGCTAAATGATACTGATTACCATGATTTTAAAACGCGCCTTCTACGCTATTTTTCCCCAGTTTCCTCGGCGGAGCTCTCCCGGGCCAACTTTTTGGGCTGTACACTTTTGCTTAAAACACAAGATTGGCTCCTTCCGGGTTGCGCGCCCCTGTGTATATTCCCCTGCTTATCTTTTCTGCCTCATAGTCGGGGGGGGGGGGGGTGGGGATAGCTGCCCGGTAAATTTTCGGGAAAATAAATCGAAGAGGGGGCCCTGCCCAAAGGCCGCCCGACTTCCCCCGGGAACAGCCCACTTTTTCTTTTTCCCCTAAAAAGTTTGGTAAATATCGGGCCCCGTTTAGATTTCAGGGCGTTTTAAAAAGTGTATTTGCCCCCCCAAATTGGTATCCACTCCCTGTTTTGCCCTGATTTTTTTTGTATCACTGGGTAAACAAACGCGGTATTTACTTCTTTTGGGATCTTATGCCCCGGATTCTGGCAAGTCCCCTTGGCCCCCGAATCGGGGTTCCGCCACTGCGTTCACCCCGCCCGCGGGTCATTTTTCGTATTTTGCGTTTGGGCCTAGGGGTTTTTAAAAATTTTCCCCTATTTTTTTTTAAAACTTCTCTTTAAACAAAGTTTTTCGTGATCTCCTGGGAAAGGGGTGTTTTTCCCTTATCTGGATGCCCGTAGGGGTCTGCCCAACGCGATATGGAAAACTCCCTTCGACAGACTCACTGATGTTTTTGAGCGTCTCTCTCTGCCGGGGTTAAAAGGGCAAGCTTAAAAAAAAAAAGGGGTCCCCTTTTTTCAAGAAGCTCTCTCATTCCTCGGTCATGTTTTGACGCGAATGGGCTCATAAAGTCAATGACAAACCGCGGGGGGTCGAGAATTTTTTTCCCCCGGGCCCCCCCTCTGTTAAGGGAAATCAAGTCTTTCTGGGGCTTCAGGGTTTTTTACCCCCCAGTTTTGTCCTCAAATCACGCTCCTTTTCCCCCCTTGGGTACGTTTGCTTCGGTTTCCCTTTTTTTGGGGTGATTTAGGAAAATGCATTTAATACTCTCAAAAAGAAATCTCACCCGGCGCCGGGGTTTTTGCTTTTCCCCGATTTCGACAAGCATTCACCTTGCAAGTCGGGTGCCCTCAGGATTTTTTTCTTGGGGCTGCTTCCCCTGCAAGCGAAACGGAGGGAAAATCGGCCCCCGTTTTCCCCTAAAGCTAGTCGTCCCTCTCAGTACGCTGAGTCACGCTATTTGGGTTTCTGACTTGAAAAATTGCTTTTATTTGGGCCCTTTTCGTCATTTTCCCCGACCCCATTTTGGATATCCCAATTCCCGTCCAACAGACAAACAACTATCAAAGTTTTATTTAAAAAGGTTTGTAATCTCACCGGTCTCCCTTTCACGCTGGATGGTAATTCTAGAGGTTTCGTCCATCCTCGGTATGTTCCCCGGGAAACCCCAATGTCGTTGCAGACCCCTTTTTCCCCATCTGGGTTTCGGTTCCCCGCCTTTTTTTTGTTTCGGTTTTGCCGCAAACGGAGATAACGGAAGACGTACTCATAAAAGCGAAAAGTTATGACCCGCTTTTGGGGACAGGTCATTATTTCTCTCGAGAAAGGCACACGTCCCTCTTTCCCTTGGGGTTTCCTATTCCTCTTTTACAAATTTTGCCCAGAAAAAGGCCTTCTGACCCGCCGAGCCCCCCCCCCCAACCCCCCGGGCCCCCTGGAGGGTGGGGGTACAAAAATTGTCATAAACCCAAATTTCCCCTTTGGGTTTTTTCCGGTACTACTTATCAGTCATGACTCGGTACAACCCCTCATCCAGGTTGAAACGCACGATACGTTTTGGTGTTTTTTCGGGTACGGTGGCCGACCCGTAAAGCGACGGGCACTCAACAAATTTTTAAAATGGGCTTTCCTCGCCGTCACAAAAGTAATTCATCTTTCCCTGTACCCATGCTTGAAAATTTCCAAATTTCCCGGGAACGTCCCTTGGGGGAACAGTAGGTGTTGATCTCCTTTAAACTTTTCCCCGAGCTAAAAGTCTGGCTATCGTTTTTTGTTTTCTTGTGTCGATCTTTTTCTTGGTACGTCATTTTTGCTCCCCTCCGTGACAAGTCAAAGGGCCCCGGGGGCTCGACTCTTGTTGCATGTAAACAAACCCTTTTCCCAAAACCTAAATTTATATTTTTCCCAAAAACGGCGGTGAATTTTTTGAAATGAACTTTCCCTTTCTGAGTTTTTTGCAGGGTTTTAACATTCGTCAGCCCCTTTTATTGTTGCCCCGCATACACCCAGCGTCTAAGGTCTTACTGAAAGGGCGAATCGTAAAATTCCCGAGGCGTTTTCGTCTTCACAATGGTTTTTTTTTTCAAACTTGGGACGAAAAGGCTCTCTGATGTTGCTGCTTTTCCCTTAAATTTACTTACAAAGAAGGGATCAAACCCAGATTTCCCCCACTTTTATTCTTTTCGGGGGGGAAAACGGCCCTTCCCCTTTGATATGTTTCTCCTAAACCTCAAACTCTTCTAAAGTTTCCGAAAATTTTGCTAAGGTTTCAAATTACGTCTTTTTAACGTATCACCAAACCCCCCGGCTTTACTTGCGTTCCTCCAAACCCCTCAAGGGGCCATTGCACGCCAACCCAAAAATCAGCTCACCCCCCCAAAATTCCCAAAAATTTGGGAAATATTTTTTTTTTTTCAATTTCACGGGGGGAAACAAACTTCTCCAAAAACCCCTCGGGCCCCTTTCCCCCAAAACATTGGGAAAAACGGGAAACAAATTTCCCCTTCGGATGTGGAGACCCCGATGACAGAATTTGGCATATGGGCCCATCTTCGGATGAGGGCCCCGGTACCCTCCCTTACCCTCAAACCCCCAAACCCCCCCTCCCCTCTTCCCCGTCCTCTTTCCCCTCCCCCCCCCTGCCCTCAAATTTTTTCCCCAGCCCCCCCCCCCATCCTTTATCACAAAACCCCCCCGGGCTCGCCACTAAAACCTTTTGGGAAGCTCCCTTTATATTTAGTTTTTCCCTTCCCCCTTTTTTGTCTCTATGTCTGTATATATGTAATGTCTCATTTTTTTTTTGTGATTTCTCAATCCCTTTATTGTATTTTGTTTTTGTTTATGCCACGATTATTTTTTGTAACCAGGGTTTGGTTTCACTATTAGTTTTTGTGTGTTTGTATAATTTTTTGGGGGCGGCCCGAGGACAGGGCCCTATTTAAAGTGGCCGAGCATTTTACGTCCTCCAATTACTTTTTCTCCTCCCATGTATTCAAATTTCTCTCTCTCTCGTATATGTCTTTCCCAATTCCCCCCTTCGTATTTCTTCTCTCGCACCTTCCTTCCCCCAAAATTCTTTGAGCTGGTCCACCCATTCACTGTAATGTCGGGTCTCAAGTCCCAAAGGGAAAATGTCCCCTAATTTACCCCTCCCTTCTCCCCTTTTTCCCTCTCTCTTCTTTGCACCTTTTAAACTTAAATTTCCCCCTTTTACTACAGCGAAAAACGCCACCTGTTCCCCCTGATATTTTTCATATTGTACCGGGGTTTTACCAAAAATGTTGTTGGTAGCCACCAACGGCTGGGAGTCATTAAGGTTGACCTTAGGAACCCTACCAGTCCAAATTTTTGGGGCCTTTTTCTCTTGGGACTCCTTGTGGGACGCAGACTAACACGGTGAAAAATATACCAGAACTGGGGTTTTTTTGTATTTTCCCTTTTCCCCAAAAATTTAAAAAGGGAAAATGGAAAAAGAAGGGAATATTGAACAAGCAAATTCAAGTCCTGGTCCGTTCACGGCACCAAGAACAATACAGAAATAAAAACGGTAAGAATGTAAAAAAGAAATAAGGGACACTGTGGTGTGTTGTTTTTTTTCTTTAAAAGGGTTTTACAGAAATTTTAAAGTGATAAAACAAATCCCGCACAACAAAACTTGAAAAAGAACATTGACTGAGGGGAAATTTATGTAAACAAAAGGGAAACGTTCAGGGCGTGTATTAGGGGGTGTGGCCGTCTTTTGTTTTTTCGAAGGTGGGAAAGAAAATTGCCCCCAAAATTAGCCGTGACAAAAGTGCGGGGGGTTTTATTATATTTTTGTGGGCACTAAATTTAGTGAGGGGGCCCTTTTTTCATAAAAAATTTGCCCGGGTTTCCTTCACCACCAATCTATAAATATGAAAGAAAAACATTTGGAAATGGAAAATTATTCGAAGAAGCTTGCATTTATGACACATTTTTTTTTCTCTAAAGAATTTTTTTTTTTTTTTTCTTTTTGTTTAAAACCCTCCATTCTATATCGTCCAAAAATATCTATTTTTCTTTTTCTACATGATAAAATAAAAAGAAAATTTATATATATATAAATATATTATATATAATATCTTTCATCATCTTCTCTCTCCATCATCTCTTTATTGTCTCGCCAAGACCACATAAAAGCCTTGATCGAGTGCACCAGCCTTGACCCCAGCCTGGCTTGCTGCATCGGGGGAAAAAGCTGGGGCACAGGTATCCATCCACTCCTTGCCAAGTATTGCAATCCGCTGAGTGTCAAGTGACCTGAGGTGTGACGAGAGAGAGAGATAGAGAGAGAGAGAGAGGAGAGGAGAGAAGAGAGAGAGAAGAAGAGAGAGAGAGAGAGAGAGGAGATAGAGAGAGGAGAGAGGGAGAGAGAGAGAGAGAGAGAGAGAGAGAGAGAGAGAGAGATGGAGAAGAGAGAGAGGGGAGAGAGAGAGAGAGAGAGAGAGCCTGAAAACGGCAATATATGAAAAAAGAAGTATAAGATGTTAG
>JACEEZ010003440.1:20000-32500 GCA_016584305.1 Chionoecetes opilio
GATTCGGGCACGGGGATTGGGGCCTGACGCCATGGGGACGACCTGGTCGCTCCCTTGGCTTCAGGCCTTTGTCCTCGGTCTGACGAATTTTGCCTGGCCTTTATGTCACCTCCTTTTCCCCTCCTTCCCTCTATCTTCTCCTCTTTGTGCATCGTCATCCCCGTTCATCTAAGGTGTGAGACCGTGCTGATGGGATATGAGGCTGCGCTTAGGGCAGTCAGAACGGGCTAAGGTGCCACGGACCGTATACCCTTTGTACCTTTGCTCTTCCCTTCATGGGTGTCTGACGGGGAATGACGTTTATTCACCCTCTACTCCAGTCCTCACCAAGGCCAAGGAATGATGTAATTTAACTTTTAATAGGGGCATTAGGGCCGGCCCTCTACCAAATGACTCTACTGCATCCCCTGGTTTACCGACCCCTGCCTCCTCTTGTGGATTACGGCCCTGAATACAGATTTGCCCGTACCCCAAATCGACCTCAGAGCCCCCCAGTGCTCATGAGCCCCTAGGCCAGATCAAGAATCCATCCTCAGCACCAGGCGACACTTAAGCCACAAAACCTCTACATCTTCCAACCTTCTCCATGCTTGCCTCCATGCTTACCCCTCCAGATCCTTCTCTACCTTCCTCCTCCCAACCTTCTTTGTCCTCCTCCTCATCCGTGTAGCTACTCTTGCACCCTACAAACCCTTCTCCAGCGGTGAGAAACTACCCAGTCCGTATGGTCTCCTATTCCTCACGCCACGCCCATTCTACTTCTCCACCTAACCCCTCCTTCGACAACTCTTTTGGGTCCTGCAAAGTGGGGACCGTTCTTCATGTCCCTAGCACCGCCCCTTTACTCTGCTAACGCCCTACGTTTCACGGCATGCCTCCAACGGCAAAGTTGGCAAGGTTGCATGCGTACCCGCCCCGACCCGGTCCCGCTGGTGACTGTGACCACGAGGCCCAAGTCATGCACTGTCAACCTTAAAGACCTCGACGGCAACCCATTTCGAACATCATGCCCGACATTGCTCTTAACACTGCACTGGAACAGTTTCCATCCCCCGCGTTCTTGCCCAGGTCGATGACAGGCACGAATGGTATGAAGTGCGCGGATGTCCTCCTCGACCTTTGACAGAGGAATTATGAGGCCGTTGCAGTTTACTGAACACCATTCCACCCGGGGCCGCCGTAAGTCCCCAACCAAATTGCCAAAGTCACTTTCAAAAGCAAGATCTCCCTGATAGCATTTCTGTGCAGGGGGTCCACTACTCTGTTAACCTTACCGCCCTACTCCACGCCAGTGCCAGTCATGCTGGCGTTTTGGCCACCCTGCCAAGCACTGCTGATCCTATGCCCGTCTGCCCATTTTGACCTCAACCTGGCCATACCGTTCCCGTGTCCTGCAACATCTCCACGTGGGCGAAACTGTGGTGTTTCCCACAACGTTCTTCTACAGGGGTTTTGCCCTGTCTACCACTTCGAATGAAGTGCATCCATCAGATTTAAAAAGGGCGTCACTTTGCCCGCCAGGAAGCTCGCCGCCCTCGGCTTTGCGCCTACCCCGTTCTCCCAGCTCTATTCCAAATCCCACTTTCCTAATACTCCTAACTCTCTATCTCTCCACCCTTCCTTTCCCTGCTACTCCTACCTCCCACGTCCTCGTCCTCATATTGCTCCTGCCTGCTGCCCTACTTTCTCTCCATAAGTAACTCCTTTGCCGTCCTCAATCCAGATACTCCGACCCTCTACCACTTCCCGAGTCCACACCCCCTTCCTCACGCTCCCTCCTCGGCCTTACTCTTACCCAGACGACCTAAACGTTCTTCCCCTTCCTCCCCCCCCGACCTTCTTACTATCTCTCCCTTTCTCAGTGTCCTCACACCACTTTCTACGTCTCCTGCCTAATAAGAAAACAGTGGCCTCAGGTCTCCCCTCCGACTCTACTGTGAGACCATGGCTATATAGTGGAGTACCTCGCTCAGCCTCAAAGGACGTGACCACTCTGCCATCATTCACAAACCGCCTCATCATCCCCACTTCATTCTCAACCTCAAGTCTCAGCTGAATAAATCCTCTTCCACCCATCTTCCACCTACCCCTATTCCTCCTTCTGCTCCCAACTCCCCTGTTCCCCTCTCCCCGCCTTTTCCATATTGCCCCACTCCACTTCCTCCTTCCCTCTGATCACCCTATGTCCTCTCCCCCATCTTCTACTTCCTCTGCCCGCCCTACGGTACGTCTGTCTTAACTTACCATCCCTCCCCGGTTGTACACTCGCCCCATTTTGTCTTCAACAACCCCCACCCTGTCTCCCTCGCCCCCTGAGCCCTACTGACTGTACTTCCCTACTACCTTGATCCCCCACCTGATATCGATGATCCTGGGCAACCCCTCTTACTCCGGACGCTACCATTCCGAACTATCATCACCGCTAACTCTACACTCTGTCTGTTCTTCATTGGAACATTCACGACTTCCGATCCCACAGGACAAGGACCGTGGTTCCTTATGTTGCTAAAGCCTCAAGTTCATCGGCATCGCAGAAGCTGTTCCTTACTAGGCCCCCCGTCAATTAACAATTTATGATCTCCTTCCCCCAACATACACGTTCTTCCTCTGAAACTAACACTACTGCTATAAACGTTCCATTCCTCTCCCCTTACCTCACCGTTTCAATCTTTCTCTATAATTCCCTTACCAGTCCATTTATGCTTGCCATAGTGCCATATGACCAGCCGAGGCCTGGACACTTTCCCTTTTAGCATTAAATCAATCAATCAATCCTCCTCTTCTCCTCCTCCTCCTCCTCTCCTCCTCTTCCTTCTTCCTCCTCCTCCTCTTCATCTCTCTCCTTCTCTTCCTCCTCCTGCCACTCCTTCTCTTCTCCTCCCTCCTCCTCATCCTCCTTCTCTTACTCTCATTTCATTCATTCTAAAAACACTACTAGTGTGAGGTCGTGAATTTCTTCCGCGCTCCTGCGACCACTCAGACTCCGCGCATCCAACCACATCACCACTCATCACGTCGTTATTGTCACCCTAACGTTTCTTTAGATATTTTCCCGTCGTACATAACACACTTTACATCTCATTAAAATACTGCGATATATAGGAAACAAATTACACACATCATACCCACAGTGATACACATGATAGATAATTAACTGCTTATCAAATAACCAAACAAATACTTATAACTTGCCCGTTCTCTGTACACAATTGGTAATTATTTGTGCCTGCTGTAGTAGTAGTAATAACATGTTTAAGTGCTACATTCGTGGCAAATCTATTTTCCGCAAGGTACGTACATGGTGTGGGCCAGATACACAGCCTTGAGAAAAGTATTCCCCAGGGAATGACCTTTTGACCGGTAAATCCCTTTAACAATTCATTCGCGTCCCTCATTCCCCTCCTTGGTATAAAACCCGCAGACACTAACCAATAACCGGCCACGTACAAACATATATTCATAGTATTTGGTAAAACTTTCCTACTAACTTTATCAGTATGCCTGCACAACTTACTAAATGCCTTAAGGTAAGGGTAGATTTGCAAAGCATACTTGTAAAGTCCTATACCTGCAGGCTCTGTAAGATAACAGAGGAGCTTTGTACGCAATAAGGATTTCACGCGTATGAGAGGAGTTTCTTAGAGAGTCAAAATGTAGATCTAAAGCGTAGTACGAGGTGTTAAAAGAATTTGTAATTTCCAATGCGGGGTACCCACCTGCCAGTACCTCCTCTCTCACCCCTCCACTTTTCCTCCCTCTCCCCTCCTACTCTCTCTCCTCCGCTCCTCCTCTTCCTCCTCGATTCCCAGCTATAGCAAACGGGCCCCTCCCCATCTCTCAGTCTCATCATTAGTACCGTCATCAAATCTTACTACCTCTCGCTCTCGTCAGCCCCAACAGCACGCTTACCTTTTGCGATCCTCATCATCAGCATCCTCCTCCTCCGCCTATCACTCAATTAAGCAATACGACATAGCCTCTTGGCAAAATAAGACTACTATACCACCACCTCCGACCACACCCCTCTTACTCCTACTCCTCCGCCTCACCTCCTCCACAACCTCCTCCTCCTCTCCCCCTCCTCCCACCTCCTCAACCTCCTCCTCCTCCCCTAATCATTCCTCCTCTCCTCCCCCACCTCCTACTCCTCCCCCTCCTCCTACCCCCCCTCCTCCTACCCTCCTTCTCCTCCTACTCTCCTCATCCTCCTCCTCCTCCTCCTCTCCTCCTCCTCCTCTCCTCCTCCCCCTCTCTCATCCTCCCTACGCCAGCCTCCTCCTCCTCCCCGCTCCCTTCGCTCTTCCCCTGCTCCCTTTGTTCCCGTAAGGCGAGGCATCACGACACGACCAACAGCAGTCAAGGCGCCCCTAAGATCACAACTACACAAAAGTTCATGTTTCTTGGCGAAAATGAAGGAAGACGTACACGAGACCAGATTGATCGGGGACACAAATTCTCCGAGGACAACTGGGGAGTTTGTGTAGGGTCACGAGGACAAAAGGAAGCGCTTCTGTTTCCAAGAGCCAGACTCGGACGACATCACTGCAGCCTGCGATGACGTCAAAGAAACATAACGATAACATCTCTATGTCATCCAGCAGGAAACCAACGACGTGTACAGTAGCGGAATCTGAAAGAAATTCTGGACAGTACAGGAAAAGTGATCGGAATCAAGACTAAAATATTCATAATCATTTATTTCAGGAATTTCCCAGATAGAAGTAGGCCAACGCTTTACGATAAGGCGTCAGCGCAAATACCGATGAGGCTTATTTGTGCACAAGAAATGTGACTTCGAACTACTGGGATGAATTTCTACGAGGATCCCAATCTGTGAGGATTACATCCTGTTTGGGGATGACGGTCTCACGAAGCCCGCGGCCTGCACGATTAGCGTCTGCTAAATGCGGTTTCCTCTTACAGATCAAAAAAAACGGACGAGCGGACGGCGGTAGCAGCATCACTAACCCCGTTCTACCCACAGAGCTGGGCACGTCCCGTTCGCAAATATAATCAAAGTAACTTAATCAAGAGACATGTAGAAGGGGGACGTAGACGCATGGGAAAACACACGCAAGGTTACCAAAAATATAAGGAAACTTAAATTACTCTACCAAATGAAGGAGCTTTTTAAAGCGTAACGAATTATGGCATACGTTGTTGCGAAACGCCAGAATCGTCAGTTCAGAGAGTTGGGTCAAACAAAGATAAACAGTATAGCTGAAATAGCATTCAGGCTATATAAAAAAAACAAAAAAAAAAAAAAAAATAAAAAAAAACCCCACAAACCCCAAAAAAAAAAAACAAAAAAAACTCTCCTAAAAAAAAAAAAAAAAAAAAAAAAAAAAAAAAAAACCCATTAAAGACATCATAAAATTGTCGCACGCATAAAGCAGGTGGAGGTGTCATTCTTAACATTAAGAAAATTTGCTAAGCAATCGAAATCGATAAAGTAAAAAAAGATCATATGACGCAGCCTACGCAAAGATTAAGCTAAACGGTAAATTGCTAACTATTGGACAATATATGTCCTCCCAAATTGATGCGGAAGTAGATTGCTCCTGTTATGACGAGATAAAGCAGTTACGTGAAACAATTAATAACGATACAAATTATTTGTGGAAGATTTATAAAACCCTACCCGTATAAACTGGAATAATAATTCTGCTAATAGAGGAGGTCTGCGATTGCTTGATATGCGTGAACGAAGTATATTTAAATCAGGTGATCCGTGAAGCTACTAAGGATATAGTATCCTAGATTAGTTTCCACTACCGACATTGATCTGATTGAATTACTGCGAATAGGTGAAACATTGGCACACAGTGATCACAGGCTAGAGCGGCATAAAATTGCAATGTAGACATCACAGAAAAAGTCGGTTACTAGTCCCAAATTATAATAAAGCAGATTGCACGAAGATCCCCCCAGAGGGTACCTAAGCGAAGTTGAATGGATTGACCTACTAAATGGTAATAACGCCGAAAAAGTGTAAGATCACAAATAACCCAATCGGTGGTGAAAAAACATGTTCCATGGTTAAGAAACGTTTGAATACATAAACAGAACCAGTGGATGAATAATGAGACAACAAATCATGGCAGAAAGCGACGAGTGTATAAAGCAGGGGTGGCCAACCAGTCGATCGCGATCGGGGATGGTCGATCACAAGCCTGTTTTATGTCGATCACCCTTACTGTACCTGTTAATAATTCGTCTCTTCAGAAAGTTTGCCATGCCAAATAGCTGCAATGCATATCCAAGTATCATGATACTTGGATTATATAGTTTCTCTTTTTTTCTGGGAATAAGTTCTATATTTATATTATAATGATGGACATGTCTGACCACCATCATTGCATACAATTATTATAAAGACAGACTACTCCTGTTTATCATCACTGCAGCCTTTAAGCCTCGTCCAGGGGGATTCCCCCCTGAAACTGACCAGTGGACAGGAACCGTACGCGTTCGTACCGTGGACAGGAACCGTACTGCGTTCGTACAGGAAAGGTGATAAGGTGATGCCTGTAAAACCTGATTATATATTGTACATTACTTGTAGGGGCCAGTGTGTGCTTTTGTTAGTTTACAAATACTGATGACTGTTAAAATAAAAAGTTTACTCAGGAGTTAGGGAGATTGGTCACAAACCGGAATCATATGATAAGTTCAACGCAACTAGTTAATTGGCATCCTGTCCCCCGAAAGACTCCACAGTTTTAGCAAACGTTGAGACGTCGTAGGGGTGTGGGATCCAGTGTTCGTAAAAGGAAATGTTCTGACGGCATGAAATAGTACGTAATAATAAAAATATTTCCCACATAGTCAATATTAAGGACGGAAAAAGTGCATTTATTTTAGTTTACTTTTCATACATCAGTTGTAAAGTACTGTTACATTACGTATTTCCTGCGAAACGCAGCGAGACAAACAGTACACATAGTGACTAATGCGAAGCAAAAACCGCCCGTGTAAACGTTTTCGTTTCGACCAGGTTATTAACAGGTTTATTAGACCTCAACTGAACCAAAATTGTCGTGCTGGAGAACTGAGATCAGTGCCTAAAAAAAGTAAAACTTACCATTTTCACAGTGAGTGGGAGGAAGATTATTTTTTACATGAACAATTCGAAGTGTGTAGTGTTGATATCGTCATGTATCCCAGCACGGCAAGAAGGAAATCTTGAATGCATTTCAAAAAAGTCTTCACAAGAAGTATGACAGTGAATTTTCCTCCCAAAAGTGAGCTACGAAAAGGAAAATTCGAGAACTAAAGGCACAGCGATCAGGCACAACAAGCCCTTTTTACAGGAGCGACTTCAAAAATCAAAGGCAGCAACCATTCGCATGTTCAAGGGGAGCCGAGTAGCGCAAAGCACAAAAAACCGTTCAGGATCGGAGAAACATTCAAGGAGGCTTTTCAGAAGCAGCAGAATCATTGTTGAAAAATTTCAAAAACAAGTCGAAATTAGTCTGCTATTAAAGAAGTTCAGTTACAAAGAAACACTGTTATGAGGACGCTGGGATATTTATGGCTGAGGATTTGGTTGAAACAACCTGAACAAGGACATACGATGAGTGTGTCTTCTTTTCATTGCAGTTGGATGAAAACATACTGACATGATCCGATACATCCACAACGTGCATTTTCATTAGAATGTGTTCAAGATCTGAGCACAAAGGAGGATTACTAAAGGTTCTACCAGTTAAAGGAAAAACCCGAGGTGAGGACATTTTTTACATTTCAGTGATTTTGTCAACAAAGGACACCGTGCAGTAACAAAGCTCGTATCAATGACAACTGATGGAGCACAGCGATGATGGCTGAACCAATGGGTTCATTGCCTTGCAGGCGGTGAGATAGATTTCTGACTTCTTTAATGATCATTGTGTCATCATCAACAAGCACTTTGTGGTAAAAATGTGAATATGACAGAAAAGTTCATGGACATTTCTTTCAAATTGTAAACAATTCGGGCCAGAAGGGTCTCAGAGGCGACTGTCGAGTCAGTTTACAAGAAGTGAAGCAGAAACACTCTGATCTGTTGTTGATTACAGATGGTCAGGTGGTTAAAGCAGAGGTAAAATTCTCCAAAGATTTTTAGAGATCCTGCTCACCTGAAATAAAAGTGTTTTTGGCCTCAAAAGATCGGCCTTCTCATCACCCACATTGACAATGAAGAAGGCTGCTGGATTTAGCATGCGTAGAGACATAACTGGTATGGTGAATGAACTGAACTTAGAGTTGCCAAGGAAAAGATAAAACTATAGTTGAAAAGATAGTGCTGTGACAGCATTCAAGCAGAAAACTAAAACTAGTGTCTTCACAGCTACAGCAAAATGCACTGAGAAATTTCGAAATATGATGTCAGAAAATGGAAAAGCAAGGTAACAATTTGACAGTGAACAGTGGCGCTCTATACGGAAAGGTACAAAAACCTCGCCTCAGATTTGACAGGCGTTTTCAAGATATAGCGCAGTGAACGTGTGTTGCAACAACATGTGTTTTCCCTTGGTAAAGGAACCAGATTGGTTGTTTGAAAAAAAAAAAGGGGGGGGGGGGGGGGGGGGGGGGGGGAACTTTAAAAAAATTGCATACTAGAATGGCCGCATTATTTAACATGGAACATGGAGTTTGCAAATAGATGTTGAAAACTGCAAAAGATATCAGATCAAATCCATGGCCAACAGGACGGCAGTTTTGGCACCTTCTCAGTGAAGAAAAGTATCCGAAGTCAGAAAATGGTTACCATGTACCTAACAGCTTTTTGGTTCAAAACCTACCTCCGTGAATAACATTTTCACACCTGAAATACATCAAATCAAAATACCGATCAAAACTGTAAGATGAACGCATGGATGCATGCTTAAAGCTAAGCAATCACCAAATACAGCCCAATACACCAAGTAGCAGACAGCATGCAGTGCAATAATTCAGTAATAATGTAAGGTGGGGTGACTCGGTAATTGTATTTAAAATTATTAGATATCATAATTGTAGAAGGTTACCAGTTACTGCAAAAAAAATAGTCTCTCTATCTCTCTCTTATAATAAGCGAGCGATCGACATCTCAGCTCTATAGATCGCTCTAGCTGTCTCTAGTGCTCGCTCATTCTCTCCCTCAGATCTGAGAGCCTGCGCACTTCATCTCGCTCTCGCGCTCAGCTCTCTCCTCGAGCATCTTAGCTCTATCGATATCTCTCTCTCTCTCTCTCTCACGCTTCTATACCTCGAGTGGGATTAAGGATGTACATGAAGTTACATTTATGATAGGTTGAATCTTAGGCTGTAGATCGCATCAGGGACTGTAGAAAAAGTACTATATCTCACAAAAGGTTAGCCCGCCCCGGTAGAAAGTTACAACACGATCAAATGCGACTGCGATTCTAGGGGGGAAGATACAATGAGTAAAACGTCGCGCCAAGGACTAATAAGTCTAAAAAGGGAGTATGAAGAAAAAATTGCAAAGGCACCAAATCAAACCAGAAAAGGTTCTTTCAAGACGTTCGAAGTAAGAAAAACGTCAAAACAAGTATTGGGCCACTGAAAGATAAGAATAATATCTTGGTAATGATAATAAGAGTATGGCGTTTCGTACTCATGCTTACTTTAATGCGGTATTTATTAAAGAAGACGAAACTCCATTACCAGAACCAGAAAAACATGTATCCCGGGACCGAAAGGGATAGACTGGTAATAGGAGAGATAACAGTAAAACGAAATTCAAAATATTTGCTGAAACTTGCCCAAAGCAAAATCCGTGGGGGTGGACAAATCTCGCCGCGACTACTTCGCGAATTTCACAGTCAACTTTCGCTCCCATTAAAGATTTTTTTCAATAAATCGCTAAGGGACAAAATGCTCCTAGTTAAAAATGGAAATTAGCAAATTTGTTACACCGATTTCAAAAAAGGGGGTAGGAGCCTCGCAAGTAATTATCGCCCAATTAGTCTAACGTCCGTGATTGTTAAACTATTTGAGAAAATATTGGGGGATAAATAGTGTCTTTTCTCGATGAAAATAACTCGATCTAAAACCCTCCCAGCATGGATTTCGGAAATAAAGAGATCCTGCTTAACAAACCTACTGGATTTTTTAATGTCTTTATTAAAAACTGGGACGCTAAAATCCTCTGATGTAATATACCTTGATTTTCAGAAAGCCTTCGATACAGTTCCCCATAAGCGACTGTTGACCAAGCTAAGGGCACATGGCTTAGGAGAGCAATTATGTTCATTGGATTGGCGATTGGCTTTCAAATCGTAAACAACGGGTAGTAATAAAAGGCGAGGCATCTGATTGGTTAGATGTTACTAGTGGGGTGCCCAGGGCTCGGTCTTGGGTCCTACTCTTTTTCTGATATATATCAACGATCTAGACTGCGGGCTTTTATCAAAAATCGAAAATTTGCAGATGACACCAAATTAGGCGGTAAAGCATTACTAGAGAAAACTGCGAACTCATACAAGTGATCTCGACAAACTATCAGATTGGAGTGATAAATGGCTATTAAATTCAATTCCGATAAATGTGATAAATTCCTAATTCCTGCTCGATAAATTCCCGCCCATCAACTCTACCTTCGTTGCGAGTGCATCGGAGGATACAGCGGGCGGCCATGAGGCCTCTAAAACACAGGGGTCACTATAAGAATCCTGCCTGCGCCACCACGGGGGAAAGGGGCCCAACCCCTCACAGCAGCCCTCAAGTGTACCTCCAGAG
The DNA here is from genome assembly GCA_016584305.1 of Chionoecetes opilio. NCBI lineage: Eukaryota > Metazoa > Arthropoda > Malacostraca > Decapoda > Majidae > Chionoecetes > Chionoecetes opilio. The sequence continues at coordinate 30,726 of JACEEZ010003440.1, forward strand.
CCTACCATCCGAGCCCTGGGTCACCACTGCCCCGCCTACAGGCGCTATAGGCACAACATGTAAAAACTATAATATATATATATAATATATATATATGGGGAACTGTCAAAATATGAGATGCCACCGTTTTGATGAAGTTGGATAACGTTTTCGTCTGACAAACTACGCACTTCTTCTTTGTAGGGTCGTAAAGTCTGGAATGGTCTACCTGCCAATACGTTGGACAATATGACCTTTTCAAACTTTCAAGAACAGACTAGACAAGTACTTCGACTGCAATCCAGACCTTTCATATCCCGCGTTTCATTAGAGAATCTACGAATGTATCAGCGAGATGAGCTATTGGGGGTTATCTTGTTGGTCTTTCACGCTGTTTGGTCTGGATAGAAAATAACAGACTGATTTTTCTTCCTATAGAATTTCCGTGCAATTGTTAATGTTGCTCAGTTGATCGTCCTCCTGCTAGCTCGGATGGAGGATCAAAGATGGGGTAAGCCTTCGCGTATAATTATATCCTATGTCTGTCATTTTAGTTTTGTCTCTGTAGTGCACCACAAACAGCCTTGGTAGGAATCACAACAGCTTGTAAAGACCAACAACAGGTCGGTCGTGTTGTTCTTCCTTAGTGGTTAATTTCTTACTACTACTATACACTACTACTACTACTACGACGACGACGACGACGACGACGTACTACTGCTTAGAAAATACTGTAAAAGGCTACTTGGCATCGCCGCGGAAGGGTAGGATGTAACACGTGACTCTAGATGATCGGCAGCTCGCAGGTCTAGTTTCACCTCCTCCCAACTCAGAACGAGTGCAGGTACCCTTTTACAGTATGTTTATACAGCCCTGCTGTTTATGTCTGCTTATTAGTAAATAACATTCCATTAATACCAAGTGTGTCGTTATAGATAATGTAATGCTCCATTACTAGTAAACATTATGATAAATCATTCAAAATTTCACAGAGCGGCAACCGCGAGTACACACTGCATGTCTCCATACTTCGCCTGCCACTATGAAATACTGGCCGCCGCTAATTTTCTACCTGCATCTCGCGTCTAAAGGACGCTCAAAAAAGCAATGGGTAGAGAATATTTTGTGCTTAGGATACATGCTTGCACTGTATCAATATTTGCAGAAACTTGTGTTACCCCCTGTATATTAGGGTGGTTCACCAAAAATATTTTCTACTTTTATTCCTCCACAAGATTATTTTTCGTCAATACACATTATGTTTACAGCCTATGAAATTCATGCGATGAAACTTAATGAGAAGTGGCACATCATCTCGATTTCTATCATAGGATTTAATCCGAGAACAATATCACATAACCGAATTAGGCCCTTCGACATCACAGACCCAAATGGTGTTGATTATGAATTCCCGGGTTATTAACCCCATTACAAGTTATCAAACTAAAAACTGTATACATCTGTCTGAATGCTGATTTTCATTATTTGGTTTTCATACCGTAAATTGGGGGTAGGCCATATCCTGGTTAGGGTACTTCTAATAGAGATAGAACAAAATGGTTTGCATTTTTGAACTCAGAAGGGTCGATTTACACATAGAAATGCTTTCATATTTCATTTATTTACTAAAACCTGCAAAATATGACAGAAAATTCTCTATTTCTCTATTTTCCTATAGAAAAACGATTTTTTTGGCAATATTTTGTGAATTGTCAATAAATCAGTGTCGATGAAACCCCTTCTATGTGTAAATCGACCCTTCTGAGTTCAAAAAAACGAACCACTTTGCTTCATCT
>JACEEZ010003440.1:37500-40000 GCA_016584305.1 Chionoecetes opilio
ACTCGGACATCCTGTCTTAGTATAGATTTTAGATTAACACATACATATCTATAATAATATAAGCGAAAGTGTGTGTGTGTGTGTGTGTGTGTGTGTGTGTGTGTGTGTGTGTGTCTGTCTGTCCGCGATAGGTGCCGCCCCCTGTAGCGGAATCCCATCATATGGCACATTTTTTAAACCGGGTTGACCAGGGGAAGGTTTTAAGCCCACTTATAGGATGATCCGATCACTTTTTTTCTTCTTTTTTTTAGCAGCCTATTAGCGAGAATTGTGAGAAAAATAAGTGGGTTGCGAGAATTGAGGTAACCTTGATGTAGGGTGATGGTGGGGTGATGGGTAATGGGTGTGGGGTGATGGGTGAGTGAATGGGTTGGGGGTGATGGGTTGGGGGTGATGGGTGATGGGTGAGGGAATAGGTGGGGGGTGATGGGTAATGGGTGAGTGAATGGGTGTGTGGTGATGGGTAATGGGTGAGTGAATGGGTGGGGGGTGATGAAAAATGGGTGAGTGAATGGGTGGGGGGTGATGGGTAATGGGTGAGTGAATGGGTTGGGGGTGATGTGAATGGATTGGCGTTAATACATACATTTCTACATTCATGATTTCAGGAAAGTTAGAAGGGGCTATCTGATGAGTCTGTGTTTGGTGGGCCTTTGGCCCACCAATAGCCCTCCGCAGGAGCTAGCCAAAAAGTCCGCCCGGGGGGCGGCTTTGCAGCTAGTAATATAGAACCATTACGCTAATATCGCTCTCCCCTTATAACAATGCGTCCTCGCATTGTATAAAGACATGTATACCTAACTGGTGTTACATCGTTGTGTATCTATACCGATTCTCAGTGTTGCCAATCCTTACAAATACCTATACAAGGTGAGGGTTTACATGACAACATAGCAAAGAGGAATGTTTGGTATAACAGGAGTAATGATATAAGGACAGTACACTTAAGGTCATCAATAAACTGGTAAAATACTTTACAACAGAATCTAAACATGAGTTATTAGAATAAAAATGAACTCAAAGTCTGTTAGTAATGTGTTAATATCCCTGCAAATATTAAGAAGTGCGTTTCCCAAAACTCTACCGCGTAGTCACTTAATAACACGAAGTGTGGAGTGAAGATAAAACACAGCAGTGCCTTGAGAACGTGACTAATCGCACTGGCAGTTATATTTATTTCATTCATTTATTATTTTAATTTTAAGACCTGCTTCTTTAAGCTGAAGGAGTAGATACGGCTTGTAATGCTAATAAAATCTGACTCCGAGCCGGTACTAAAAATTATCACAACATAAAGATATGCATATGTATTATTTGCATATCAAATAAAAGTGATAGGAACTGATTTCAGCTCAAATAGTATTATAACTCAATCAAAAATGTTGTGCTGGGAGTGCCACATGGCAGTAACTTCCCTTGACATTGGCATTTGCTGCTTTTAAGAGTTTATTAAATTTATTTATATATATTATTTCGTTATTTATGAACCTATTATTTACGGAGTACAGCTTCTCAGCTAATAAAAATATAGACTCCGGGTCTGTAATATAAATTTTCACGTTAAGATGTGCATGTATGTTATTTCATTGCATACCAGAGAGTAATGTATTTATTTAATCATTCTCTAAGAAGTGATAAGAGCTGCCTTCAGCTAGAATAGTATTCTAAACAATAAAATGTGCATAAAGAGTGCATGTGGCAGTAATTAATCTCTTTTGACACGAGTGCCTGTAGCACTTGGCTGCTAAATTAATAGTTTTTGTGTTATAATATCCTTACATAGACAAAATATGTCCTGGCAGATAAACTTGGCGAAATAGCACTAGTGGCCTGAGGAAGAGTCTTCAGCAGGGGCAAAAAATACTACCTGCAACGGATGTGTTAGAATTAGACTTCGAGTTAGTAGAGGAGATTATCTGAGGTGCAGTAAGGTTATTTTATGTTACAAACGGAGGTACTCGGAGGTGATTACATTCATCCCTCAATTCAAGAGTTAATTCCTCAAACAAAAGGTTAACTTCCCTGTACTGTCATTTCCTGCTTCCTCAGAGACTAGGAGTACATCTGCTATCCTATACATACTAGCAAATAATTCACTAACATTCTAGCTTTTGTTTAAGAGTCAATAAATTCATAAGTAAAACTTTAATTAAGTTAACTATTATCTCCCATCTCCTGGCTTTTAAAGCAATTCAAGAAGGAGAATTGAATATATATATTACATATAAGGAAAGGTAACAAATTATTATGAATTACAAAAATTATGAAATATTAGCGGTAAGCATATTTAAAACATCTATAGAAAAATAACTAACAAATTAATTACTTGAAATTCTTTCACATGGCTATTTAAAGTAGTCGTCCAGACCCAAATTTTTTTTGCCGAATTATGTTGAATGTACATTCAAAACACCTAATCCACCAAAAATAATTGATTTCCAGGCCATATTTCCGTAAAAACACGACTTTTGTAAAAAGCGCGCGAAAAAAAAATCTTCCC
>JACEEZ010003440.1:45000-47500 GCA_016584305.1 Chionoecetes opilio
ATAAACTGAAGTAGTGAAGACTTCATTTAGGAATAAAAAAAAAAAAAAATATGAGGAGGTGAAATGGTGGGGTTTTGATGTAGGTAAGGGCTAAATGGGGAACTTTTATCATTCTCTAAATCTTTCCCTGTTTTTCTGTATCGGGCGTCTGGTGTGGAATAGCTCTTTGTGTGTTTGACTGAACGATTTACTTGTCATTTAAGTTTCTGGTAGTGTATTTCACTCTTAGATGATTGGTAAGTCCTTGCACTGTGTGTGTGTTTGTGTGTGTATGTGTGTGTGCGTGTGTGTGTGTGTGTGTGTGTGTGTGTGTGTGTGTGTGTGTGTGTGTGTGTGTGTGTGTGTGTGTGTGTGTGTGTGTGTGTGTGTGTGTGTGTGTGTGTGTGTGTGTGTGTGTGTGTGTGTGTGTGTGTGTATGTGTGAGAGAGTGTGTGTGTGTGTGCGCATGTGCGTGTGTGTTTTTGTGTATTCGTGCGTGTGTATTGTGTGTGTTTGTGTGTGCAAATAGGGGTCTACGTATGGTTGCCTACATTTGCGAATATCGTGAAGCAGTGAAGCAGCAAAGGTGTGTTAATGGATAAAGCATAGCGGTGATGAGAGTAATAATAGGGTTCCACCCAAAGAGTCTCCGTGAGCTCCTGGAGGGGAACCCTCTAATGCCTTGGGGCACGCAATGTAAAACTAGATACATACTTGAAGGCATCTCTCTCTCTCTCTCTCTCTCTCTCTCTCTCTCTCTCTCTCTCTCTCTCTCTCTCTCTCTCTCTCTCTCTCTCTCTCTCTCTCTCTCTCTCTCTCTCTCTCTCTCTCTCTCTCTCTCTCTCTCTCTCTCTCTCTCTCTCTCTCTCTCTCTCTCTCTCTCTCTCTCTCTCTCTCTCTCTCTCTCTCTCTATATATATATATATATATATATATATATATATCTCCCTCTCTCTCTCTATCCCTGTCTCTCTCTCTCCCTCTCTCTCTCTCTCCCTCTCCCTCTCTGTCTCTCTCTCTAGATATTCAAAGAACGTAAAATTTCTAATAATACAGTGTTTCATAGCGTTAACTGGAACATTATGATTATACTGGGTCATGCTTAGCTACGTTTGTTCAGTATCTCCAGTTAATCTTATATTGGACCCGTTTACTCACACCTAAAACGCGGAGTATTATGAAGCTTTGATTGCAGTATAGGCTACATATCACTGTACTCATATTTTCTTTGCTGAAAAAGGCACATTAAATTGAATAATAATATGCCTTTTTTGGGGCCAAAAATATCACCAGACCGGGGAACGCGCTGTGATTAGTTGTGACGTAGGATACTCCTCCCTTCAGTCTCAGATCTCACCCAACTGATCGGCTTTATATAACATCAGTAGACCGTCAGTACCTATCCATTTAACATATCCCAGACAATAATAACTAATATTTGTTTTGTGTCAAAGTGCAAAAACACCACATTTAAAACACCAGAGAATGTGTTCATAACTATGCCTAAAGACAAGAATAAAAATAATCAATGGTGGATGTCTGCTAGGCATGATTTCCCGATGAGAGAACATTCATGTTATTGATGTGAAGACCATTTTGATATAAGCATTAAATGTACTTGTGCATGGATAAGTAACTTGCAAATAATATGCAGCTATGGGGATTTAGCTGAGCTGTGATAAGTTGCGGGAGTGTTATGCATTATGCCAAACTGTTGAGGCTGGGATGAGACAGAATGTGGGTTGGTCGGTCGGTGTGATAGGCTGTGGGTGGAATGTTAATCTTCTTCATGTTATGTATAAGCTAAGTTAGGTTACTTAAGTTTGGTTAGGTTAGATTTGGTTAGGGTTTTTTGAGTTATTTAGGTTGATAAAACGATTATGATGGTGCTAGATTGCCGGCTGCCGCGGCTGTTTGACGGCCACTAACTCAAACGAATAACTCCTGCGGAATATTTACACATTATTTTGCACATCTTATTTTTTAAGACAAAGTACTGGTAACCTAAAACCTTATTACCTCTTAACCTAACCCGACAGTAGTATAACTTTTAATTTAACTCATACATAACATATAGAAAGAAAAACATTCCACCGACAGCCTGTCTCATCTCAATCTTAACAGCCTGGCATAGTGCATACCACTCCCGCAACTTATCACAGCTCAATTAAACCCCCAAAGCTACATATTATTTACAAATTACTAATCCATGCACAAGTACATTAAATTTTAATACTTACATCAAAATGGTTTTCACACCAGTAACAAGAATTTTCTCTCGTCGGGAAATCACTTATTATATATAAACAAGTGTTAGATTGTAGCCTTTCTTCAAGCGAATAACTACAACACAATATATTAAGCCGAAAATAAGTTAAAACTGCATTTAATACAATACTTCCTATCTTGTGACCTATAGTTGACCTATAAATTGGGGGCTGAGCCCCTCCAGACCCCCACCGTAGTTCACTAACCTAACCTAGGCATTATTTACCTAACCTAACCTGAACATTTGTTACCT
>JACEEZ010003440.1:57500-60000 GCA_016584305.1 Chionoecetes opilio
ATACTGAAAGTACTCTTGTTATCAAATTGCCCGTTTGGGTTCCGACCAGGCTCTCCACTGAGCGGGTGTACATAACTGAGCCAATCCTTTCAACACCTTTGGGCAACAAAATTTACCAAGTAACACTTTTTTTGATCTTACAAAATTTCGACAAAAAAAAATTTTACATTTCCTTCTTGTAGAAAAATTCAAGGTTTATGGGGATTTTTTCGTGGCCCCCCTCTTGAATGGTTTAAAAGCTATTTAAGTCATAGGGAACATTCCAGTTTTTTTTTAAAATTTTTTAGTTGTAAATCAACTCATTGTGGATACCTCAAGGGTCATATTGGCCCCGTTTTATTTTTGATATATAAATGACTAGCCGCAAAACCGCCCTCCGGGGGGCTTTTTGGGTAGCTCCTGCGGGGGGCTATTGGTGGTGGGCCCTTCGGGCCCCACCACCTGTGTTTTTGGGGGGCCTTCGGCCCACCAAACCGGACTCTCCAAGCCCCTTCTAAAATTTCCCCGAAAACATGGATATAGAAATGTATTTATTCCCCCCACCCATTCACTCACCCATTACCCCCTCAACCCCCCCCCCCATTTACTCCCCATTACCCATCCCCCCACCCTTTTTCCTCACCCATTACCCCTCACCCACACCCATTCCTCACCCATTACCCATCACCCCCACCCATTCCCTCACCCTCACCCTACCCCCAACCCTCCCCCCCCACCCATTCACTCACCCATCACCCCACACCCCTTAAACCCATCACCCCCACCCTTCCCCTCACCCATTACCCATCCCCTACATCAAGGTTTCCTCAATTCTCGCAAACCCCCTTTTTTTTTCCCCAAATTTTCGCAAAAGGCTGCTAAAAAAAAAAAAAAAGTGATCGGATCATCTCTAATTTGACTTTAAAACCTTCCCCTGGTCAACCCTTTTCCAAAAATGTCCATATGATTTTTTGCGCCAGGGGGGGGGAACCTATACCGACACACACACACAACACACACCACACACAGACAACAGACAGACAAACCACTTCGCTTATATTTGACCATTACCCATCAGACCCCCCAACCTATTCCTCACCCATCACCCATACCCCAACCATCGACGCCCACCCATTCACTACCCATACACCCACACCACTTACCCATCACCCACACCCATTCACTCACCATAACCCATCACGACCTACATCAAGGTTTTCCTCAATCTCGCAACACACTTTTGTTTCACAATATCGTCTTAATAGGCTGCTAAAAAAAAAAAAAAAAGGTCGGATCTTTCAAATGGGCTTAAAACCTTCCTGGTCAACCCCGGTTCCAAAAATTGTGCCTTATGAAAGTGATTGCGCACGGGGAGCGGAACTATACCAGACACATACTCACAACACCACCTCACACACACAACAGACGACAGACAGACGATACACTTTCGCTTATTTACCATTACCCATTCACCCCACTACCGTATCCCTCCCATACACCCATCCCCCAACCCATCATCCCCACCCATTCACGTCACCATCACCCCACACCATTACCCATACACTGCCACCCATTTCACTCACCCATTTAACATCACCGCTACATCAAGCTTCCTCAATTCTCGTCAACCACGTTTTGTTTTCACAATTATCGCTGATAGGCTGCTAAAAAAAAAAAAAACAAAAAATTATCGGATACATCTCATAGTGGGCTTATACCTTCCCCTGTCGACCACGATTCCAAAAATGTGCATATGAGGATGTTTGGCGCCACGAGGGGGAACCTATACCTACAACACACAAAACACGTACATACAGACCAGGACAGACTAGACAGTAGGCACACTTTCGCTTATATTATTATAGATATAATACGCTCAAGTAATGAATTAAAATTCATGTTGTTTGCTGATGACACTACTATTTACCTTCAAGGCCACAATCTCAAGACACTACATGACACACTAAACAATGAGTTAATACATGTTTCTGACTGGATTAAAAGCAATAAACTAACACTAAACATTAAAAAAACTAATTATATGGTATCACACTCCCTACACGCTCAACCAACCGATATCATCATCAAAATGAATGATCTTACAGTCAACAAAGTTAAAGCAGTAAACTTTCTAGGGATCTTAATTGATAATACTCTCAAGTGGAAACCACATATTGACGACATTAGATCTAAAATATCAAAATTAATAGGAGTAATTTATAAAATTAGGAACCATTTAAATCTGCAAAATCTTAAACAAGTCTATTATTCAATAATTTATCCTCATCTTATATATTGTGCATCCATTTGGGGCGGAGCCTATCAAACATATATACAAAGCTTATTTACCACACAGAAAAAATTTATACGTGCAATATTTAACTGCCATCGATATGACCACACAAATCCGTATTTTAGAGATCATAGTCTTCTTAAGTTGCCAGATATCGTAATGTTGCAAAGTAGTATTTTTCTTTATAATGCCATAAACACATATCCTATGGACATAGGATTCCAAGTT
>JACEEZ010003440.1:72500-97500 GCA_016584305.1 Chionoecetes opilio
TAAAGGTCTTCCACTTAGTTGAAAGCAGCGGCACCTCCGCTTAGGTGGATATATATTAGATAATATATTGAGATATCTAGATATATATAGTAGATATATAAAATAGAGAAGAACCAACTAGATGACACCAACATATATATAGGATATATATATATAATAATAGAGGAATGATAATATATATATATATATATATCTATATATATAAGATTAAGATATTATATATATATAATATAAAAGAAATATATAATATTAATATATATATATATATATATAATATATATAATAATATATATAAATATATAAAATTAATGATATATATAATATATATATATATTATAGATATATAATATATATTATAATATATATATATACTAGGCCCGCATAGCGCCGCCGGGCGGACTTTGTTTGGCAGCTCTTGCGGAGGGCTATGGTGGGCCCTGGCCCAACAACCGGGGTTTGGTGGCAAGGCCCACCAGGACACAGACTCTCCAGATAGCCCTTCTAACTCCTGAAATCATGATGTAGAATGTATGATTCCCCCACCCATTCATACATTTACCCATCACCCCCCCACCCAGTCATACCCATTATCATCACCACACACCAATTACGCACCATTACCCATCACCCTCCACCTATTCCTCACCATCACCACTACGCCCCACCATTCACGCACCCATTACCCAGCACCAGCATTCATCACCCTTTACCCCATCACCACATCAAGGTTCCTCATTTATCGCAACCCACTTTTTTTCACAATTCTCGCTAATTAGGCTGCTAAAAAAAATATAGAAAAAAAAAAGTGATCGGATATCCTATTAAGTGGGCTCTCAAACATTCCCCTGCTCGAACCCGGTCAAAAAAGTGCAATATGATGGATTGCGCCACAGGGTTCGGAACCTGGAGCGGGACACACACACACAACAACACCACACACACACTTTCGCTGAGATTATTATAAGATAGCTATTAATGAGTTATAGAGATATATAATATATATATATATATATATATATATATTAGAGAGAATATAATATAATATTTTATATATATATATATATATATATAATATATATATATATATAATAATATATATATATATATATAATAGATTATAGATAACAGTAGAACTGGATGTGACACTCGCAACTACGCGCGCTCGACGCCGTCTAGTACGGCACAATGGCCAGTCTGCTGCCATACTTGTCTGCCATATGATGAATAAGTATAGACTGGTGTATCAGTATTCTAGGATATACTGTATCTTCGAAATGTTTGTTCATAATATTAGTAAATGCAAAACAATAAAACACGCATAAAGAAATGCCATTACGAGCCGAAGAAATATGCAGGCTAATATTAATTCAACTCTTCGCCATTTAAAACTTTGCGAGTCAACTTTTACCATGAAGGGTATCAATAGAGCGCAAATCTTATTAGCTTCCATTGATGTATGTCGTTCTGAATAAAGGAATTAAAAGTAATGCATAAATTAGCGTTAACTAAATTAATTAAAAATCATCAATCGGGAATTTCCCGATTGATGTGGTTATTATTTACTATATATTTGTTTTCTGCTAAATGAATTAGGCATTCATGTATAAATATACCGTTAACTAACAAAAACCTTCATCAATCGGGTAGTTACTCGATTGATGATTTACATATTATTTTAAACGCTAATTTATGAATGATTTAATTCCTTTATCAGAAAACGAAATATATCGAATAGAAAGCTCATAAAAAAAATTGCGCTTTATTAACCCGTCATCATAAAAGTTGACGCGCAAATTTTAAATGGCGAAGAGTTGAAGTAAATATTAGTCATGCATATGTCTTCGGAAAAAGTCTGTAATGGCTGTTCTTTAGGTGTTACTGTTTTATTTGATAATATATAGGAAAAAACAATTACGAAAGATAACAGTATATCATATAAACTGATAAACCATCTAAAATGATAGTCATATGCCAGCAAGTGAATGAATGGGCAGCAGGACTGGCCATGGGGCCAGTAATGCAGTGTGTAACGGCATGGCGGCCGGAGGAGGTCACATCCAGAAAATTCTACTGTATCTTGATGTATATATATATATATATATATATATAATATATATATATAATATAATATCAATATATATATAATATATATATATGATAGTATATATACATTATATTATATATTAGTCGGAGTGGTTAGGCGTCTCCGACTGGCGTTCTCGGTGACACTGAGTTCGATCCCGAGAAACACAAAACCTTCTGCACCGTCGAGTGACCTAAGACAACCCAACAGTCCTGCCCATCAACTCTAACTTCGACGATGCAGAGGCATCGAAGGCACAGGGTGGCGGCATGAAGCCTCTAATCAAAAGCCGTCACTATAAGAATTCCTGCACTGCACATCCACACGGGCCGCGAGGACCAACCATAGGTCCCACGTTGACCTCCAGTCTACCATCGAGCACTGGGTCACCAGCCTACAGGCGCTATAGGCACAAATGTAAAAACAAAAAAACAAAACAAATAAAAAACAAAAATAATATATATATATTATATATATATGTGTGAGAAATCTCCCTCATGTAGGGGGACACCACATTTATTTGCATCGCTTAGTCAATAATGCAAACGCTAGATACGTAGAACAAAACGTTTTTGTATTTACAATTGTTGTATTGCATACGAACCTTGTTGCGTCCCTATCTAAGATTGGTTTTTAGGTTCAAAGGATTACGATGATTCTCTGAGTGTAGCTTTAAATTAGCTTTTTCTTCTCGCTCTCTCTCTCTTCTCTCCTCTACTAATCTGTCCTACTCTACATCTCTTCTATCCTCATCTCTCTGGCATCGTCCTCTCTCTCTATCTCTCATCATCTCATCTCTTCTACATCTCTCTTCTCTCCTACTCAATAACTTCTCTACCTATCAGGATATATCTCTCTCTCTCTCTATCTATTGTCTTCTCTCTCTCTCTCTACTCTCTCTCTACTCTCTCTCTCTACTCGTCTCATATTACTCTATCACTCTCATCTCTTCTCTCGATCTCTCTCTCTCTCTCTCTCGCTCTCTCGTCGTCTCCCTGCTCTTCTCTACTTCTCTATAGAAGTAATTATATAATAATATAATATATATTATATATATTATATCATATATAATACTATTACTTATTATACTGTATATAGAATATATATATAATAATATATATATATATATAGGTATAATATAAAGTAATATATAATATATATATAAGATTTCACAACATATGTTTATTCCCTATCCTCACATAACCTCCAATACAAAGCTGCGTTACAACATTTTTAACACTCCCAAACATTGCAATACATATACAAAAAGCTGCGTACAATGCATAACATTCCTAACCTCACAAAATAATATAAAGTGCGTTAAAAATAATAGTTCTACTGCTGCCTACAACAACCAAAGGCTCGTACTGAATAATGGAAGTACAAATGTTGTTCACGTTGATGGATATAAAATTAAATAATAATGTCTCGCCTTGCCATTATATCGCTATTATTATAGTGTATATATATATATATATATATAGATATAGATATATATATATATATATATATATCTATATTATATATAGTTAATATATATAGATATATATATATATATATATATATATATATATTAATATATTATATTATATATATATATTATAGGATATAAATAATATATATAATAATACTATATATAATATCCTACTCTTAAAAAGATATGAGTGGCACTCCACTCGTATCTTCACCTAGAACGTTCTAAAGCTTTACAATTATTTATTGGCTATTAATATAGCACTCCTTATAGGCTTCCAGATGGTTGCAGAGGCTAGCGTGCAATGGACTACGAATCTGCGGGCCCTGGTACGAATCCCGGGCCAGGGCAGTCGGTGACAAGCCCTACAGCTGTTCTTCCTCCTTTCGTGCTGGATAAATGGGCCTGCGGTCAACCTGGGGTAAGGTAAACTGATGGTAAACCCTGGAGTCACACTAGCCCTGGTGTTTCGGGGGAGGTAACGGGGTTCCTCACCCAACCACAGGCTCTAAGGCTATGCCCAGCGGGATGAGCACGAGTGTGCCCAGCCGAGCTAGCGTCATGCTCCATCTTACCTTACCTTTTTACCTTTATAGGGTGCGTTTACACTTTCAATCTTTCCTCATTGGCAGTCTTATACATGAATTTCCACAGAGTAAGCGGAGTCTTAGGCCTGTCACTTAACATCAGCAATATATCTCCAACCTCGAATCAGTCATGGTGACTCATCGTCATCTGCTCTCTTATGTCGTGTAGTAATCTGTATATCTGATAAATATTATGTGTATCAGCTTCTGTCCGTATTACCCTCTATGAGTCAGAGATAACCTGTGTCCCTGCCTCACAACATATTAGTCATATCTAACCACATTTCTTCTGTTCTCCTTCCTTTCTTGCTTTATTCCTTATTCTCCGTCTCCAATCACCGTTGTCTATTTCTCGTTCGATGGCACTGCATGGCGCTGCATGGTGCTGCATGGTTACCACAACGTCAAAGGCCGTGTGTGAAGCTGCCTTTGTGACCATTGGGTTGTGTTTTCCAGGAAAAACGAAGTCATGAATTACAAAACACTTGAGATACCGTTTAGTGTGCAGACATTTGGTAAATGCTCTTCATTTTTTTTCTCTTGTGAGGGTGGCAGAAAACTTACACTCTTGTATATTTAGTTTTAGTACGATGGGTGGTTGTTTCTTACCTCCGAATATTATTATCGTTGATGTTGACAAGGACATGTTAGGGTTGGTATATGCAATTATAAAGGTCTAGGTAATATAACTGTTACTGAACTATTGTTACAATACATGGTAGGAGGAACGCCCTATGAGCACGCCGGACAAGGATCGGCTTACATTTACTCGAAAGAAAAGCAGTTAAATGAAATGAAGGAATTATCTGAAGCATTGCCTGAAATTAAAGAAAGATCTCTACACAAGAACATCTATTTAGGGAAAAGTGTTTATGAGGATGTTATTGACGAGGTCTCTTATGGCAAGACCTTGAGGGTTTTGGGAAAACTCGTGAACATCGTACATTCAATATGTTAATTCAAGGCCATCTTTAAATTTATAGGAAAGATTTTGTCTAGACACTTAGTATTCGGACACATCTGATCCACCCACACTACACGTGCCCTGAATTCTGTATAATTAAGTACAAAGAGCGCAGGAAATGCGCGTAGGAGAGAGGGAGCGCAGAGAGAAAGAACATGAAAGGAATTGAATAGGAAGATCTAGGGAGATGGAGGAGGAGGAGAAGGTTAAGAGAAGAAGGAAAGTCAGAGAGGCAAGTAAGTTGGTTTGCTGATCCTTTAGGGTCGTTAAGTTCCCATTGTCCAGGTCCAGCGATATGTTGGCCTGACAGAGTTAGGGTCGGCCGGGAGGGAGTGATAAGGCCAAATAATCAGGTTGACTTGCCACCCCCCCGGTGTTATGGTGAGATGAATCCCTTGAAAAATCAGAACCACACACGTATAAAATTTTGACCAACACGGAACTGATTACGTTCTCTTATTCTACCCAAACAATAAGATTTCCCTCTACTCCCGTTGCAGTGGGCTGAAGATACACAAAACAAATGTAAACGATGGTTTGGAAAGGTGGAACTTCTGGATCTGCAAATTAGTTAACATCGCACCTTTACATCATATTTTGTTTGAAATTAACGCATACTGGTACACTTGGCTCCTTACAGCTATTTGATTTGGACTCCAAGTTGTCTCTAGAAAGCTGATATCATATTATTCATCATATCATTATGATATCATACATCCGAGAGAGAGAGAGAGAGAGAGAGATGAGGAAGAAGGAGAGAGAGAGAGAGGAGAGAGAGAGAGAGAGAGATGAGGAAGAGAAGAGGAGAGAGAGAGAGAGGGGGGAAAAGGAGAGAGAGAGAGAGAGAGAGAGAGAGAGAGAGAGAGAGGAGAGAGAGAGGGGAGAGAGAGAAGAGAGAGGAAGAGAGAGAGAGGAGAGGAAGAGAGAGAAGAGAAGAGAGAGAGAGAGAGAGAGGAGAGAGAGAGAGAGAGATGATGGGGGAGAAAAATTACCCAGAAATAGATAGATAATTAATTAAAGAGTGATCATATGCGAGTAGAAATATGAAATATAACTTTCCTTACCATGCCTATACTGGCGTTCGTTTGTTCAGATTTCCCACCTCCTTCCCCCCTCCGCGATACAAAGGACCGCCATCATCACAAAGTTTTGATGGGAAATCTTTTAAGTTTGCTCCTATCTCGCCAATTTGACATGACGTACTCTTTTCATGTGTATTTGTTTTCTCTCATCTGTATATTATGTGATTTTACTCCTTAAATATACTATTCACCTTTAGGATCATGCTAATTATACAAATCCTATGCGATACAATAGTGGTTACTTTTGCTCAGATTTTAGTCATTTCAGTGATGTCACTGAAATAGAATAGTCACTCTTCTTTATCTCATGTTTTTATATGTTCTGTGTTGGGAGGGAGAAATCTTCCGCTACATTTTTTTTGCCACCGAACAACAATGAAAGCTGCAGTTTGTGTGAGGCAGCTGGCGGGGAGGGGATGGATAGATAGGGACAAGTCTTCTCACTCCTTTGCACATGTAGCTATGAAGAGCCCTTTATAGCTCCATGCTTTCTCAAATTTAGTTGAATAGCTTCTTGACTTAATTTGCTCATTCACTCTTCCTCAATACTTCTTGCAGCACATTAAAGACCAAGTTGCAAGTGCTATAGAGAATGAGGGGCGGGAATAGTATAATTTGCTTAGATATTTTTTTTTTTTATTATTATATTTTTTCACGCCAGACATAAGTGACCGAAAATAAGTAGTGATCTCATGTTATGGTTTGTTTGAAGGCCACCTCAGATTTCTTACTGAAGTCTTTGCAACAGATTTCATCAGATGCATCGCCTTCAGGTGTCCGCGTCGTCCTCAGTAGTAAGGTTTCACATTTCTGTCCTTTGCTTTGTGTGTCTCGATGGCGCTCCCCGTTACTTCCTTGCTCCTTTGGAGTGTTCTTGACGATTCGTTGGTGTAGTGAATTACATTATTTTTGCCTTGTCTCACTCTAGCCAGGATAATGTGTTGCTCCGCAACAGCTCACCCGCCTCGTCTGCACTTCTGAATTGGCGCATGTCTTTGTAAGATATCGTTTTACGCCTGATTTTATAATTTATTTGCCCGGCCATTTCAAAATTTGTATCAATTAGTTGCTTGATATTTTTCCTGTCAATCAACACCAGTATCAATTTTTTTTTCATATATTTCTTTATATATATATATATATATATTATATATATATATATATATATATATATAATATATATATATATATATATATATATATATATATATATATATATATATATATATATATATATATATATATATATATTTACATACAAATACACCACCTACGTGGCACGGTGGTCTAGAGCGTACCTGACAGTAATGTGTCCGCTTGTTCAATCCCCGCTCGCTAATGGGACTTTTTCACTGAAAAATACAGGTGGTTACTTTCCCCCATGAAAAATGGAGTAGTGTGTGAAGTCACAGCCTTACCTGTATGAGCTCTAAGCTCTTTTCGGGAAGGTGATAGCTTGAGATCGCGTGTCCAGCGCGTGATCAGGTCATGGATTAATCCCCCACCCCCCACCCCCCAACCCCCACCCACCCACCCACACACACACACACACACACACACACACACACTCCATTATAACCTAATTAGATGGACATAAATTATCCCTTTTATTGCATATGATGAAGAGGGAAGACAAAAATCACCCACTTAGTATTTGGGGACGATTTCCTAGATATAAATGTATTTTCCTTCTCTCCTTCGCCCTTTTTTATTCCTCTTCCTTTTTCTCTTCCACCTTTTGGTCGTCGAGGAGTCCTACCATCTTGGCATCGTTCCAGCCACCAGCCTTGGCGTCACGCGGGCGCCCTCTCAAGCCGAGACCGGTGAACATAGATCTCGTTCCTGGTCCGGAAGTTCTAGAAAAATATTTTATCAAAAGTAGCATAGTTCGCTCGCTAGGGCTCAGTGAACATAGATTTTTTGTGTATTTTGATGTTATTTTCGTAAAATTGACATACTGTAGATGATCCTTCCTCAGAACCTTTTCCAAAAAGGTTCATGCATTTTTCCAACCGCCAAACCCCCGGAATAGGTTTTTCTTTCTCAATTTTATATGATAACATAAGAAGAACATAAGAAAATAAAGAAGCTACAAGAGGCCGTGAGACCTACATGAGGTAGTTCCTGTTACTTAATACTACTTGCATCCACCTTTCATCCCCATCCATGAAATTATCTAGTCTCTTTTTAAAACTCCCTATTGACTCCGCACTGACTACCTGACGACTGAGTCCATTCCAATCATTTACCACCCTATTGGTGAACCAATTTTTCCCTCTTTTTTTTTAAATCTACGTTTTTGAAGGTTGAATCCGTTACTTCTTGTTATACCTTGATTACTAGCCGTAAGAACTTTTCCTACATCTCCTTTATTGTATCGTTTTAACCCCTTACAAAACTTCTTTCGGGGTGCACGGGGTGCACTTTTCGAGGAAAGGAGTTCAGATCTTGTCTGAATCCCTTGAAAGGGAGGTAGATGCACTGCAGGCTTTTTTAAGATAGAGAACCGGGGTTTGGACACGGGGGTCGGGGTAAAGGAAACTTGCGACACTAGGAGGAGTTTCAGAAGGCAGGGAACTAAAGTGATTCGTAAGAAGAGAGAGAGGAGGGGTTTAGTTAAAGATAAAGGGAAAATTGACAAAAAAAGAGGAGTTGCTTGAACGTTTACTATACAAACTGTAGGAGTATTAAAAAAGATAGATTTCCTGAGAGGATAAATAGTGTGGAGGATTTGATATAATAGCATTAACAGAAACATGGTGGATATGTCAGAAAGGTATTCGATCCGGAAGTCGAGATAGCGGGTATAATTTATTCACAAGGACAGAGTGGCAGACGAGGAGGAGGAGTTGCGCTTTATGCAAGAGATGCATTGCAGTGTTGTGTTAACATGTTATAAAAAGATGACAGCATAGAGTCTATATGGGAAAGAGGTTACGGAGGGAACCTGAGAAAAGGTTTTGGGTGTAGTGTATAGGCTCCAAACTATGTAAAAGAGGATTCAGCTCCTATTGGTAAGAAATAAAAAAGGCCTGAGAATAATCGATTATGCTTTTGGGAGATTTTAATCTTAGGAATATAGACTGGGATTAAATCATAGGTGACAGCGATGCAGATGCATGTTAAATATAACCCAGGAAAATTCCTAGTCAAGCAATCAAGGAGCTACTAGAGGAGATAATATTCTAGATCTATTGCTGACAAATAGAGACGATTTAGTTCAAATGTGGAGGTCGGGGCGAATTTAGATAATAGCGACCATTATGAGATCAGATTTAGCTTAAAATGGGAATTTGGGGAAAATTAAGTGGCAAATAGGCATCGAATACCTAATTTCAGAAGGCCATTAAATGCGGATTAAGAAGGACACCTGGAGGTTATTGATAAGGGTGTGCGATGGAAAGGAGAAGATATTTTCCCAGGACAGGGCGATGACGGCTGGAAAGGCCAATTATGAAGGATTAGGAAGGCACCTGGGGTAATTGGCGCGGTTCAGATATGTGTAGTGAGGTCGAGGCTGAGGAGATAATTAGAGCGGTTAGACAGGGAAGTGAGGTCAGGGCTGAGGAGGTAATTAGAGAGGTTAAAAGGGGAAGTGAGATCGGAGCCGAGGAGAAAATTGTACCTCATTGTAAGGGATAAAATTGACGGACAGAAAAGAAAATTCCTTATAGGGAAAAAGGCCCAAAAAGAGTGATCCAAAATGGATGACCACCAAATTAAAACACAACATTGGAGTAAAAATGTTACATTTTTTTTAAGGTTAAAGGGCAGGATTGGTAAAAAAAGAACAGTATAACGTGATGGCGAGGACAGTAAAGAAATTTAACTCGAGTTGCTAAGAACAATTATGAGATTAAAGTAGCAGAACAGGCGAAAAGGGACCCAAAGGGGTTCTATCAGGTTTATAAAACAAAGACAAGGGAAATTTAAATTTGGGGCCGTTAAGGTCAGGCCCAGGGTGAGGGTCTTAAATACGGATGAGGATATATTAGGATTTCTAAATGATTATTTTTAAGTGTTTTTACGGAGGAGGATACCAGACGATACCTGATAGTGAACAGATTTCAAAGGAAGCGATGAGGAAAAACTCAAGATATTGTGAAAACTAGGGATGGTGGGAGGGGAGGTTATAGATAAAATGAAAAAATTAAATCGCCAGGACCGAATGAAGTGTATCCCAGGGTATTAAAGGAATGCAAGGAGGTCGTTAGTGCACATTTTTAGGAAATCGGTTGAGATAGGCGATGTGCCATTATTGTGGAGGAAAGGAAATGTTGTTCCCATATTTAAGAAGGGAGACAGAGGACTAAAGTCAAATTACGACCCGTAAGTCTAACATCAGTGGTGGGGAAATTATTGGAATTATTATTGCAAAAAAACATTAGAGAGCACTTAGATAAACATAGTTTGATCAATGATTCACAAACATGGATTCCCCAAAGGGGTAGGTCATGTCTCACCAATTTATTGAGTTTTTATAGGAAAGTTTTTTTGAGAGGGCGATAATGATAAGGATTATGATATAATATATCTGGACTTTAGTAAGGCTTTTGGCCCAAAGTACCACACGAGCGACTCTTAAATAAGGTTAGGGCTCATGGTATAGATGGGAAGGTTCTTCATTGGATCAGAGCTTGGCTAAGTAATAGGCAACAAAGGGTTACAATTAATGGTTCCAAATCTGAATGGGGACTGGTGACAAGTGGAGTTCCACAAGGTCTGTTTTGGGCCCATTACTATTTTTGATTTACATCAACCGACTTGGATAGTGGGATTAGCAGTGATATCAGCAAGTTTGCTGATGATACTAATTTGGGTAGGATTTTTGGGATCACAGTCTGACTTAAACATATTGCAGGGAGACTTAGAAAAACTTAACGAGTGGGCAGTCAGATGGCAGATGGAATTTTAATATTGATAAATGTAGCGTTATGAATGTTGGTAGAAAAAAACCCCGGTAATAGATAAAACCATAAGCAAGTATCGCTGAAGAATCAGAAGGTGAAAAAGATTTTTGGAGTGAGGGTGAGCCCAGACCTCCCGACCTAGGATACAATGGGATTGAGGGGCCAGAAATAGAGCTAATAGAGCAAATTTGATTCATTACCAGAAAATTTGAAAGTAGAAGTGCGGAAGTTATTCTAAAGCTTTATCTGGCTCTAGTCAGGCCTCACCTAGACTATGCCCGTCAGTTTTGGTCTCCATATTACAGGATGGATATAGTGTTGTTAGAAAAAGTGCAGAGAAGGATGACCAAAATGATACAAGGATGGCGTAACTTTAGTTATGAGAAAGGGGATTGAAGTTATTAAGATTACACTCACTCGAGAGACGCAGAGTAAGGGGCGATCTGATAGATTTTTTTAAGTGGATAAAGGGATTTAATAAAGGAGAGGTAGGAAAAGTTCTTACGGCTTTTAACCAGGGTAGAACAAGAAGTAACGGATTCAAGCTGGAAAAGCGTAGATTTAGATAGGAAATAGGGAAAAACTGGTTCACAAATAGGGTGGTGAATGAATGGAATGGTCTCAGTAGACAGTGCTGAGTCATTGGGGAGCTTTAAAGGGGAGCTGGATAGGTTCATGGATGGGGATGAAAGGTGGATGTAGGTAGTGCTAGGTGACAGGAACTACTACTTGTAGGCCTCGCGGCCTCTTGTAGCTTCCTTATTTTCTTATGTTCTTATGTTCTTATGTTCTATCAGATCAGCCTTTACTCTACGCCTCTCGAGTGAGTGTAAATTTAATAGCTTCAATCTTTTATCATAACTAAAGTTACGCATCCCCTGTATCATTTTGGTCTCCTCTGCACTGATTCTAACAAGACTATTTTCATCCTGTAATACGGAGACCAAAACTGAACCGCATAGTCTAGATGAGGTCTGACTAGAGCCAAATAAAGCTTTAGAATAGCCTCAGCACTTCTACTTTTAACTCCTGGTAATGAATCCTAACACCCTATTAGCTATATTTCTGGTCTCAATACATTGTTTCCTAGGACAGATGTCTGAGCTTACCCTCACTTCACTCCCAAATCTTTCTTACCTTTTGATATTTTCAGCGATACATTGCGTATGTATCAATTACCAGGATATTTTCTACCAACATTAATTTCGCTACACTGATCAATATTAAATTACATCTGCCACCTGACTACCCACTCATTTTATTTATCTAAGTCTCCCTATAATATGTTTACATCAGACTGTAATTTAATAATCCTACCTACCCTAATAACTTCAGCAAACTTGCTGATATCACTGCTAATCCCACCATCTAAGTCGTTGAGGTAAATCAAAAATAGTATCGAACCCAAAACAGACCGTTGTGGAGCCCCACTTGTCACCTGACCCCATTCAGATTTAGAACCATTAATAGTAACCCTTTGTTACCTATCACTTAGCCAAAATCTAATCCAACGGAGAACCTTCCCATCTATTCCATGTGACTGAACCTTATTTAAGAGTCTCTCGTGTGGTACATTGGCGAATGCCTTACTAAAGTTCAGGTTACTATAGCATAATCCTCATCATTATCTGATGTTGCATAAACTTTCCTATAAAACTCAATAAATTGGTCAGACATGATCTACCCTCGGTGAATCCATGTTGTGAATCATTTACCAAACTATGCTTTTCTAAATGCTCTCTAATGTTTTTTGAAATAACAGATTCAAATAATTTTCCTACCACTGACGTTAGACTAACGGGTCGATAATTTGACATTAATACTCTATCACCCTTCTTAAATATAGGGAGTACATTTCCTTTTCTCCACACTAACGGCATCTCCCCTATATCAATCGATTTCCTAAAAATGTGCACTAACGACTCACTAACAACCTCTTTGCATTTTTTTTATATTTTGGGATTTATCTTCATCCGGTCCTGGTGACTTAAAACTCTTAATTTTATCTATACCCCCTTCTACCATTTCTCTAGTTATCGCACTTCTATCCGGGAGTGTGATAGCTGCCAATCACGAGTCCATCACATGAGCAGATCCGTGAGTGAATAGCATATCGTATTTTGTTTTACCCGTATATCACTGGCGTTATTTCTTTCTATCTATCACTCTTTCTATCCCTCCCCTACCTTATTCTCCTGATATATATTTCAGTTCACGTAGCCAAAAGCTGTGTTCTTGCCATTACAGCCTCAATTTCCACGTCTTGGATGGGGAAAATGGGATACCAATCTAACACCTGCACATATTTCTTTCCCGGCAGACAATGTATTGTGGTTATAAACCAGCTCATTTTATTGCGTCGTTCCTGGATCGTGTTCTTATAATTTGGAATTAAATGTGCGTCAATGTGAATGGGAATACTTAGTCATGTGATTTGCGTATATTGGTATTTTAGCCCTATTCTAACCATGGGTCCAACTTCCAATGATTGGGTAAACTACATGTGTTTTAGAGAGTAGAGTATTGTGTAGAAAATATAAGTATTACGTACACAAAATATTTAATTCCATATATATCAGTATGCTCAGTGGAATGTGTTGGAAAAGGTTAAATTAATTTTTAACTGCAGCGTTACGTCGAAATGTTAAGGAAACATTAGTCGTGACGCTTTATCTATGTAAAAAGTAGATTATTTTCATTATTTGAGGATGGTGGAGACAACGGACCTATCAGGTCAATGGCGACTCGAGAGAAGGGCTCAGTTACGACAGGTAACGGCTGAAGAAGTACTGGACGTACCCGTCTCTTAGCTGACATGCGCTGACACTTGTCGCAGGAACGACAGTAATCCCTGATGTCCACGCACATCCTAGGCCAATAAAAGTCTTGAAACATCTTCATCTGGGTCTTACGGTTGGAGAAAAGCCCAGCCAAAGAACCTTCATGATCCACACGTAGGATGAGTTGAGGGCACTCAATGGGGATAACAAAGGATGAATTATTTACCTTTTGTGGGCGATCCGAGGAGAGACATTTCCGGTACAGGAGGCCGCCTTCATGTATAAAAGTACATGTGGCAGCATCTCGCGCCTTTTCCACTTGACGAATCTTGGTACGTATGCACATCAGTGAAGGATAGGATTCCAGCAGTCAACGAAACTCATCAAGGGTCATAGGACAAAGAATGGAGCTTAGGCAGGACTAGAGGGTGGATCCGTTTGGATCGACCAGCTTTGGTCTCCACATCACATACTTGAGTGTCAGGGAACTCACTTGGTGGTAGGGGCTGATATCCAAAAAGGGGACCGTCCTTGGCATTATATGAGATGGAGTCTCCGGGAAAACCAGAGTCATCAAGGAGGAGAAAAAATAATTAATCTTGTGGAGGTGAAACATCGGTGTTGGCTTGGTCGTAGGTACTATGAAGCGAATGGTCATCACATAATTGAGAGTCAGGACTATTAGGAGCTTGTACAACGGGAATATTTCCCATTAAAGCAATAACAATTTAATTGGGACCATTACAGTATATATCCAGCAAGTGTAAAATGGGCACCGTAAGTAACACCTAACAAGAAAATCGTCGGTACGTCCTAAATAGTCAGCAACTTTTACTTTGGTACAGAGCGATGGGTCAGTGTCTGGCAGGGCCTCTTCAGAAACTGCGACACCAGAGCACCCAGGGTCCCTGATGAGTGTGGAAGACCATGACCCATTGATAGTCACCGAAACTTAAATGTTAGGTACCTTATCTTGTAGACAAGATCCAAAGCTTATCCAGATATCCAACCTTATAGACTCCTGAGCGCGGTGTCAGTTGTTCCGTCCTTGAATGCTCGAGGTTTATGGGGATAACGTGGTCGTATGTGTCCCGCATTCCAACATTTCTGACTGGTCACAGTTGAGGGAGTTTGATGCCCAGAAGGTTGAATCCTCAGCGGAGTAGCAGGTCGAGGGGAGGATATCTTCGCATTGTTGTAGAATAGACCTTAGGATAGGCGTTGTGGGCGGACGTCCCGTCGTCCGCTAGTTGCATTGCTTCCTTCAGCTGGACAGACCTCCTTTCCTTGATAAAGAGGCAAAGTTCAAGTGTTAAAGAAGATAGAAACCGGTCAAAAATAATAAATTGCCTCATATCCTCATACTTCTCGGCCACAGAATAACATAAGAAGAACATTAGACAATAAGGAAGCTACAGTAGACCGTGAGACCTACACGAGGTAGTTCCTGTTACTTAACAATACCTACATCAATCTTTCATCCCCACCCAAGAATATATTTAGTCTCTTTTTAAAGCTCTCTAATGACTCCGCACTAACTACCTGTCTACTGAGTCCATTCCAATCATTTACCACCCTATTTGTGAACCAGTTTTTCCCTATTTCTTTTTTAAATCTACGCTTTTCCAGCATGAATCCGTTACTTCTTGTTCTACCCTGTTACTAGCCGAAAGAACTTTCTCTAGTCCACAGAGGAGGACTCAACCCAAGGATCAAACATCCTTGATAACTCGGTAACGAACTGATGGTAGTTATGCCCTACTTCAATCCTGGCCGACCTGAAATCCACTCTGTATCCATCTGGAGTTTTAGCGAAACCAGTTATCAATGATTGCTTAAGTTACTCATACTCTTTAGTGGTGGATGATGGATGGGACGTGCAGAGATCGACAGCTTTCCCCGTAAGGAGGCAACCCAGACGTACGGCGAAGGTATCTCTTGGTAGTACCAGCATCTCGGCCACTCGCTCGAACCTCGTTAAGTAGGTTGCAATGTCCTCTTCATCATTGTATGATGGTAGACTTAGCCTGGACACAGGATCATATGGTACTGGGACTGATAGTAGGGCTATTAAGACTCGGAATTGTTCATTTTGTGAAGAAATCACGAAACATGGTAGAAAGTATCTTGATATAGTGTACATCAAATTGGGAAGGGGTGCCAAACTGGAACTCGTGACAAACTGCCTTTTTTGGGCAAAATTCATAATGGCGGACCCTCACATTGGCCAAACTATTTAGTTGGTCAAAACATACAAACCTATACATCATTCGAAATCACATTTAATGCTGATCAATCTTTTCAATGAAAATATTGTACAAAAATCAACCTACAAGAGGTTATAGTAAAAAAACCATAATGGCGGCCGGTTTTGCACTGCCATTGGCCAAACTTGAAGTTTCTCAAAACATGACAAGCTACCATCACTACAACCCAAATATATTGCTGATCATTTTGTACCAATTAACCATGGCCCTAAAATCAACCTGAAAAAAGTTATAAGCAAAAAACTTCATTTTTTGGCCAATCACAATACAAAACCGGCCTCCATTATGGTTTTTTGCCTATAATATTTTTTACTTAGATTCTAGGGGGATGGTTCTTTTGTAAATATTAGCATTACATTTTGGTTGTAGTCATGTATAGATGTCATGTTTCGAGAACCTTCATGTTTGGCCAATGGCAGTGCACAACCAGCCGCTATTATGATTTTTTTGCCTATAACTTCTTATATGTTGATTTTTGGACCATGGTTCTTTTGTAAAAAAAAAAATCAGCATTAAATTTGGGTTCCAATGATATATAGGTTTGCATGTTTTGAGCAACTGCATCTTTTGCCTTATGGAAGAGTCCTCCATTATGGATTTCACCCAAAAAAGGCAGTTTGTCAAGGGGTTCCAGCTTGGCACCTCTTCCCAATTTAATGTACACTATCTCAAGATACTTCGTACCAAGTTTCGTGATGTTTTCACATAACGAACAATTAGCCCAATTATGGCTTCTTATTAGCCCTACTATAAGGGCGTACCTTGAGCTGCTCTTTCAGCCAGTTAAACTCCTCCATCTCAGCTCTCTGCAGCCTCTCTCTCTCTCTCTCTCTCTCTCTCTCTCTCTCTCTCTCTCTCTCTCTCTCTCTCTCTCTCTCTCTCTCTCTCTCTCTCTCTCTCTCTCTCTGTTTTTCTTCCCTCTCGATCTTTTGTTGTTCCAGGATCCACTGGCCAACCTCCTCTCCTTGCACACCGAGGGCCTCGCCCTGCTCCTTCAGTGCTTCGAAGGAACACATTACAGAACAAACACAGATTATACACAGAAAAAACAACCAATGAAATCACCAAACACCAAAAAACCCAACAAAAACCCACAAGATAAATATACATAAAAATAGAGACAGACAACACTTCCAATGAAATACTTTCAAATCAAAAGCTCTCAAGCATTGCTCCGGGGCCTCAGCCAGCAATGGCGCGCAGCAGCGACTTTCATTCAATTAACGCCCACAATATCAAGAAGTATAATAGTTGATTGATATTCATATAGTAAACCCTGGTGAGGTCATCAAATATGTCAGGGCCGAGGTATCTATCAATTAATATTATAAATATTCAGAATGTTTGCGTCAAGGTCAAAGGATTATAATACCACGAATATATCTACACAGCACAAAGTGACAATAACTGGCTAGCAGCCAAATAAAACATGAACCAAGCAACTAACTGCTCGGGAAATGAAAAATACTAATATCAGAGCAGTTGTATGTGACCCAAATAACTCCCTGTACTGCAGCCTGGAGGAGAAAAAATGCGGTAGCAATCCTTAGCAACGTAGTTAACACCTCAAGCACCGGGGAGTGTTGAATGGTGCCGGGATAGTTTAAGGACAGTCTAGAAGGAAGCCCAATTCATCAGATGTGCCTTCAGCTGATGAGAACAGAAGCTTGTGGTGGAGGTGTTGTCGGGTTGAGAGCAGGGAGCTGTCTGCCTGTCCAGTGTAGAGCGGTCATGGATCCCCTTGGCTAGACTACCCCCCTACCCCTGGACACGGGGGTGGGGTGTTGACGTGGCACCAGCCAACAAGCACTTGACAGGCGAACCATCGCCGGCCGGTGAAAGTGATAATGACCTGCTCAGGTAGGATGGAACGAGGCAGGTGTATATAGTTCCTCACAACTGGTTCAAATCCTCACTGCTCTCGGGATTTTTCACTGACAAATTCGGGCGGTTACTATCTCCTTTGAGGAAGGGGATGGGTGTGTGTGGTGTGTGAGGTCCTGGAATTACCCAAAGGTTGGTAATAATGATCACCAAGCTTGTGCCGGGAGGGTGAAACTGGCGATCGTGAGTTCGACTCGCGTGGACAAGACTACAATGGGTGAATAACACACACACACACACACACACTTCAGAGAGACTTCTTTCAGAGAGAGAGAGAGAGAGAGAGAGAGAGAGAGAGAGAGAGAGAGAGAGAGGAGAGAGAGAGAGAGAGAGAGAGGAGAGAGAGAGAGAGAGAGAGAGAGAAGAGAGAGAGAGAGAGAGAGAGAGAGAGAGAGAGGAGAAGAGAGGAGAGAGAGAGAGAGAGAGAGAGAGGAGAGGAGAGAGAGAGAGAGAGAGAGAGAGAGAGAGAGAGAGAGAGAGAGAGAGAGAGAGAGAGAGAGAGAGAGAGAGAAGAGAAGAGGAGAGAGAGAGAGAGAACAAAACATCGGTTTTGGAGCGTACTGGGTGATGGGTTGGATGTAATGCACATGAAGGTAAACGTAGAGATGGAGATTAGTATAATAATAATGATGATAGTAATAGTAATAGCAATGATAATAATGGTGTTAATATTAATAAAAATGAAAATTATAATATGATAATGATAATGACAATTATTACCAAAATTATTATAACGAAAAATATGATTATAATTACTATTATAATAACTATCAATTTATTTAGAACCATGGAGTCACCAGGGGTAAAATAATGACACCATAAATTTGTGATTTGATAGTATACTCGTAATTTAGATAGTTATCTTGCAAATCTATCTATCTATCTATATATATATATATATATATATATATATATAATATATATATATTATATATATATATATATATATATATATATATATATATATATTATATATATATATATATATATATATATATATATATATATACATTCTTGATATTTTCCAAACTACTAACGTTTCTGCTAACTCCGTGAAAATATTATCTCTCTTGGGTTCCTCCGATCACAATCTTATTTCTGTAACCTGTCCTATCGCTCCGATGTTGCCTCGTGACCTACCTAAGGGAGGTGCGTCTGGCATTTCAACTCAGCTATCTGGGAGGACCTAAGGCAGTATTACTCCGATTTTCCATGGAATGAGTATTGCTTCCATGTCACAGACCCATCTCTTTGTACGGAGCGCATAACTGAGGTCATAGTCTCTGGCATGGATACGTACATTCCACACACTTTCTTTAATCCTAAAGCCCGTCAACCTTGGTTTAACTCTGCTTGTTCTCTTGATGTCCAAGATAGAGAGGCAGCTAACAGATGGTACCGTAGCTATTCATCTCCTGAAACTCATGCCCTATATATGTCTGCCCGCAATCATGCCAAATCTTTACTTCAACTTACCAAAATCTCCATTCATAAAAAATGTCAAATTGTTTCTGAATCAAATTCCTCTCGTGATTTCTGGCATCTAGCTAAATAACATCTCTAACCATTTTTCTTCTTCATCTTTCCCTCCTATCTTTCACCCAGATGGCTAGTTCCACAGCTGTCCCATCTATTTCTAAAGCTGAACTCTTCGCTCAAACCTTTGCTGAAAACTCCACTCTTGTTAATGAAGGGCTTGTTCCTCCTTCTCCTCCACCCTCTGACTATATTATGCCTGTTATTAAGATACTTCGTAATGATATTTGCATTGCTCTTTCTTGCCTAGATCGTCGGAAGGCTTACGGTCCTGACGGAGTCCCTCCTATTGTTCTCAAAAACTGTGCTTTTGTACTTCCAATCTGCCTGTTCAAACTTTTCCGTCTTTGTCTATCTACTTCCACCTTTCCTTCTTGCTTGTAGTTTGCTCACATCTAACCTGTTCCTAAGAAGGGTGACTGTTCGAATCCTTCAAACTACCGTCCAATAGCTTTGACTTCCAGCCTTTCTAAGGCTTTTGAATCTATACTTAACAAGAAGATTATTAAGCATCTATCTGCTCACAATCTTCTATCTGATCGTCAGTACGGTTTCCGTAAAAGGCGATCTACTGGCGATCTTCTAGCCTTCCTAACTGTATTTTGGTTATCCTCCTTTAGGGTTTCGGTGAAACTTTTGCTGTTGCCCTTGACATATCAAAAGCTTTCGATAGAGTCTGGCACAAGTCTTTAATTTCCACACTACCCTCATTCGGTGTATATCCTTCTCCCAGTACTTTATTCTTAAGTTTCCCTTTAAACCGTTCTATTGCAGCTACTGTAAATGGACATTGTTTAGAAATAGTGTTGTTCCTCAGGGTTCTGTCCCATCACCAACTCTCTTTCTATTATTCATTAATGATCTACTAAGTCTAACTAAAACCCTATCCACTTCTACGCTGATGATTCTACCCTGCATTTATCAACGTCATTTATTAGATGTCTAACTCAACAGGAACTAAGTGATTCGCGGAGAGGTGCCACAGACCGCCTAACTTTTTATCTTTCTATAATTTCTGATTGGGGCAAAGCAAATCTTGATTTGTTCAATGCCTCAAAAACCAAATTTCTTCACCTATCTACTCGATAAAACCTACCAGATAATTATCCCCTCTTCTTCAATGACACTCAACAATCTCCTTCTTCGACAATGAACATTCATGGACTATCCTTCACTAAAAATCTGAAATGGAAATCTCACATCTCATCTCTTTCTAAAACAGCTTTTAAGAAGTTGAAGACGTCCTGTGGCGTCAGCATCCCTTTTTTTCTCCCTCCCAGATGCTTGCTTTGTACAGGGGCCTTATCCGCCCATGTATGGAGCATGTCTCACATGTTTGGGGGATCCTCTCATACAGCTCTCCTAAACAGGGTTGATTCAAAAGCTTTTCGTCTCATCAACTTCCTACGCTGATGATTCTACCCTGCATTTCTCAACGTCGTTTATTAGAAGTCCAACTCAATAGGAACTAAGTGATTCACGTAGAGGTGCCACAGAGCGCCTAACTTTTGATCTTTCTATAATTTCTGATTGGGGCAAAGCAAACCTTGTTTTGTTCAATGCCTCAAAAACCAAATTTCTTCACCTATCTACTTGACATAACCTACCAGATAATTATTCCCTCTTCTTCAATGACACACAACAATCTCCTTCTTCGACAATGAACATTCTTGGACTATCCTTCACTAAAAATCTGAACTGGAAATCTCACATCTCATCTCTTTTTAAACACCTTCTAAGAAGTTGAAGACGTCCTGTGGCGTCTGCATCCCTTTTTTTCTCCCTCCCAATTGGTTGCTTTGTACAGGGCCCTTATCCGCCCATGTATGGAGCATGTCTCACATGTTTGGGGGAGATCCACTCATATAACTCTCCTAAACAGGGTTGAGTCAAAAGCTTTTCGTCTCATCAACTCCCCTCCTCTGACTAGCTATCTTCAATCTTTAATTCACCGCCGCAATGCTGCTTCTCTTGCTATCTTCTACCGGTGTTTTCGTGCTCACTGCTCTTCTGAACTTGCTAACTGCATGCCTCCCCTCCTCCCGCGGCCCCGTTGCACAAGACTTTCTACTCATTTTCATCCCTATTCTGTCCGTCCTCCTAATGCAAGAGTTAATCAGTATTTTTACTCTTTCATCCCTTTCACATGTATACTCTGGAGCTTTCTTCCTGTTTCTATTTTCCCACCTTCCTACGACTTAAATTTTTTCAAGATAAGAGTGACAAGACACCTTCCGAACTAAATTGGCCCACCCCCATTTCTTTATTATCTTACTGTCTTCTTTATAGGGACTGGTAACTAAGCGGACTTTTGTTATCTCTTTTTTGTTGTACCCTTGGCCATTCCTTTGTGATGTAGATATATTACCATTCCAATTCCATATTGATGTGCCTTTATTAGAAATTTATCAATATTTAATATTTATTCAGCATATTGCTTTTAATTTCCACTCCGTACTTTTCAGTTCATTTACATTCCAATCGATTCGAAGATCTGTAAAGAGAAAACTTTTTACTCACCACTCAATGTTTTTCACCACAACGAGTCAACCTTTGCTCAACTTTTCACTAGGCTTCATGTAAGAGTTAAGAGGGATATAAATATGATGCGCTTGCAATGAACTGAGTCTTTCATTCACTATTCATTATTAACCTTCTAAGTTAATGTGGTCTGGAAGGTGCCTGTCCGTGACGCAAGGATGAACAATGACTTTGAGGAAGGGCACCTTGTTCTAAGGCGTCCCATTCAGTGCTATCACTCCCCTTGTCGATAAACGTTCCCTGATGATGGATGGAGGAAGGAGGCCGTCATATTCGACAGATGGCGGGTAAGACGTCGAGGAAGGCGGTAGAAGCTCGGATGGAACAATGATGTGTGTGTGTGTTATTCATTCACTCATGGTCTTGTCCACGCGAGCTGGCTCGCGATCGCCAGTTTTCACCCTCTCAGTGCGAGCTTGGAGCTCATTATTACCGATCTTTGGGCAATGCTGGGACCTCACACAACACACACCCCCATCCCCTTGCTCAAGGGGGACAGTAACCGCCCGAATTTGTCAAGTAAAAAATCCCCGGGAGCACGAGGATTCGAATCGCCTACCCACAGAATAAGAGCCCGTCACGTTATCAACCTGACCATCGCGCGGTGTTGTGTGTGTGTGTGTGTGTGTGTGTGTGTGTGTGTGTGTGTGTGTGTGTGTGTGTGTGTGTGTGTGTGTGTGTGTGTGCGCTTGCGCGTGCGTGCGTGCGTGCGTGCGTGCGTGCGTGCGTGCGTGCGTGCGTGCGTGCGTGCGTGCGTGCGTGCGTGCGTGCGTGCGTGCGTGCGTGCGTGCGTGCGTGCGTGCGTGCGTGCGTGCGTGCGTGCGTGCGTGCGTGCGTGCGTGCGTGCGTGCGTGCGTGCGTGCGTGCGTGCGTGCGTGCGTGCGGGCGTGCGTGCGTGCGTGCGTGCGTGCGTGCGTGCGTGCGTGCGTGTGTGTGTGTGTGTGGTTTTTTTTTCACACACACACACACACACACAAAAGGGCCTCCATCCGTAAGGGAGTTGCAATGTTAGCGGCTCGTAGAGCTCGTTAAGATCGCAAGTCGTTGGCCCCGGCCGGGTCGCCAATGACTGTGGCGTGCAACATACCTCTAATAAAATGTTATGTTTATTGAATATATAATTACAATAGTGATGCAGCTTCAGTCAAGGGCACCGTGATGGCGGCGGCGTTCCCACGCACTATGGCGAGGCTGATCCGCTGCCTGATCCAGCAGGTCTCCCGCTTCTCCCCCGTCTGTGTGGTGATGCAGCGTCCCAGTTCAGCGAGGAGCTTGGAGATCGCTGGTCCCAACAAGCCGGTCGTCTCCACTGCGAGGGGCTCGAACCGGTATCGCTGTGCCAAAGCCGCGTAGCGCGTGCGTTTGCGTTGCTCTGCGGCGCGGGCGGCGGCTCCGGGGCTGATGTGTGTGTGTGTGTGTGTATGTGTGTGTGTTTAATTTCCGTGAATAAACGCATTATATAGGAGGTGCAACTAATCCCTTGAATTGACGACGAAAAGAAGAAGTATAACGGAGATTTATCTTTAAAGTGTTTAAGAGTCCCGAGATAATTTGTTGCAGGCACGCTACGGAATATGCTTGAAGGCGTGCAAATGTTCGAGAAACACAAATACAGAGAGAGAGAGAGAGAGAGAGAGTGAGCGAGGGAGGGAGGGAGGGAGGGAGGGAGGGAGGGAGGGAGTAAGGGAGTGAGGGAGGGAGTGAGTGAGTGAGTGAGTGAGTGAGTGAGTGAGTGAGTGAGTGAGTGAGTGAGTGAGTGAGTGAGTGAGTGAGTGAGTGAGTGTCTCACGGTAAATTAAGAAAGGAACCTGTCCGCAATAATGGAGCTATTTCGACTCGTAAGTTTTTGCTCCTCCTTCCTAATTACCTGTGCTTGGACCGGGCAGTTAAATAAGTGTCTACGGTAGCCGATAAACTCCCTCCTGCTGGTGATAACTGGAGGGACCGAAAACTTTATCGAGTCGAACCAATGATGTGCACAATGTTTATGTTGCATAAGGCAATATATTGTGTTGCAGTGCACGGGAGTAATGCTGTTGAAGTTAGTGGTGTTGGTTTGTAGAGGAATCAACGATGCTGATGGTGGTTATTGATATAGTGTTCATGGCGCTTATTGTGATGGTAATGGTGATGGTGGTAATGATTTAGAAATGGTTGTGGTGATAGAGCATTTCATGATATACTTCTTTCTTGTCGAATTATTCTATTAACGATTTTCCATAATTTCAAGAAAAACTATGACAATATCGCTGCGTAAACTCACACAACCAATAACCAATGTACTGATTTTTTAATTAAGCGACTGATTAAAATTTGTATCTTCTAAACCTTATGGATTCAACTTATATAAACATTATCTAGTCTATTCTTTATAGTATATAAAATGTTACGGTGTAACTTTGCGTTCTCCGCGACAGCCTCTTGCGGAGGAACCCCAGGGCTTCCTACCCTCTCCGCTCGTTCATTTCTGCAACATATGAAGGCTCCATGCACATTCCGTTACATTTCAGAATATTTAAAACTTGTCGTGACTTACGACACATCCTCCGCCGTCGGGGGAACCAACACCGTTCCGGTGCCCTTTCTTCTATCACTTCAAAGTCATATTCACTTTCTCATCCTCACCACTGACACCGTGAATAATGCAGATCTGCATAGTATTCTGACTTTTTTTATAAGATATAAATGGTTAGCGGTGTGGTTATCGCCATGGTGGGGTTGGTCGTGATATTAGTTATGTGGTAACTATGGTGTTGCTCTTTAAAGAATTACAACATTATTGCACAATTTAGCCCGTATGTGTCTTCTTATTTGGGTACAAGTAATAACTCATAGACTCATCACATGTGCTATGCCTCCATTTCGTCTTAATGAGGCTCTTTTGAAGATAGG
>JACEEZ010003440.1:110000-115000 GCA_016584305.1 Chionoecetes opilio
CCACACAACCTACAGAGGCATCACACAGGTGCTGCAAGGTGAAATAATGTATACCCCAGACAACACAACCTACAGAGGCATCACAATTGTACTGCAAGGCGAAATAATGTATTACCACAGATCACACGACCTACAGAGGCATCACAAGTGTGCTGCAAGGCGAAGTATTTATTACCACAAATCCCACATCCTACAAAGGCATCACAAGTGTGTTCCAAGGCGAGATCATTTACATTACCACAGACCACACAACCTACAGAGGCATTACAAGTGTGCTGAGAGGCAAAACATTTTATTGGTTACGATAACGGGACAACGGACGACACCCAAGCGCTAGCAAATCACACACCAAAAAATATAACACACACAATCAAATATAAAACATACACACCTAAAATTCAATATCACAAAAACGGGAGGCAGTGTGTGTATGTTAGCACATGTGTGTGTGTGTGTGTGTGTGTGTGTGTGTGTGTGAGGGATGGCAGTGGACCGGTAACGCCCCAAAAAAACTTGCTCAAGAACAACTGGCAACACTCAATAGACAGACATGCGGGGACGAATCACATCACAGTATGCCATGACGTCACAGAAAACCAATGAAAGAACAGGACAGGCAGTGTTGAGACGAATGACGTGGGAAAAGGCGGGAATATTGCGCGGGAAATGCACTAAGGTAATCCTAACTGCACAAAGAACACTGGGATACCTAACACTGCACAAATAACACTGGTATTCCTTACATTACACAAATAACACATGGTATAGATAAAAAAAAATGAACTCACAACATGAATGGTAAAACTGTCGAACATACACTGACGGAACTTGCGAGACAGCGAAGCGACATGTGACGAAGCTGGACACACAATACACCCGATATACCATGCTCAACACCGCTACACTGAGATGACACTCAACCTAAGACAATAGAGTCAGCGCTGCTTGGAGCCCTTAAATGGCGACGCAGCATAGCTATGCTGCGAAGAGGCTGAGCACTTAAAAAAATGTGTCACGAAGACAACAGATGTGTGCAGAAAAAAACAGCCAACTGCAAAATGCCATAATAGTAGCCGGGGAGAAATAGCGCCGACATGGGAGGCCTACCATGGCGATTGAACGCCAGAAGAGATAGGGCTCGTCTCCTTTTCTCCACCACTGTTATGGTGAAGTCATCGCATGCCACCAAATAATGCGGTGGAAATGAAAGTCTTGGTCAACCAATTTGGTAGTGTACTATAATGACCACGAACAAAGGTAGCGAGATGTACAAGGCAGTTTGACGTAGTGCCAGACGGATTGGTTGTGTACTGATTGCTGCAGGCAGATCAGGGTTGTGAACTTTTGTAGCCCACATTATCGTACCAAGCCAACAAAATTATCGTATTTTCAGATAGATTAACGTACAACCTTAGCTAAAATAATATAATCAGTAGATAACTATATATATCCTTAAATTCAGCATTCCACATATAAAAATATTTTCTCTTTTCATCAAAATATATAGAATGTATCCAATTAAAATATCATGTTAATTTATTTTTTCCCAAATAAATGAAGTTAAATAAAACAAAAAAAACATTTAGTAACACATATAATGACTCAAAAGAAGCTGAACTCGAGAACTCTACATAGCTATCATCCTCAAAAGAAAAGAGTAATGCCTGTTCCTCCTCTATTATTGTATCCCCTGTGTCAGCTGGCGCTTATAATGATAGTGTGTCAGTTGTCATCGACATATCATAATATCATGTGTAGGGATGAAAGTAACACAATCTCCCTTTTCCTTTACACACTGCGCTGCTGGAAGAGAACCAAGTATGTTTCCCGGTAGAAGTCAGTTTCTTACCTTTGTCTTGGTAAGGTTAATCTTGCTAAATACCCTCTCACAATCTGCGTTCTAATGCGGCAAGCAACGGTCCAAATCCATGTCATGCATAGGACCAAAAGTCAAACTCAAAACTCTCTCTCTCTCTCTCTCTCTCTCTCTCTCTCTCTCTCTCTCTCTCTCTCTCTCTCTCTC
Source organism: Chionoecetes opilio (assembly GCA_016584305.1). Classification (NCBI taxonomy): domain Eukaryota; kingdom Metazoa; phylum Arthropoda; class Malacostraca; order Decapoda; family Majidae; genus Chionoecetes; species Chionoecetes opilio. The sequence continues at coordinate 112,024 of JACEEZ010003440.1, forward strand.
TCTCTGCTCTCTCCTCCTCCTCTCCTCTCTCTCTCTCCTCTCTCTCTCTCTCTCTCTCTCTCTCTCTCTCTCTCTCTCTCTCCCTCTCTCTCTCTCTCTCTCTCTCTCTCTCTCTCTCTCTCTCTCTCTCTCTCTCTCTCTCTCTCTCTCTCTCTCTCTCTCTCTCTCTCTCTCTCTCTCTCTCTCTCTCTCTCTCTCTCTCTCTCTCTCTCTCTCTCTCTCTCTCTCTCTCTCTCTCTCTCTCTCTCTCTCTCTCTCTCTCTCTCTCTCTCTCTCTCTCTCTCTCTCTCTCTCTCTCTCTCTCTCTCTCTCCTCTCTCTCTCTCTCTCTCTCTCTCTCTTCTCTCTTCTCTCTCTCTCTCTCTCTCTCTTCTCTCTCTCTCTCTCTTCTCTCTCTTCTCGCGGAGAGTTGACAGCACAGATTTTTTTTTTTTTTGCGATGACAATTTGGTATGACTTTATAATGTAATTATATTTGTGAGTCAATTATCGTATTTTCGTGTACGATTCTCAATCATGCATCGTACATCGTACGGATAGTCAAATTATCGTACAAATACGATAATTATCGTACAGTTCACAACCCTGAGGCAGATACACCAAGTCACCAACTGAGTTGGCTAACATTCCACCCTCGGCAACGCCGGCCAGGGAAAACATATCCTACTAGGAAAGTTACTGTTACATATTTTTGTCAGCGATAGGACATTCTGAATCAAAAGAACTCCTCTTTGTTTTCTTTTTTGGTTGGTTAAACATTTTATTTTACTTAACATTTTAACTTAACTAACATATTTACCTAACCTAAATACATTGCTAATATAACCTAACTCTTCTAACTAATGTATTTTGGAATATACAGTATAGTAGCTGTCTATTACATTAAAACCTTATTATTACACACATCATGGCTGCCACATATTACACACACCTGCTTCTAAGATACCAACTCCCCCACCCTCGCCCGGGCGCCCTGTATATGTATCCTTACCGACTAAGCGAATTCAATATTTGTGCTTGCGTTTGTGCAGCATTACTTGCAGCAGCTGTTCTTGCTGCCGTTGCTATGCTTTCCACATTTGCTGCTGCAGCTCTCTTCAGAGGAGTTATCTCCTTAAAGTTCTGCATCAGTTGCACTAGTATCCTGTTGACAAAATATAGAGCCCATTATATCATGGCTGAAAGTTTAGGAAAATCCTCAAGGTTCAGTATGCAAAGTTCATATGATAGTATGAATACCTACATATGTATCTTTGGTTAAACTGGTCAGTGCAGTACAGTAAAATACAAAATATAGAAAATTGAAATTTGACCTTAAGGTAGCACCTAGCCTACGTCAGCAGTAAAGTACATAAGATGCGACTGTTTCAATTGTTTTGTATTCATGCCTTTCAAAATCACATTTAACTAACCATGCTCAGACTGTTGCGTGGGTCCCATGACTCTTCAGGCACTATTGCAGCAAGTATTGGGGCTGGATATGTTCCTCTGTAATTAATAAAGCAAGTGTTAAATAATAATATGCCAGTAATATGGTTACTGACCACGTCATCTCAACTTTTGTAGGTGCCAATTGCTGCCTAATTTACATATGGCGGTATATCATATATATATATATATATATATATATATACATATATATATATATATATATATATATATATATATATATATATATATATATATATATATATATATATATATATATATATATAGCGTAGCTGGTCAGCAAAATGACCAGCTACGGCGAAGTCATAAACTTGATCACTAAATATAATAAGACACTCTTAAGACAAAGAGAAAATATCTTGAAAAAGATAATAAACGTTGAACTAGTATCACTTTTAACGAGATCTGTCTCAGAGAAAATCTCCTGCCCGTATATACTTTAAATATATCTAGATATCTATATCTATCTATCTATATATATATATATATATATATATATATATATATATATATAGTATAGTATATAGATATAGATATATATAGATATATATATATATATATATATATATATATATATATATATATATATATATATATATATATATATATATATATATATATATATATATATATATATATATTATTTCAACCAAATTCAACATAATCTCACCTATTCTACATCAACTAACCATGCTCGGGCTGCAGTGTGGGATAACCAGACTCCTCAGCATATATTTCAACTTCAGGGGCTTAAAGTGTTCATGTGTATTAACTAAACATAAGCGTTACCTTAGTTTCGGTTGATTACGTAGGTCAGATTTGTATGGTTAGATTAGGTTACCTTGTACAGTATATTTTTGACATGTTTCTAGTAACTGTGGTAATCTTAAAGATTTCTACCTTAAATTTTCTTCAGTAATGCAGTAATAGGTAACTTGTTCATGTGCGGTGTTATGACGGACGTTAGGTGAAAATGTTATACACAAATGTTGCTCTAGATGTTTTTAAAATATATTGCCATGTTTGCTTTCTCAAAATTCCGTGACTTGTGTTTACCTAATAAACAGGTTAGGCTTGGCGAGCGACAATTATTACATTGTCTAGTTAAAATTCAACCATAAAAATCTCATTCTTACCTCCAAAATGAATTTTACTGATCCATGTTGATGTTATCACTAAAGAACCTTTTTGCCGCACTTCGCGTGCCAAACAAAACCTTATTGTGTAAGGGACAAACAAAGAGTTGCAGGTCTGGTGATGGCTCTCGCGGCGCTGCACGAAGAGGCAAAGCCTTTGGGTTTTGCGCTCTCCTGGCTCAAGTCCAAGGTCCAAGTGTTTGGAGGATACTAGATGAAACAGTACAGTTAGTTAGTTACAGTTAGAAAGTATGTGCATGTGTGGTGCGAGGACATTGAGATCTTGGAAAATTTTACATATCTTGGTAGCGCAGTCCAAAATGACGGGGGATTACATCAAGAAGTCTTACTGCTTATTGGTCTAGCCCACGGTGTTATGGACTCGCTCAATAC
>JACEEZ010003440.1:120000-127500 GCA_016584305.1 Chionoecetes opilio
GCAAACTCCAATCGTGTTGTTGCTGTCGTTGGTCACTGATCAAAGTGCCTCGGGGTAGACCACCTACCACCACCGTAGCCTGCCTCACCCTAGTCCCACGCTTGTCTCACCCCAGCCCCATGCCTGCCTCACCCCACACTAGTATATTAGATTAATAAAAAAAAAAATAAAAAAAAAGCAAGGCAGAGCTCTTTGAATGAGTAAACATTTTTTAAGATCTACTTTAAATTCAATCATATCTAGGAAAACCCAACTTTATTTCCACTTTGAACATCCTAATCACATAGCAATCGTTATACATACTGACTATTCCTATATATATTTATATTACTTCATTCTGTACTGTAACTATCAATCAATGTACATTGGGAATATAGTTTTTTATTTGTATTTTAAATGTGACACTTTTGTTTATTGATCTCTTAGTTCATCTGGCAACTTATTCCAGGCAAGACACCCTGAATATACTACAAGCATTTTGCTTGATTCTGAGCGTGCTTGTGGAGGTCGTAATAGGCTTCGATTCCTTAAATTTTGGCTATGTACACTTGACACACTGTCAAAAGTTATTACAGTGGGAGTCTTTAACTGATTATTGGCAGCTCGCTTCGCTCGCTGCCGCTTACCATAAGACCCGTGGAAACAAGTTTCCGCCAAAAAGTGAATAACTACTCCTAAATTTTGTCGGACTGAGCTGAAATTTGACATGCAAGTAGTGCTGTAAAAATCAATGGGGGTCGTCGTAAGAAACTTTTTGCGAAAAACAAGCCCTTAATGAGTAATTAGCGTAAACTACTCCTAATTACTGTCGGATTGAGCTGAAATTCGACAAGCAAGTAGTGCTGTCAAAATCAATGGGGTCTGTGCAACAAACTTTTTGCGTAGAACAAGCCCTTAATGAGTAATTCACGTAATGAGTTAATTGGCTGGAACGTGGCTCGCTGCCACGTTCCAGCCGCAAGAACTGAGCCAAAAGCAAAGGGGCCAGAGGCTGGACGCCTATACTTGATATACAAATTTTAACAGCTCTAGTATATGGATGTCATGTAGTTTTAGTATTTTAAGATCTGAAAATAAAGGATCTGTATGGTTTCTGAAACCTATCCCTGATATTACTCTGATAATTTTTTTTTGCAATAACAAGAATGGCTGAGTGATGGTTTTCAATGCAGAACCCCAGACACGATTACAATATTAAAAATAAGGGTAGACTTAACTGCAGTATAACATTATAATTGCCTCTCTAGTCAAGTTATCTTTTATCTTGTAAAGAATCCCTACTGACCTTGATATTGTGTTATACACATAGTTAACATTGGATTTCCACAACAGTTTATCGTCAATGACAAATCCTAAACATTTTATTAAACTAATTATTTCAATGATGTTCTCTCCTATTCTTATATCATTTTCGTGGTTGATATATTTATTTCCTGCATATATGATATAATGAGAATTCTGTACTTTTAAGGATAATCTATTGGATACAAGCCACTTTGATATATTAACAAGTTTTTGATTCATTATATTTTCTAAAATTTGGAGTTTTGGTTCTGATTGAAAAATGGTAGTGTCGTCAGAAAATAATATGAATTTCAATATATCAGTAGATTGGACCAAATAATTAATATATAGTAAGCACAGAAGAGGTCCTAAGGTAGATTCCTGAAGAATACCAGTTTTAATGATTCTACTACAATATCTTATATAATTGAATCGCTGTAAATTGCTATCTCCCTGTTAAATAACTCTCAAACCATCGCAATAATTAATTTCTGACGCCATAAAATTTCAAACTTTTTAATAATATATTATGATTAATTGTGTCAAAAGCTTTCTTTATATTTAAAAAGACAACCATTGTGAAACGGCCTTTATTGTTGTTCTGTAGAAAACTATTTATTAATTTCACTGTTGCTGCTTGTAGAGAATAGTTTTTTTTCTGAACTCAAATTGATCTTTAGACAATATATAATTTATATTTAAGAATGATGATTATCTATCATACATAGCCCTATATATAAGTCTACTTATAGTTGACAGTATTTATATAATACGATAGTTTGAGGACTATAATATATCTCCACCTTTATAAACAAGTAAGATTTTAGCTACTTTCAAAATACCTGGGAATATGCCACACTGATGGGAAATGTTAATTAATTTTGATAGAATAAGAGATGCTATTGATACAGTGAGTTGCATAATTTTGACATGAATGTTATCATGAACTCGGTAATAATGTTTTACTTGTTTAACTATATTGGTAACCTCCTCATGGGTTGTGGGATTTAAACCGTAGACGGAAAATAACCACGTAAGTATTGCAGAGATAACACTTCAGATGCTGGTAAATTTGCCTCTAAATTCTGTCCTATTCAGGAAAAATATGAGTTAATTTCATTACATAATGCAGTTGATTCAAATATCACTTCACCATTCATCATGAGTGCTTCAATAATGGTTTTCTTATTTGCTTTACTTGTAGTACGTAAGCCATATACTCGAGATTGTTTTGCTATTACCGAAAGCTGATTTCAATTGTAATTTATAACAATTTTTCCTCACAGAATCAAATTTTATGTCAACCATATTTCGATAGTTTATACATATACTTTTATCCGTTTGTCAGTGGTTGGAATTTCTTTTTTAAAGTTTATTTCTGTGTTTAATTAAAACTTGTAATTCCTTCGTTATCCATGGTTTCATTATTTTTTTTGCAGATAAATTTAATGTCTTAAATAGCACATGCTTAATGCTTATTTGCTGCTCGTGTCACACAATCTGTAAATTGTTTGAAGTATTTACTAACATCATTACTAAATTCACAATCACCTAGAAATGCCTCTAAAGAGAAGCATAAATCTCTAGTATTAACATTATTAGAGTCCCTATAGGTGATTTTTCTTTGCATATAATTTTATATTTTCTTTGAGCAAATGATGAAGGGAGCAAAGTGATATGTTACATCAGTGACTAATATTCCGGTTTATATAAACATATTCAAATAGTTTGACCAGACATGACCAATAACTTCGACACCCTGAGAAGTTAGTCTAGTGGGCTTATTGGTACATGAATAAAAACCATGCCCATGAAGTAAACATGTATAATCCTGAATAACCTTATTAGTATCAAAATTCAGTAGATTAATATGTATGTCACCTAATAGATAACAGTCTTTTTTAGACAATTTGAACTTCCCAACAAACTCCTCCAGTAAACAATTAAACACACCCATATCATAATTAGTCCTACGGTAAGCTACACCCGCTATAAATGGTGTCTCAGATTCACACTCAACAAACATAGACTCAAAAAAATATTATTGACACTAATTTCATAAATAATCCTACACTTTATAGTATCCTTGATATATATTGCAACTCCTCCTCCTTGGCGATTTACATTCTTCCTAAACAGGCCGAAACCCCTACTCCTGTACAATGCTCAATTTCACTGGGAAGTCTAGTTTCACAAAAACAAAGAATCTAAATTTCATAAATAATGGGAATCAAATGACAGGTCAACAAGGTCACGCCGCTTGTAGCAGGGAGGCCGGTCATACGATATGACTAAACCGCTATTTTTAAGGATAGCCTGACAAAGGATTCATGACACACAGAACACACACAAAAAACTGTATCAGCCCAATATACGCACTGTGCTGCACTAAAACGAATATGTAAACTTAGAGATAGAAGCCGAAAAAAGGCTGTAAGGGCTTTGAAATGCACATAAAAATCACAAATCACGAAAACTGCAACGCGTTATAAAAATGCACACGATTTACTTGCAGTAGACCTCGGTCTGCAGGATACTATGAGCCGATGAAGCAAGAACAGTCTGATGAGCTCGCAGGGAAGTAGAGTGGGCGAGACAATACTGTAGCAGTAGTCCATGGGCCAGAAATATAAAAAGTCCCCCCTTCCTTCTTTATAACTGCCACAATTATGTTTTTGTTACTTTGATGTCTAAACTTCAAGGAAAACATTGTTAGTAAAAGCATTGTTAGTCAAGCAAGTTCTGGTTGCTAGTACCCGTAAATATAAATCAAAGATGACAGCTGGTTGACGGGGGGAAAACTGAATACAACGCCATTTTTTAACCAGCAAGACTGAAATAAAGTTACTTATGTATTCCAACTGTTTTTGGGGTGATCAAATGATTGCAATTGTCATTTTGGGGCTTCATGGACTTTTAATGTGTAAAAAACCTAGAACCTATCCAAAAATGGGTTAAATCGATGGACAAAAGTTAAAACTTTTGGTAGCAGAATATTAATAAAATTTTTCTTGAAATTCATGAAATACTGATTTTCATGGCTGATAACTGGTGTTTCAAGCTTTTCAGCTTCTATATCATCTTCCTCAAAGTTGGGGGTGTTATAGACTAGAATATACACAAAGTCCCGTGAAATCATTTCTGGAAGTGTCCACAGAAAATCCAGTCCCCCTGCTCCATGAACCCAGCCATGTAGAATCGGGTCTGATCGAGGCATTCGGGATAATATCAGGCCTGTTCGGTGGGCGGAGCCTACGTGATGACGTCATCAATAGTTGTATAAGAACTGGGGGAAAGAGTTTACTTTTCAGAGTAATTTTCGCCTTACTAAATACACTTATCTGTATAACTGATGTACATGTAGAGGATAACATCTTTAGAAATATTTGTTGTGACAGATTATCACATTAAACACATGTAAAAACATAAATAAATGTCATTATGTGACTGAATAGATATGCAAAAAGTTAATATACTTCAACTCGAATTTGCAAAACAGAATTGTGCAAACACTTTTGACATGGAGCACATCGGAAAAACATCAAAAGAAGCGGAAGTGTATTAGCTTTCTTATTTGGTATGTCTTGATAAATGAATAAGCACCATGCAAAAATTAGCGTAAACTAAATAAATAACGTCATCAATAGAGATATACGCAGGCGGACCACCCTTCTCACTCACCAGTCATACGTACAATATAGCTAATTATTATTACTACTTTTGCAGTGCTTAAGCTGTGTATTAAAATGTGCAGTGCAAATTGACTACTCTAGAATCAAGATGAATTGTAGACATGGATAACTTTTCTTTATATATTTACTGATAATTGTGTACACATTTAAATGTCTATCACTGGGTGTTCGTACCTACACTATGTATGGTTTCATGTGTACAGTGCTAATTTCTGCATGCACTCATTTACCAGAAAACGAAATATATCAGTGGAAAGCTAATACAAGTCCGCTTCTGATTATAAACTCTGACGTCGGAAGTTTTCTCACAACATTTTAAAAGGCGACGAGTTGAAGTATGTTCATGCTTATTTATTCATAGTCTAATAATAACACTTATTTAGTATATTTTATTGTGTTATATGTGATAATCTTATAGCATATACATTTCCAAAGATAGCAGGATATCATTTACCGATACTGATACACTTATTTGGTATGGGCAAATTTCTCTCGAGATAAAAAAAATTCCCCCGGTTCTAATACGACTGTAGATGACGTCAGAGGTGATCGCCTAGGAATGGTATATCCTGGGGTCCTCGGTCTAATAGGTGATAGTAGGGTTCCATCCACCTTCTCCAGATTGCAGCTTTTTTGTTGTTTTTTTATTTACATCACAAAGGACTGGCCAAAATAAAAAAAAAGTACAAAAAGCCCGCTTAGTTGCCGGTCCCTATGAAAAAGACAGTAAGAAAATATAGAAAACAGGGTGGTGAATTTTGTTCGGGAGGTGTCTTGTCACTTCTCTCATGAAAGAATTAATTACATATGAAGGAACACAAATAGAAACAGGAAGAGAGTTCCAGTGTTTACTTGCGAAATAAATGAACTGGAACCATGAAGATACTGGTTTAATATTGCATTATTAAGATGGTCAGAATAGGGATGAGATTAAGTAGAAAGTATTGTGCAGCGAAGCCATCAAAGGGGGGAGAAGCATGCAGTTAGCATGTTCAGAAGAGTAGTGAACATGAAAAAACGATAGAGGATAGCAAGAAATAATCTCTAAAAATTCAGCCTGTGCCACCAGGAGCGAGGAACAACCATCACAGCCCTCCTGAATGTGCAGGGCCAACCACTTGAACCCTCAAAGAAAGAAGATAAAACCTAAGAAAAGAAGATGATATATTGCTATAGGCTCCAACGTAAAAAATGAAAAAGAAAAGAGAAGCAACATTGTGGCAGTGATTTAAAGATCGAAGACAGTCGAGTCAAGGGAGGACAGTTGATAACACGAACATATTTTGACTCTATACTGTTTAGGAGAGCTGAATGAGCGGATCCCTCCCAAACATGAGAGAGATACTCCATACATGGGTGGATAAGTCCCCTTTGCAGAGCAAAAAACTGGGTGGTAAAAAAAAATGGACGCAGACGCCAGAGGATGCCTAACTTCTTAGAAGCTGCTTTAGCAAGTAATTAAATGTGATATTTCCAGTTCAGACTTTAGTATAGGATAGTCTTATAATGTTTATTGTAGAAAGGGAATTAGTTGAGTGTCATTGAAGGAGAGAAAGGATAGTTGTTTGGAAAGTTTTGTCGAGTCCCCCCCCCTTCTCTCTCTCTCTCTCTCTCTCTCTCTCTCTCTCTCTCTCTCTCCTCTCTTCTCTCTCTCTCTCTCTCTCTCTCTCTCTCTCTCTCTCTCTCTCTCTCTCCTCTCTCTCTCTCTCTCTCTCTCTCTCTCTCTCTCTCTCTCTCTCTCTCTCTCTCTCTCTCTCTCTCTCTCTCTCTCTCTTCTCTCTCTCTCTCTCCTCTCTCTCTCTCTCTCTCTCTCTCTCTCTCTCTCTCTCTCTCTCTCTCTCTCTCTCTCTCTCTCTCTCTCTCTCTCTTTTTAAGCGATCCTGTCTTTCTTGGTTAATTATATTAGAGAATCGTACTAACTTTTGGACTTACACTGGAGACATTGGAAAGGCAAATGACCATATAAAAAAATGAAGCTCGTAGGAAATGTTATTCTGCATGAGGAGTTGGATGAGCAAAGGTAGACATCATACCAAGAGACGGTAAGAAAGCTATAAAAACACGTTAAAGAAAAATGTTACGACAAAAGAAAGGACGAATCGCAAGTGAAAAATAATAAATTCCTGGAACCTATAACTTTTAAAAAAGAACATCACTAATGGAGGAAATAAATGATGATGTGAAATGAAGAATACAAGGATGATAATAAAGAGAATAATGGAACAAGAATGTTCACCTCTCTTTCTTCTTCCGCCTTCTTCGCCTTTTCTTTTTTCTTTCTCTCTTCTTCAATTTTTTGTTTCTTCTTTCTCCTTCATCATCTTCGTTTATTTTTTCTCTTCTTTCTCATTATGTTTTTATTCTTCCAAATCCTTTTCTTCTGGCAAGGAGGGTTTACCGTGGTGCCTTCTAATGCCTGTTTTCCACGCTGTTTTGCATTTCAGAGGCAACAGGGCCCGTAAGAGGGTGTTTGCACTTCACGTCCCCCGGGCTGTGCAGTGCGATATATATATATATATATATA
>JACEEZ010003440.1:150000-157500 GCA_016584305.1 Chionoecetes opilio
ATGCAGTAAAGTCTTTATAGCATTACTTTTAGAGAGATGGAGAATGAATGATAATTAATGGCACGAAACTGTAAAGAAACCTGTGAAGATGGGCCTGCAATTAACTGAAGTAGTGAAGCCATTATCTATACGTGTAACTAACATATCTAAAAATGGATGATAAATTGATTTTCAACTTCTTATGTAAAATTGATGTGTGTGTTTTGAATTGAGATAATTTAGAAACATAAAAATTGTGTTTAACATTCTTAAAAAGCAAAAATGTTACGTCAACATAACGTTTATAGTAAACAGGTTTGAAGGAGGTAGGACAGTTAAACAGCCAGGTTCGTTCGTGAAAACATAAGAGCGTATTGGCAAAAGATGGGCGTAAACAGGATCCCATGGATACTCCGTCAGTTTGGACATTAAGTTTGTCGTTCAATATGCAAGCGCAATCTTTATCAGCTATATTTAATAAATCAGATAATTGTTTTTTGTGTAGTTTAAAATTGAGATATCATTGCCAAATAAGTTATTAAGTGATAATATTAATAGTCTCATCTAATGGTATGTTATTAAAAAGGGATTGGATATCAAAGCTAGCCATTATCGCATTGCTCGTCTTAATTAATCGTCTTCCCCACATGTACACACATACTCACAGGGGTCGCGTTATGCACACGCAAACGCACACACAATCAGACAACCAACCGTTATGCACGCACAAACGCACATACTCACCGTGCATACGTACATAAAGCCAACCGTCATTCCACATTCACCAGACTGGTTTAATCCACCTTCATAACAATATATATATATATATATATATATATATATATATTTATATATATATGTTATGTATTTATGATTGTTTGGGTATTCAATTATTTACCCTCAAACGTTACTTCAGTATTTCGAAGCTTGTTCAGAGCCCTAGGCAATATAAGAGGTATTATTAATATTTCAAGCCTATTGTACAGCAGTCCAGGGGCCGGATGTTCGAACGTTCGTAACGCGTCTCTAAGATCTTCTTTGCACTTAGATTGATCTTGGAACGTTCGTAACGCGTTTAGAGGTATTATCAAACGATCTTTGCGAGCATCCATCCGCCATATTTGTTCGTTGTTCCACCGTAGTGCTAAGGTTGCTGAAGACCACTCGCACACTGTTCGTAGGGTCGCATGATGAAGGTTTTTCTAATATACAAGCCATATAAAGTTATGTTATTAGTTGTTTATTTCATGTTGAGTTGTTTATGGTTGGTCAGGACGCTATAGGGGGAATATGAATTAAAATAAAGGGTGCAATGAATGGTATGCTGCCGAATGCCTATAGTGACTGGAATGAGTGAAGTGCAAATAAAAAAGAAATGTGTCTTGTGCTAGAAGTGTATAGATAAGATGATATGGGCGAGGAAGATGCAGGAAGTGAAGGAGGAGAATAGGAGACAAGGATGAGATGGAGAGAATGAGTCAAGTGAAGGATACGGATGGACTAGCAATACGGGAGTTTCGTACACAAGTTTTTTGTACCCAATTTTGTTAGCTGTTTCTACACATATTTGAGTTTTTGTACAAAATTACCTGGTGGGTCGTTTCGAAACCTTAGTCATCAAGTTAAACTCTGACCTAAATGTACGAAAAAACTATATTTTTCATATAGATACTAAAAAAATTTTTAGGTCTCGAATGATCGAATTACTGGTGTACGAAAAAATTTGTACAAAATGACTGCATCCCCTTATAAATGCTGGGAGGGGCAAAGTAAAGACATTCGAGCCCCGGTGTACTAGTGCGTGGAATGCAGTATACTGTAGGGGGAAAAAAATGAAATACATAAAAGTTTTTTTTTTTTTTTTTCTTTTCTTTCTTTGTTATTTTAGACCAATAAAATACAAGAAACCCAAACGGTAGTTTTAAGTACCCTGAACGTTTGCGTTTTATTAAAAAGGGTTTTTCTAACCCAACAAAAGCTGTCGTAAATGAAAAAAAACCCACATTGGGTTGGGGGGGCGAAACCCCCCCAGTGGGGGGGCGTAGCCCCCATTTATGTAAAGAGTATTGGTCAAAGGGAGTATTTTGAAACTGCATATTTTCCTAAAAGATAGTAGAGGAAAAGGGAATGTGTGTTGGTGGGCAAGGATGTTGAAAAAGAGGTAGGTACACTCTACTCTAACTCTAGGAGAAGGGGAAATGTGAGAAAAGCGAAAGATTAATGAAGGGTTAAATGATGGAAGGGGGTAGTGAATGTTATTCTAGGCAAGTTCACGACCACTGAATTGGGGGGTTTAAAAGCACATAAAACCCTAAAATGCGGGGCTTTCATTTCAACCAAACTCATCTACTGTAATATTCAGTCGGTATTATTTCGGGCGAGCTGGGGGGGAATCACCCCCGCCAATCACCAACCTAACCTAGACACATAGTCAACGGGCCCAAACCAAAACCTAACCTAGCTTTTTCGGCTATTGCGGTATTTAACCCCTGAATCAGAACCCGGGTTAAAAATTGGGAAACACTGCCGACGAAAAAAATAGGAACCTGGCGAGAATTTCCCTATCGGCGAAGTTCCAGGTATTGTTAGTTCTTGGATAAGTATCCCTTTAAAATAATACCCACCCCTAAAAGGGTGGGTTTTAGATTGGTAGTGGGTTTTCAAAAGTCCTAGGATTTTTTCCCACATCATATCGTGTAGATTTCTCTTCTGAGTATTTAAAACCCCAATTCCAGGGTACAATTGAATAATAAGCGAATGTAGTAATCCGAAAATCTCCCGTTTTTTCAGCCATAAATGTTAAGTTAGGTTAAATAATTTAGGTTATTTTAGGTTATAGGTGGGGTTTGGTTTAGTCGTTAAGTTAGCTTAACTCAGACGGGGAGGTTAGGTTAGAGGGGGGTTTGGTTTAGTAACATGATATCAAGAAAAAAAAAAAATTGTCAATATCAAAACCATAAAGATATTATCAAGCCTTTAAAATCCCTTAAAAATCCCTCTAAAACGTTTTAAAAAGGGGGAGATTTACCCCCTTTAACACCCCCCTTACCCCACCTAAAGTCCTAAATGACCCCCCAAAAAAAATACTAACTAACGGTTACGGTATTTCGTCCACACGTAATTCGCCACAAGACATTTCGCCCCATGTAAGAGTAAATTCCCCCACATGTAGAGTCAATTCGCCGACAAGACATTTGCCCAATGTAAGAGTAAATTTGCCCATTTAAAAGTCAATTCCCCCACACGTCCATGTCACGGAGTCATGAAACTATATTTCCGCGGGGCAGAAATGGAATGAACCCCAGAAACCCTTTGGGCGAAATGACTCCAAGTGTGGGCGAATTGCCCCTTGGGGCGAAATGACTCCATAGTGTGGGCGAAAACCCCATGGTGGGGCGAAATTGGCATGTGGGCGAAATGAGGGATATACCCAAAACCAAACCCTTTATTAAAACCCTTTTATCAACCCTACCAAAACCTCCTAGTGAGCCCTAAGGGCAGGAAAGAAAAAAAATTCTCCAGTTATTTTAATTTTAAAGGTTAAAAGTTGTAATTTGTTGTGTGGGAGCGCCCTAGATATTTGTTTACTTTTTAAATGCATTATATTGGCTAACAATCTCAAAAGGGTTTATGAAATCTTTTCCTCCCATTGGAACGACAGTCAGCGAGTTCCCTTCCTCGTGGTCGGAACGGAACGGGAACGAGCTTTTGAAGATCGCATCATGTGAGCTTTAAAAAACATTCGGGCGATCCTTTTATATACATTTTGAGGGTTCGAGCCCCAAAATCTAAGATGGCCCCTATGAAAACTCCAAGATGCTTTAGAGGCGGAAAGTACGAAAGTTCGAACATCCAGCCCAGAGAGAGTAAAAACCGAACAACACTCTGCCGTCTCCCTCCCCAACACCCCCAATAATACATACTGGGCGAGGATTCCTGCCCCCGATATACGGTTGCGTTCGTGGGGTGTGTTTCCCCCCTAGCTCGTCTAGTGATGTGTATGGGTTTGGATTTGGTTGGGGGAACTCTCTGTTGGGGATGGGGGAGACGCTGTTCCTGCCACTGATGACCCAAGCGTTGGTGAAATTTTAAACCCCAAAGGGCGTTTAGGACCTACAGTTCGCCATGGGCCTCGCTTTTCCCCCTTCAACCCTGAGCAATCTGCTACAGCTGCTATAAGGTGGGATGGGGTGGTTAAAGAGATTTTATAATTTTTTGACTGCCCCCAAACCATTACTGAGGATGCAAGATGACGGGCTTTGCTGTCATTTCGGGAGGAGAGGAAGTGTTCGAGGTGGGGGAGAGCTTGCTACGGAGACACGTATGTTTGGTTGAAAACTGATTGACTGGGTATTTTGGATATTTTGCACGTAAGAGAAATGTGGGAAAATGAGATTTTCACGTTCCGACAACTAACCCAAAAAGCAGGTGAACCTTGATAAGTTTTACATGAAGTTAAAACAATTAAGCAAGAAATTGTAACTTTCGGGGTGTGGATGTGAAATTAAAAACGCAGATAATTCAGAAGTGTTTTTCTAATAAATTTAGGGACAAAGGGTTAAGTGGCCTGACGTCACACTATCTGTCGTTTTAACTATGGGGGCACGTTAGAGGGCCCCAAAAGGTTCAAGCGAAAACTACGTTGCTCGGAGGCCAGGGAAGTGGGGACGTGTGTGAACAAGTTTTCACCGCTTCGAGTCAGAGCCTTGGCCCCGGACCCTCGTGGGAGGCGATACCGAAACCCCAACACAGGGTAGATAAGTGGCTGGGTTTCGGGAAAAGACATAGTGATGAACATATATATATATATATAATATCATTATAATAATTAAAACGAAAAAATTGTCTGTTTCTGTCTGTCGTCTGTCTGTGTGTGTGTGTGGTGTGTGTGTGTGTGTGGGGTAGGTTCCGCCCCCCCGGGGCGCAACACCTCATAGGCACATTTTTGGGAAACCGGGTGACCCGGGGAAGGTCAAAGCCCCCTTATGAGATGATTCGATCACTTTTTTTTTTTTTTTTTTTTAGCAGCCCCTTTTGCGATAATGTGAAAAAAAAAGTGGGTTGCAGAAATTGAGGAAACCCTTTATGTAGGGTGATGGGGAATGGGTGAGGAAGGGTGGGGTGATGGGGGAAAAGGGTGTGGGGTGATGGGGGAGTGAAAGGGGGGGGGTGATGGGTTGGGGGTGATGGGGGTGGGGGAGGGAAAAAGGTGGGGGGGGATGGGTAATGGTAAATATAAGCGAAAATGGGGTCTGTCTGTCTGTCGTTGTGTGTGTGGTTTGTGTGTGTGTGTGTGTTTTTGGTATGGTCCCCCCCCTGTGGGGCATCACCCATATGAAACTTTTTTGGAAAACCGGGTTGACCAGGGGGAAAGGGTTTTTAAACCCACTTTTGAGTGATTGATCACTTTTTTTTTTTTTTTTTTTTTGCAGCCCATTTCGATAATTTTGAAGAAAAAAAAATGGGTTGCGAGAATTTAGGAAACCCCTTTATTTGGGTGAGGGAATGGGTGAGTGAATGGGTGGGGGGATGGGTAATGGGTGTGGGGTGATGGGTGAGTGAATGGGGGGGGGTTGGGTGGGGGGTGGGTGGGTGAGGGGTGGTGGGGGGTGATGGGTAATGGGAAAAATAAGCGAAAGTGTGCGTCTTCTGTTGTCTGTGTGTGTGTGTGTGTGTGTTGTGTGTGTGTGTGGTGTGTGGGCTGGTATAGGTCCGCCCCCTTGGCGCAATCACCTCATATGAAAAAATTTTGGAACCGGGTTGACCAGGGGGAAGGTTTTAAACCCCTATGAGATGATCCGATACTTTTTTTTTTTTTTTTTTAAAAGCCTATTCGATAATTGTGAAAAAAAAGTGGGTTTCGGAATTGAGGAAAATTTATGTAGGGGGGAGGGTTGGGGGATTGAATGGGTGGGGTGATGGGTAATGGGTGTGGAGTGGTGGGTGAGTGAAGGGGGGGGGGGTGATGGGGTTGGGGGGGATGGGGGATGGGGGAGGGGGAAGGTGGGGGGTGATGGGTAATGGGAAAATATAAGCGAAAGTGTGCGGTTGTCTGTCTGCGTGTTGTGTGTGTGTTGTGTGTGTGTGTGTGTGTCTGGTATAGGTTCCCCCCCCCGTGGGGCAATCACCTCATAGGGACATTTTTTGGAACCGGGTGACCAGGGGAAGGTTTTAAGGCCCCAATTATGAGATGATTCCCGGGAATTCAAAAAAAAACTTTTTTTGTTTTGGGGGGTTTTTTTTGGGGGGGGGGGGGGGTTTTTTTTTTGGGGGGGGGGGGGGAAAAAAAAAAAAAAAAGGGGCCCTTTTTTTTTTTTTTTTTTTTGCCCTTTTTTTTTTTTTGGAGGTTGGGAAAAAAGGGAAAAAAAAGGGGGGGGGAAAAAGGGGAAAAGGGGGGGGGGGGAAGGGGGTGGGGGTTTGGGGGTTTTTTTGGGGGGGGGGGGGGGGGGGGGGTGGGGGGGGGTGAGGGTTGGGGGGGGGGGGGGGGAAAAAAAAAAGGGGGGGGGGGGGGGGAAAAGGTTTTTGGGGGGGTTTTTTTTTTTTTGGGGGTTTGGGTTTTTGGGGGGTTTTTTTTTTGGGGCCCCCCCGGGGGGGGGGTTTTTTTTTTTGGCCCCCTTTTTTTTTTTTTTTTTCCCCCTTTTAAAAAAAAAAATTTTTTTTTTTAAAAAAAAATTTTAAAAAAGGGGGGGAAAAGGGGGGTTGGGAAAAGGGGGGGGGTTAAGGGGGGTTTTAAGGGGGGGGGGGGGTTGGGGGGGAGGGGGGGGAAAGGGTGGGGGTGGGGGTTTTTTTGGTTTGGGGGGGGGGGGGGGGGGGGGTTTTTTGGGGGGGGGTGTTGTTGTTGTTGTTTTTTTGGGGGGGGGGTTTGGGGGGGGGGGGTTTTTCCCCCCCTTCCCCGGGGGTTTTTGGCCCCTTTTAAGGGAAAAAAATTTTTTTTTTTTTTTGGGGGAAACCCTTTTTTTTTTTTCCCAAAAAAGGGGAAAAATTTTTAAAAAAGTTTGGGGGGGGGGGGTTTTTAAGGGGGGGGAAAAGGGGGGGGGGGGGGGGGTTTTTTGGGGTTTTTTGGGGGGGGGGTTAAGGGGGGGGGTTTGGGGGGGGAAAAAAGGGGAAAGGGGGGGGGGGTTTTTGGGGGGGTGGGGGTTTTGGGGGTGTGGGTTTTTTTTGGGGGGGGGGTTTGGGGGGGGGAAAAAATTTTTTTTTTAAAAAGGGGGGGGGGAAGGTTTTTTAATTTAAAAATTTTTTTCAATTTTTTTTTGGAAAAAAAAGGGTTTTTAAAAAAAAAGGGGGGGGGGGGAAGGCCCCAAAAGGGGGGCCGGGGGGTTTTTTGGGGGGAAGGGCCCTTGGGGGGGGGGGGGGTTTTTTTTGGGGTTTTTTTTAAAAAAAAAAAAAAGGGGAAAAAATTTTTTTTTTAAAAAATTTTTTTGGGGGGTTTTTTTTTTTTTTAAAAAAAATTTTTTTTTTTTTAAAAAAAAAATTTTTTTTTTTTTTTTTTTTTTAAAAAAAAAAAAATTTTAAAAAAATTGG
>JACEEZ010003440.1:165000-182500 GCA_016584305.1 Chionoecetes opilio
GAGAGCTCAAACGACCGTTCGGTAGGTGACCTTGAAATGACCTTCAAGGTCATTTCAAAGGTAATTAAATTCCTTGCATATGAATTACTATGACACCATGTCTCTATCTCACCGATTTTGCGAAATGTTTCGAAAAGAAACTGATTTCGCCTTCAGCATTACATTCAAAGTCATTTCAAGGTCACCACTGAACTCCTAGCATATGATTTCCTATTAGTGATGCATTGACACCACAGTTATAAATCACATAATTAACAGGTTATGCAATGCAAATTGATTTGTCCCTGCCAGTGATCTTGAAGAATTTTCCAAGTCATGATCAGTTCAGGCTCGTAAAGCTTCCAATTAGTGGTCAACTGAAGCCATAGCTGTAATTCATATTAACTGAATTAAAGCTTTTATGTATGACCATTAACCTTTAGCAGTTACATAGACCTTGATTGGATAGTATCCATTTTTGAATTCGTCTGAAATGTTCAACCCATAAGTGCACCTAGCAAGTTTCGTGACAGTCCGTTAATTTGTTCTTGAATTATGCGTCCATAGACAGACACACAGACATACACACAGATTCGCAGAAGAAAATAGTACTCCCGTTCCATTTCGTGGAGGGTTTAATAACTATTTCGCAGCAGGCCGTTCAATAATTGCTAGTTGAAATGGACCTCAAAATAGTAAGAAAATATTTTTGCAACTATAGAACCAAAGAATTCTATATTTTACCGTGCCATAAAGTTATGAAGTGGACTGCACACCATCGTGACCAGCTCAGGTACTGTCTGAACTGGAGAAAATCGTCTGGATTAAATCTACGGTTAGCGCTGGTCATTTCAGAGTAATTTCACACATGTACTTTAATATTAAGAATTACATGCAGAAAACAATAATGAATGGTGTTCAGCTGTTTACATAAAGTTGACAAGAAAAGGTCTTAGTCTTACCTTTAAGTGCATGAAAACAAAACCACCTATGTCTTGAGGCGACTAAAACTGACAATAATGGAATAATACTAACCAGCTGGATATTTTGATTTGAAGAGGACATCTGATCACATTTAAATTCACACACACGCACACGCGCGCACACACACACGCACACACACACACACACACACACACACACACACACACACACACACACACACACACACACACACACACACACACACACACACACACACACACACACACACACACACACACACACACACACACACACAAAACAAACATATACACGCACTCTCACAAATACTACAACGTACGCACACACACACACACACACACACACACACACACACACACACACACACACACACACACACACACACACACACACACACACACACACACACACACAGATGCACACAAACACACACACACACACACACACATATACACACACACACACCGTGTGTGTGTGTGTGTGTAACACCCTCCGTGTGGCTCAGCTGGTTAGGGTGCCCGGCATGATTCCGTGGTCCGGCATTCGATCCCCGACCCCGCTCATTCCCGGGGATTTTTCCATTGTGAAATTCGGGTGGTACTGTCCCCCTTGAGCAAGGGGATGGGGTGTGTGATGTGTGAGGTCCCGGCTTTGCCCAAAGATTGGTAATAATGAGCTCCAAGCTTGCACTGAGAGGGTAAAACTGGTGATCGCGAGCCATCGCGTGAACAAGACCATAGGTGAATAGTGAACACACACACATACACATACACACACACACACACACACACACACACACACACACACACACACACACACACACACCGAGCACGAACGATTCGGTTGTGAACCGAGCACGCTCGGTTCAAAACCGAGAAGTCCCGGGTTCGATCCCCGGGCGGAGCGGAAACAGTTGGGCTGTTTCCTTGACCCAAGCCCCTGTCCACCCAGCAGTGAATGGGTACCGGGTGTTAGCCGGGGGTTTGTGACCCGCCTCCCGGGGTGGTGGCTTCGGCCAACACTATAAGCACTAAGGATGAATGATAAAAAAGGTTGATATGGAGACGAGGCCATACGAGCGTTGCTCAGGCCCTGTAAAATACAATTAGATGAAGACAACTAGATGAATACACACACAAACACACACACACAAACACACATAGACACACACACACACACATAACATTTAACATAATATATATATAATATTATATAATATATATATATATATATATATATAATATATATATATATATATATATATATATATATATATATATATACTATATATATATATATATATATATATATATATATATATATATATATATATATATATATTTTTTTTTTTTTTCATTCCTGTTGCCGACCTCCCCATACTCTCTTGGTTATCGGATTCGCTCCAAAACCCACCGAACACACGTTGCAAGGGTGCTTATGTTCTTGTTTGTGTGTTTCTCGTTCAGTAACAGCAGCAGGGACGCTGCCGTCCCCAGATGAGCGCCCTTTGTCTTGCACCAGCTAATATAACTTGACAAAGTGTCTAACTTTCGCCCTTTGGGGTTGTTTACTGAGAGTATGGGTCACCATCGGGGTTAGAAAGGGCTGGGCTGGGCTGGGCTGGGCTGGGCTGGGCTGGGGTGGGCTGGGCTGGGCTGGGCTGGGCTGGGCTGGGCTGGGCTGCGTTAGGCTGGGCAAGAATATGAGTAGATGGGATTTGATGAACTTGGCTGAACTTGTATGTGATGTGTTGGGCTGGAATAAGATAGGAATGGCTGGATTAGGCTTAGATAGTATGAATAGGATTGGCTACACTTGGCTTGCAGTGAGATGAGATGGGATGGAGCGGGATAAACTGCTCAGGCTTACAAGAGTGACCAGATCTTATTGAAATGCTCGTACTTTATATTTTGTTTAATTGATTTTAAGTTTTTTCCAAATTCTGCTAAAATCCAAGGTATTGTATATAAAAAAAATGTTACAGCAAACTGAAGTATCATCGGTTTGATGTGTTTACTAATACAACTACAGTAATGTATGTGTAACGTTACACAGGCCTCACAACACTTTTATCTTTAGTGCATGCTCGTTTTCACATAAATCCTTCTCTTAAAGTAATTGTCCAGATCATTTCATCATTCCTGATTTTATGCGGTCAAAATATATACAGTATCGAGTATATCAACAATTTATTGTCACTTTTTGCATACAATCAGCCGTTTTTAAATAATCCGCAATCAAAACCTGTAAATTCCCCGAGCTCCCAAAACACTCTTGGCGACTAGAAGACGACGCACCATGACTCGATGACGTCACAAAATGGAGACGCGGTAAGCTCCCGCCGAACAATAGCACGTAAACACAAGCAATAAATATATTACCTGAAGAATTTTGGGTGTTTCTGATACATGTATTTTGCGCTACACATGCATCCTTTATGGGTGCAGCAAGAAAGCTGTGCCTTTCCAGAGAAGTTTGCACACGTATCCGACCAATATGACCACGAGATATGTGTAGAAAATGTTGGTACGTCGGACAGATTGGATTGAAGAACCATCGCAATGGGATGAAGGTGGGGAAACGGGGGTGGATGTTGCTGGTGGGGGAAGGAGATGGGCTTTGTTGGTGGGGGAGGGGGAGGGGTGTTGGCGGTGGGGAAATGGGATAGGTGTTGGTGATGGGGGAAGGGGATGGGTGTTGGTGGTGGGGGAAGTGGATTGGTGTTGGTGGTGTGGGAAGGGGATGAGTGTTGGTGATGGGGGAAGGTGATGGGTGTTGGTGGTGGGAGAAGAGATAAGATAAGATTTTCATCCTATCTAGACACTTTGCAAGTACCAACTACAAGGTTATTGACTATACAAAGCGCCGCCACGTCAGCACGAACTAGGCGGACTCGAACCGTTGACCGAATGCACAGGGACGCTGCACATTGCGAGCTCACGTCTCTACCAACCTTGCCACCCTGACGGGCGTGGTGGGAGAAGAGGATGGGTATTGGTAGGGGGTGAAGGGGACTGGTGTTGGAGGTGGGGGAACGGGGATGGGTGTTGGTGGTGGGGAAAGGGGATGGGTGTTGATGGTAAGGAAAGGGGATGGGTGTTGGTGGTGGGGGAAGGGGATGGGTGTTGTTGGTGGGGAAGGGGATGGGTGTTGGTGGTGGGGGAAGATGATCGGTGTTGGTGGTGAAAGAAGGGGATGGGTGTTGGTGGTGAGGGCAGGGGATGGGTGTTGGTGGTGAGGGATGGGGATGGGTGTTGGTGATGGGTGATGGGGATGGGTGCTGGTGGTAGGGGAAGGGGATGGGTGTTGGTGGTGGGGAAAGGGGATGGGTGTTGGTGGTTGGGGAAGGTGATGGGTGTTGGTGGTGGTGGAAGGGGATGGATGTTGGTGGTGAGAGAAGTGGATGGGTGTTGGTGGTGGGGGAGGGGGATGGGTGTTGGTGGTTGGGGAAGGGGATGGGTGTTGGTAGTGGGGGAAGGGGATGGGTGTTGGTGGTGGGGGAAGAGTGTGAGTGTTGGAAGTGGCTATGTGAGTGGGAACGGGGATGGGTGTTGGGGGATGTGGGTTGATGTTGGGATGAAGTAGGGTGAATAATGGCAGATTCTTGAAGGACTCTATCATCCCCCCCTTTCTCTCTCCCTCTGTGAAACTCCTCATGTAACGTCATCAGTAATATTTGCGCGGCGGATGGAACGGTGCAGTTCTTTCCCCGCGTTTTTTACAAAAGTCGTGTTTTTACGTAAATAAGGCGTGGAAATGAATTACTTTTGTTGTGGATTAGTTTTTTTGAATGAACATTCAACATATCTATGGAAATAACAAATGGGGCTGGACGATTACTTTCAGATTTTACAAGATATTTTTTAGAAGAGTTAGTGTTATCCTGCGTTCGAAATCCATTGGCGGTTTCTAATCACTTCCTCGCGATATATAAAGTTGCCTATGCTCAGTATTTAGGCATATACATCACTCAGGTAAAGTTACAGCATCTCATAACCTAGATAGAAGATGGAAGGACAAACAGCATACGAACCGAGAGATCAAAAAAATGATATTGAGGTGAACCAAAAAGTGCAGATGAAAGAGAGAATGAAGATGAACAGATAAATTAGACGAGTTAT
This sequence comes from Chionoecetes opilio, assembly GCA_016584305.1. NCBI lineage: Eukaryota > Metazoa > Arthropoda > Malacostraca > Decapoda > Majidae > Chionoecetes > Chionoecetes opilio. Next base: position 170,064 of record JACEEZ010003440.1, read on the forward strand.
GAAGTAAACTGAAAAGAATGCGAGAGTCAGGAAATTGAGTGAAGAGGCAAGAGCGAAAGAATGACTGAAAAAAAGGGATCTTGTCCTCAACCACAACCGAATGAAACGAATGTGGAAAATGGTCCGTGGTGACTGTGTCGATATTTCGGAGATGTAGAAATGGAGAGGAATGAAAACAGATAAAAGACAGGGACAATATGAGGCAAAGTCAGTGGAATGATGATATAGATAATGAAATATTTAGAGAATGAGATATTTAATAAGTGAGAAGAAAGGGGGGAAACTGGCTACAAGCTCAACAAAGGATAAGAGAAAGGATGGGTTATAAGAAACAAAATAATATTGGGTAACGAAAGAACTAGAATAACACGGAGCAAAACTGCTGTAAACATGGATGGATGTAAAACATGTATTATGTATTCAAACCAAAGATGCAGGACCAAAGGGCAAGATGTGTGACACCATTCACAGTCGTAAGTTTAAACACCATATAAAGGATGGTAACTAAGCTGGAATTCAAGGCAGTCGAGTTTCATTCTCAGCCTCTCAGCGATTTCACTCTGCAAGTGCGTGATAGTATGGGTCGGCTCATAAATCTTACCGACTTCTAATTCCTGGAAAAGGAGCTGACATGATACATATACTATTTTCCAGCTGCCTGTACACGATCAAATTCTTCTGCTGCTTCAACTCTTATTCTTCTTCGAGGGTAAAATATATTTTTCTGGAAGTCAGAGGACTATAACGTCCTCTAACGTTCTTTCTTCTTTGTTATGATAAATATAATTGATCGCTTGACCGTCCCGTGGCCAGAATTGACCTGTAACATCATTCTCGGAGGTTAAGGCGGAGTTAACTTGGGCTACATGTATTTTTCAGGGAAAACGTGGCTCCTACTGGGTATCGCTTGGACGACCTTAGTTCTGGATTCTGTGAAACTGCGATTCGGATGACTGGGAGTGTCTGCGTATATAAGATTTTTTCACCTATCTACTATACATAACCTTTCAGACAACTATCCTCTCTTCTTCATTGACAACTATTTCCCTCTTCTACAATGAACATTCTTGGACTATCCTTTACTAAAAATTTTAACAGAAATTTCGCGTATCTTCTCTTGCTAAATCAGGGCAAGCGCATCTGTAATCAAATTGCAAATCAGCTTCTTAAAGGTTAGGTGTCCTTTGGCGTCTGCGTCCATTGTTTCCCCCTTCCAGCTGCATGCTTTGTACATGGGCCTTATCCACCCACATATGGAGTAAGCTTCTCATATTTGGGGTATCCACTCATACAATTCTCCTAAACAGGGTAGAGTCAAAAGTTTGTCGTCTTATCAATTCCCCTCCTCTGACTACCTGTCTTCAATCTTTAAATCTTCGCCGTAATGTTCTATTTCTTGCTATTTTCTACCGTTATTTTCATGCTCACTGCTCTTCTGAGCTCTCACTTCTCTTCTGAGCTCTCTAACTGCATGCCTCCCCTTTCTCCTGCGGGCTCGCTGCACAAGATTTTCTACTCATTATCACCCTTATTCTGTCCATATACCTAATGCAAGATTGCATGATTTAACCGGTATATTCACACTTTCATCCCTTTCACTAGTAAACTCTGGAACTCTCTTCCTGTTTCTACTTTTCCATCTTCCTACGACTAAATGTTTTTCATGAAAGAAGTGTCAAGAAACTTTATAAATAAATACTAAATTGGCCCTCCCCCCTTTCCTACAATCTCTTACTATCTTTTTTATGGGTACAATTGTTTTTTGCCCAAGGCTATTCCTTTGAGATATAGAATAAAATTTTGCTCATTACGTGGCGTAGCGTAAAGCTTCGTCAACGTAACAGTTTGGTAAAGATATTGTTATGGTGTGGCTCGGAGAAGGTCACTCCTTGCCAGTACTCCGAACAACAAATCTAACCATATTATTCGTATTAGAAACTACCGATAGCACCTGCACTATTAGAAATATAATGGTATGATACACGTTACATGCATTTTACAACAGCCTCCATGATGCACGTATTTATTTATGATACTCACATATAACTCAAAGGGGCGTATTTTCTAATTCATCTTTCGGGGTGGTGACATCATGCGTCTTAACGCCCCAACAAGAAGCGTACTCTTGAAGCTTTGATATATCAAAGAACTGAGACTCACAATCTGATATCTTCACAGGTGCACATTACAGACAAAATATTATATACAAATTCATAAAACTTGCTTTTCTTCACACCCAAAGACAATTTTTTTATAAGGCACATATTTTCAGGTGTATTCTAATATCTCACTGGAATATCACGTAAAAATGATGATGTTATAAGTTTTAGTGTAAAGTCAAAACAGTAACCTCTCTCGCCTGTTTCTCCTCACTGAAAATAACAAGTGAATTGCGATAGCCAGCCATCGAAGGTTATGTTCGACTGAACAGTGGAGTCATAAATTGATATACTCGTGGAGCGCCGTTAATTATTGCGAGTTTGTACATTATTTGGTCAGACAACACGGGAGCTGGAACTCGGCCAGTCAGATGACCAGGCAAATGCGGAAAAACCCGTGTGCGTTTGTGTTTAAGTTTGTGTCCGTACCACTAGTTGGGCTCCCAGGCTCCGGCCGCAGAACATAAACAATGAATAATGCTGCCAGTTTCTGCGTGTAAATTTTGCCCAGAAGAGTTTTACAGTAGAGTTCATTTGGCTCTGTGTGGGGTCGGCGGTTGGCTGGAGGTACCATGGAGAATAGACATAAGAAAATGATTAGATTGAAAAAGTTAGAGAGAGGAAGAAGCAAGAGAGAGAGAGAATGAGGGAGGCAGGAGAGAGATAGAGGGAATAGTAGAATAGAATAAATCCTATCTAGACACTTTGTAAGTACCAACTACAAGGTTATTGATTATACAAAGTGCCACCACGCCAGGACGAACTTGATGGACTCGAACCGCTGACCGAATGCGCAGGGACTCTGCACACGCAAGCTCACGACTCTACCAACCATGCCACCCTGACGGGTTAGAGGGAAGTGAATGAAACCCTGCAGACGCAGTCTAAAGTAAAGACGAACTAGGAGGTGCAGACCTTGAAGATTCAGTCACTGCTGTCACAGTGTGAAAAGGCAAGGGGAGTGGGATAATTATAATAGCCTGTGTAATTTAACGGCGTTGTTTGATCTCTGAAATACTATATTTGAACGCGCGGTTCTCTTTAGCTTGTATACTACAGAATTACATAATGCTTATGAAAAGCCAGATTTTGTGTTGCACTTGCGGAGTATTTTACAATAAAAAAATAAAATCTTGCAATACTGTAAAAAGAAACAATATCTTTTTACAACATGCCTCATAAAAGGTTTTTTGTTTATTCACCACCACCATCACAGCAACCACCACCACCACCAACCAATCTACCCTAACTCATTTGGCAACCATCGCCAAAATCTCTATATATCCTCGCGGACGCGTGGGTGGAAAGATGGGAGTGAGCATCATTGTAAAATTTTTATCGCGTGCCAGATGTTCTCTCGCATCCGAGGGTACTCTGCACTTTAAAGACTGACTCTGACTCGCTACTCAACCCAGAACATATTCGTGGGATAGTCTGGTGGAAGGGACGTAGACCGTTTAGGAAGCTGTTACCCAATGCGCTCTGTTCCCATTATTCCGCCTTGTCCTCGTCCTCGTCCTACTTATCATCCTACAGCCTTTAACTCTATATGCGTGGAGTACTAAATTATTAGTACGAACTATCAATCAATCAATCATTGGGGGCATACGCCGGGGGGCGCGTCGCCTCGCCCACCCTACGACGCCACTCCCGGGGGTCACCTTGCACGAGTTCCCATGCAGGCTCCTTTCCCATACCAAGCAGCTCTCGACAAGAAACATCAACTTGCCCCAGCCACGAGCCTTGTGGGCGCCCCCTTGGCCTCCTCCACGCCGGATTGTCACTTACAGATACAACCCGATGGGAAGGATCGGTTTCAGGGTAGCGTGCCACATGCCCATATAGCCGAAGTTGGCGCTGACGGACTATGCAGGTAATAGGCCTCGATTCAGTCTCACGGTGCAATCGCTGATTTGACACGTAATCATCCCAGCGATACCCCATGATTCTGCGAAGACACTTATTACCAAAGGCATTGATTCGTCTCTTCAAGTCACTATTTAGTGTCCATGTCTCACAACCATAGAGTAAGACAGGGATCACAAGCGACTTGAAGATCCGGATCTTTGTCCTCCTGCACAGGTACCGACAACGCCAAATACTCCCGCTGAGCGAGTCCATAACACCGTGGGCTATGCCAATCCGCCGTAAGGCTTCTTGACGTGACCCGCCGTCATTATGGACTGCGCTACCAAGGTATGTAAAACTTTCCAAGATCTCAATGTCCTCGCCACACGCATGAACAGACTGTACTGCTTCATCTAGTAAGTCTCCAAACACCTGGACCTTGGTCTTGAGCCAGGAGACCTCAAGTCCCAAAGGCTTTGCCTCCTCGTGCAGCGCCTCGAGAGCCATCACCAGGACCTCCAGCGACTCAGCAAAGATTACTGCATCATCGGCAAAAACAAGATCAGTGATCTTGGTGTTGCCGACGGATGCTCCACAATCACTTTGAACTACAACCTTGTCCAATACCCAGTCCATACAAGCGTTGAAAAGTGATGGGGCAAGGACGCACCCTTGCCTCACTCCTGTATTCACAGGAAAGAAGCTGGGAACTATAGTATTAGTTATTTAGAATGAACTAATATAATTTATGCAAGCGTTTCCTTCCAAGTCTCTCGTCCCTCAGATGTTGATGGGTCGGGTTTGCTCACCTGGTTGTGCAGAAGGGACCAGTTATATCTCGTGTTGAGGTGCAGTGTGGGGCGAGTGAGATTCCTCTGCCGAGCGAGGAATGCTGCACTTACGGCAGAGGATGAGGAGTGCCTTTTTTATGTTTAGAGTTTGAAGTGTCTTTTCCTTTCTTTCCTTTCGGCGAGGCCGAATATCTTTGATGATTTCAGATAATTTCTGATGATAATTTCATATCTGGAACAAAGTAAAAGCTATTAATTAAGAAAACGGAGATTGTATACCTGTATTGTTAAGTACCAGCTCGCGAGTCTACAGTATGGTTTCTTCCTTTAAAAAGTTTGGTGATGGATGCGTGGTCTGTAAATGCAGTTATATTATAATCTTATCATATTATAATTTGCATTATCATAATCCGCCACGCAATGTTAAGGGATCTCCTGTCGACTGCCGCAGCCGCGGTACATCAGGATGTGGCTGGACATTGTGTTGATTCATCATCTCTGTCGATATGCCAGATACAATATATACCTCTCACTGTTTTATATTTATATAAGAGATACAATGTACTCTATCTTCAGGAAATAAAGAAAATATAATACATTGATGGGTACATGAAATAGTATTACGGCAGTGTCTATTATGCGTATGTATGTGAATAATCTTAATATCTAACTAAAGCAGGATGTCTGTGTGTCCTCTACCATCGCCCGTCTACCTGAGGCACCGCCACCTTTTGATGACATTATGCTGACCAAGTAATCACGCCATCCCATATAATGATGACGAGGATAGTCAGCCTGGTGTGTGGAAGCAACACGTGATGCTGACCGCGCTCCGCTGGTCTGGGAGAGAAGCACACCGGAACCGGGGAGGTTCCGGCCAAACTCCCTTATTATGATGCCTGCACACTGGAAACAGACAGAACAAGAGGAGACGCGACACCTAGCGTTCCGATACAAGATTCCTCTGAGAGTCTGTGTGTACACTCACACCTGCATGTGTGAGTGAACCTTGTCACGTAAATCATTGTTCTGGCCCGTCTAATGACATTAGTTTCATTGGCCGTTTGTAAAGAACCCCATGACATTATTATTGTTCAAACCTCACAGTGTTACATATATCAATCAATCAATCATTGGGGGCATACGCCGGGGGATGCGTCGCCTCGCCCACCCTACGACGCCACTCCCGGGGATCACCACGCGCGAGTTCCCATGCAGGCACCTTTCCCATACCAAGCAGCTCTCGACAAGAAACATCAACTTGCCCCAGCCACGAGCCTTGTGGGCGCCCCCTTGGCCTCCTCCTCGCCGGATTGTCTCTTACAGATACAACCCGATGGGAAGGATCGGTTTCAGGGTAGCGTGCTACATGCCCATATAGCCGAAGTTGGCGCTGACGGACTATGCAGGTAATAGGCCTCGATTCAGTCTCACGGTGCAATCGCTGATTTGACACGTAATCATCCCAGCGATACCCCATGATTCTGCGAAGATACTTATTACCAAAGGCATTGATTCGTCTCTTCAAGTCACTATTTAGTGTCCATGTCTCACAACCATAGAGTAAGACAGGGATCACAAGCGACTTGAAGATCCGGATCTTTGTCCTCCTGCATAGGTACTGACAACGCCAAATACTCTCGCTGAGCGAGTCCATAACACCGTGGGCTATGCCAATCCGTCGTAAGACTTCTTGACGTGACCCGCCGTCATTATGGACTGCGCTACCAAGGTATGTAAAACTTTCCAAGATCTCAATGTCCTCGCCACACGCATGAACAGACTGTACTGCTTCATCTAGTAAGTCTCCAAATACCTGGACCTTGGTCTTGAGCCAGGAGACCTCAAGTCCCAAAGGCTTTGCCTCCTCGTGCAGCGCCTCGAGAGCCATCACCAGGACCTCCAGCGACTCAGCAAAGATTACTGCATCATCGGCAAAAACAAGATTAGTGATCTTGGTGTTGCCGACGGATGCTCCACAATCACTTTGATCTACAACCTTGTCCAATACCCAGTCCATATAAGCGTTGAAAAGTGATGGGGCAAGGACGCACCCCTGCCTCACTCCTGTATTCACAGGAAAGAAGCTGGATACACCTGCCCCACACCTCACAGCACTCTCAGTCCCAGAATACAGACCAGTTATCAAACCAATAGTCCTATACATATATCCTGTATACATATATACATATATATTATATATATATTTATAATAGTATATTGCCTTACTCGATTCCTTGGCACTTACAATAATACTAATACATTACTTAAAAACCGCTCGACCACGACTAGCCAATACCACCTTATTGATGTGTATGTAACTCGGGGAAGCAAACCAAGTTACAAGCCTATCAAAAGGGCATCACAGGCCATCACCCCTACAGGTCATTGACCTGTATGTTAAATGGGTTGACACAAGTTACCTTTAAAGCACAGGACTAAAAAGGGTAACAATTGCCTGTTTTGATTGGAGTACATACCATTATATAATGCAAGTGTTGAGGCTGAATAGATAAGTACATGACCACGAGCTTTCCATCACTTATTCACGTGATCATTGCTCAATACACACATCCACACAGACATACAGATACGTACGTATTAATGATAATGAATTAATGACCAGCCAGTGTCTATTTTCTTGACAGCTTCATTATGCACGTGTAAGCACGAACTCTATTCATATGAACCTGTCTTTATTATTATATTACATTATAATTATCAATGCACTCAATGACAAATTGTCTTTGCAAATTGCCATTGAAAAGAGCTGAGTTACTCCTTTGCCCCAGGTTTTGAGGATGAATAAAAAATTAAGGCGCTGATAGGTGCCTACAATAGCTGATGGAGCTAAGCTAGTTTATGATTGATGCATCCGAAATGGAATGGAGATAGCCAAGACTTATGTTTCTTCAATATATATATATTATATATATATGTATATATATATATATATATATATATATATATATATATATATATATATATATATATATATATATATATATATATATATATATAAAAGCGAAAGTGTGTGTGTGTGTGTGTGTGTGTGTCTGTCTGTCTGTCTGTCTGTCTGTCTGTCCGCGATAGGTGCCGCCCCCTGTGGCGGAATTCCATCATATGGCACAGTTTTGGAATCAGGTTGACCAGGGGAAGGTTTTAAGCCCTCTTATAGGATGATCCGATTTTTTTTTTCTTTTTTTTTTAGCAGCCTAATAGCGAGAACTGTGAAGAAAAAAAAGTGGGTTGCGAGAATTGAGGAAACCTTGATGTAGGGTGATGGGTAATAGGTGAGTGAATGGGTGGGGTGATGGGTGAGGGAATGGGTGGGGGGTGATGGGTGAGGGAATAGGTGGGGGGTGATGGGTAATGGGTGAGTGAATGGGTGTGTGGTGATGGGTAATGGGTGAGTGAATGGGTGGGGGGTGATGGGTAATGGGTGAGTGAATGGGTGGGGGGTGATGGGTAATGGGTGAGTGAATACATACATTTCAGGAAAGTTAGAAGGGGCTATCTGGAGAGTCTGTGTTTGGTGGGCCGAGGTGGTGGGTAATGGGTCTATCTGGAGAGTCTGTGTTTGGTGGGCCGAAGGCCCACCAATAGCCCTCCGCAGGAGCTGGCCAAAAAGTCCGCCCGGAGGGCGGCTTTGCTTTCAAGAAAGTTAGAAGGGGCTATGATGTGAATGGGTTGGCGTTAATACATACATTTCTACATCCATGATTTCAGGAAAGATAGAAGGGGCTATCTGGAGAGTCTGTGTTTGGTGGGCCGTAGGCCCACCAATAGCCCTCCGCAGGAGCTAGCCAAAAAATCCGCCCGGAGGGCGGCTTTGCGGCTAGTATATAAATATATATATATATATATATATATATATAATAACTATATATATATATATATATATATATATAAATACATATATATATATATATATATATATATATATATATATATATATATATATATATATATATATATATATATATATATATATATATATATATATATATATATTATATATATATATATATATATATATATATATTTATTTATTTATTTATAGGTATATATAATTTTTTTTATCACAAAGGACTGGCCAAGGGCACAACAAAAAGAGGTATCACAAAGCCCGCTTATTTGTCCCTATAAAGTCCCTATAAAGAAGACAGTAAGAGAATAAAGCAAGGGGGTGGGCCAATTTAGTTCGGGAAGTGTCTTGTCACTCTTCTCTTGAAAAGATTTAAGTCGTAGGAAGGTGGAAAAATTGAAACAGGGAGAGAATTCCAGAGTTTACCAGTGAAAGGGATGAAAGAGTAAAGATACTGATTAACTCTTGCATTAGAAAGATGGACAGAATAGGGATGAAAATGAGTAGAAAGTCTTGTGCAGCGAGGGCGCGGGAGGGGGAGGCATGCAGTTAGCAAGTTCAGAAGATCAGTGAGGATGAAAATAACGGTAGAAGATAGCAAGAGAAGCAGCATTGCGGCGGTGATTTAAAAATTAACAGACAGCCAGAGGAGGGGAGTTGATGAGACGAAAAGCTTTTGATTCAACCCTGTTTAGGAGAGCTGTATGAGTAGATCCCCCCCAAACATGTGAGAGATACTCCATACATGGGCAGATAAGGCCCCTGTAGAGAGCAATCAATTGGGAGGGGAAAAAAAAGGACGCAGACGCCACAGGACACCTAACTTCTTAGAAGCTATTTTAGCATGAGATGAGATGTGAGATTTCCAGTTCAGATTTATAGTAAAGGAGAGTCCCAGAATGTTCATTGTAGAAGAAGGAGATAGTTGAGTGTTTTTGAAGAAGAGGGGATAGTTATCTGGTAGGTTTCTGAGGCATTTAACAAAACAAGGTTTGCTTTGCCCCAATCAAAATTAAAGCAAGATCAGAAGTTAGGTGCTCGGTGGCATGTCTCCGTGAATAACTTAGTTCCTGTTGAGTTGGACGTTTAATAAATTACGTTAAAAATTGCAGGGTAGAAACATTAGCGTAGGAATGGATAGGACTTTGAATTTGACTTAGAAAATCATTAATGAATAATAGAAAGAGAGTGGTTATTTGGGCAGAACCCTGAGGAGCACAACTATTGATAGGTTTAGGAGAAGAACAATTTCCATCTACAGTAGCTGCAATAGAACGGTTTGAGTGGAAACTTAAGATGAAGGTACAGAGAGAAGGATAGAAACCGAATGAGGGTAGTTTGAAAATTAAAGATATGTGGCAGACTCTATCAAAAGCTTTTGAAATGTCAAGGGCAACAACAAAAGTTTCACCGAAACCCCTAAAGAAGGATGACCAAAATTCAGTTGGGAAAGCTTGAAGATCGCCAGTAGATCGCTCTTTACGGAAACACTACTGACGATAAGATAGAAGATTGTGAGCAGATAGATGCTTAAGAACCTTCTTATTAAGTACAGATTCAAAAGCTTTAGGAAGGCAGGAAGTGAAAGCTATAGGACAGTAGTTTGAAGGATTAGAACGGGCACCCTTCTTAGGAACAGGTTGGATGTGAGCAAACTTCCAGCAAGAAGGAAAGGTGGAAGTAGATAGACAAGGACGGAAAAGTTTGACCAGGCAGGGTGCAAGCACAGAAGCACAGTTTTTGAGAACAATAGGAGTGACTCCGTCAGGACCGTAAGCCTTCCGAGGATCTAGGCCAGAAAGGGCAAAGAAAACATCATTACGAAAGATCTTAAATGCAGGCATAATATAGTCAGAGGGTGAAGGAGAAGGAGGAACAAGCCCTTCATTAACCAGAGTGGAATTTTCAGCATATGTTTGAGCGAAGAGTTCAGCTTTAGAAATAGATGAGAAGCTGTGGATTCATCTGGGTGAGGCATAGAAGGTAAAGATGAAGAAGAAAAATGGTTAGAGATGATATTAGCTAAATGACAGAAGTCACGAGAGGAATCGATTCAGAAAGATTTTGACACTTTCCATGAATGAAGGAGTTTTTGGTAAGTTGAAGTAAAAACTTGGCATAATTACGGGCAAGAATATAAAAGACATGAGTTTCAGGATATGGATTGTTATGGTACCGTCTGTGAGCCGCTATCGTGGACAGCATGAGAACAAGCAGAGTTAAACCAAGGTTGACTAGCCTTAGGATTAGAGAAAGTGTGTGGAATGTAGCCTCCATGCCAGAGACTATGGAATCAGTTATGAGCTCTGCACAAAGAGATGGGTCTCTGACATGGAAGTAGTAATCATTCCATGGAAAATCAGAGTATTACTGCCTTAGGTCTTCCCACTTAGCTGATTTGAAATGCCAGAAGCATCTTCGCTTATGTGGGTCCCGAGGCGGCACCGGAGCGATAGGACAGGTTACAGAAATAAGATTGTGATCGGAGGAACCCAACGGAGAGAATAGTTTCACAGAGTAAGCAGAAGGGTTACTAGTTAGGAAAAATCAATAATGTTGGGCGTATCTCCAAGGCGGTCAGGAATACGGGTAGGGTGCTGTACCAGTTGCTTTAGGTCTTGGAGGATAGAAAAGCGGTAAGCTTGTTCACCAGGCTGGTCAGTGAAATAAGATTACAGCCAATGCTGGTGGTAAACATTGAAATCCCCATGAATGGAAATTTCTGCTAAAGGAAAATGAGATGAGATGTGCTCCACTTTTGTTGTTAAATAGGCGAAGAATTTTACAAAATCTGAGGCGTTAGGTGAGAGATATACAGCAGAGATACATTTTGTAAGAGAATGACATTGAAGTCGAAGCCCGATGGTAGAAAATTCGGAAGATAATGTATCTCTCTCTCTCTCTCTCTCTCTCTCTCTCTCTCTCTCTCTCTCTCTCTCTCTCTCTCTCTCTCTCTCTCTCTCTCTCTCTCTCTCTCTCTCTCTCTCTCTCTCTTCTCTCTCTCTCTCTCTCTCTCTCTCTCTCTTTTCTCTCTCTCTCTCTCTCTCTCTCTCTCTCTCTCTCTCTCTCTCTCTCTCTCTCTCTCTCTCTCTCTCTCTCTCTCTCTCTCTCTCTCTCTCTCTCTCTCTCAAAGTCAAAGTCAAAGTCAAAAATGTTTATTTGCCCATCTTTAACCCTAAGAAAATTAACATATCACAAATATCAAGGCAGAGCTCTTTTAATGTAAACATTTTTAAAGAGCTCCCAAAAATAATCTACGTAAATTTCAATAATTACCTAGGGCACATAAGCTAATATAATACATACGTACCTATTTATACTGTAAACTCATATCTGGTTTTCATAAAGAGTTAGAAGTATCGTATACGCATATTCACATAATCACAAACCCAAACCATACACACAAACACATACAAATATATACATACAAACACATATACACGTACGCGCACGTACACATACAAATACACATACATATGCACATATACATACATACACATACACACATACGCATACAAATACACACATATACATACATATACATACATTCACATACACATACATACACACACATATATACATATACATCACACACAAATACATATACACCACATACTTAATATACATTATCACTGTTGTTGTTGTTGTTGTTTTTTTTATTGTTTTTTTATTTTTATATACACATACATAAACTTGAATATAAATATTACTAAGGCTGCAGCAAAACATGCTTCCCATTTAAACTCATATTACTCATTACAAAGATATTAC
>JACEEZ010003440.1:187500-235000 GCA_016584305.1 Chionoecetes opilio
TCCTTCACCACCTCTGCCTCATCATTTTATGTTTCTCTTCTCTTCAGTTTACAGCAGTTTATATTATATTATAAAGTATAATAGAACACACAAGTCTTTAGACGTTATTTACTAGCGAGAGCCATCCAGTTATACATATTATTTTTGATGATAAGCGTCGTAATATTTCCTGTAGCAATGTCCGTGATTATTGTTGCTGTGTCTTTGATTAGGAATGTGTCGAGTTTAGGGTGATGTGGGTCTACGATGGAAGGAATATAACACGAAAAACAAAATACAATGGGTTTTAGGAGGGAATACTTCCTTGTATGGGATGATGAGATATTGAACGAGGTGATGACTTGTCATTGTACGCTTTCAAATGTCGTGTTTTTTATATAAAGTGGTGAGCATAGAGTACACTAGAAAACACACACACACACACACACACACACACACACACACACACACACACACACACACACACACACACACACACACACACACACACACACACACACACATACACAGACAAACACACACACACACATACACATACACATACACACACACACACACACACACACACACACACACACACACACACTTGAGGTATCCCGTAGTGTAGTGCTTAGCACGCTCGGTTCACAACCCAGAAGTCCCGTGTTCGATCCCCGGGTGGAGCCGAAACAGATGGGCTGTTTCCTTAAAACCCAAGCCCCTGTCCACCCAGCAGCGAATGGGTATCGGGTGTTAGCCGGGGGTTTGTGACACGCCTCCCGGGATGATGGTTTCGGCCAACACTAAGCACTAAAGATGAATGATAAAAAGGTAGATATGGAGACGGGGCCATACGAGTGTAACTCAGGCCCAGTAAAATACAACTACATGAATCCACACACCACACACACACACACACACACACACACAAACACACACACACACACACACACACACACACACACACACACACACACACACACATACACACACACACACACACACAGAGAGAGAGAGAGATTCAATACTTTTATTCACAATTGAGTTAACATTTGTGAAAAAAAACTGTTTCGGGATAACAGTCTTATCTCGGCATACATAGTATTAGCTGATGATAAAACAAGTACATTGATATGATGGACACTGTTGTTGAGTTTTAGTAGGCTACCCATTTTTTTTTTTTTTTTTTTCTTTCTTTCCTTAGATTAATCATCTAATGGCACAGAGTTCTGGATGTGCAGTTTAGTGTTTGTGGGAGGAGATTAATGAAGTGTATTGTAAGCTCAGCAAGGGTGGGTGTGGGCACAGAACACTGCTGTCTCTGGTGGGTGACGCGGCCACAGTCACGAAGGTAGTGAGCAAGGGTGTGCCCATCCTCAGTAGCGCACAGTCTACAGCGACGCCCTTCCTCCGGCGTGTTCGAGAGAGAGAGAGAGAGAGAGAGAGAGAGAGAGAGAGAGAGAGAGAGAGAGAGAGAGAGAGAGAGAGAGAGAGAGAGAGAGAGAGAGAGAGAGAGAGAGAGAGAGAGAGAGAGAGAGAGAGAGAGAGAGAGAGAGAGAGAGAGAGAGAGAGAGAGAGAAGAAAAAAAAAAAGGGAGATGAGGAAGACAGTCAACACTCACAAGATTGGTGGGTAAAAAAAAAAAAAATAATAATAATAATATATAGATATATACTTCAGCTAGCCCTTGGGGAAACTTACTCAGCATGTGTTGCTGCGAGAATGCTGACGGTATGGAGATGGTGCTCCCGAAAATATAGTCAGAACAGTGGCGAAATTGGCTTCAGTAATGGATGGAAGCTGTAGTGGACTGCGGTAACCAAGTCAAGGCGGCTTGTAATATTGTGCTGCTGGGCCCCAGGAGAAGGGTCTGGTGTCCGTTTCCCGCCATGAACCAATGGGCAATCTGTCTTTAGCCTGACTTCGAGAGTTTACATTTGAGATGTCCTAGGTGTTGCGTCCTGCCTTGGTAGTGGTAAGATAGGAAGAGGATACAGCTGGGGATGTCATGTGCATGGTGATGAGATGGAACATAATGCGAGACAAATTAAAAAGAGTGATGTAGATGGAACACGTTGTATGAAGTGATGCAAAGGCTGGAACACTATAGTCATTTCCAGCATTCCAGCCCGTAGTCCCATGATGGACCATGGTAAACAGTTACAGTATCCGCAAAAAGTACTGGCCAGGAAAACCTAGAATAAGTCATTTGGGTCGGTCGGCGTTGCGTGGTGATTCCCTCCACAGTTCGCGTTTGATCGTACGTCTGGCACCGTCACAGGCTGTGATAAGTGTATGGGGGATGACATGGTGGCATAAAAGTTCTCTCTCTGAGCTTCCACAGAAGGAGGAATGTTACACCCAGTTTCTCGTGGTGAATCCTCAATTTTCGCCCAAAACTTTCTAGCCGCAGTACTTTTCAACCCAAGACACTAGGATGGCTCTGACCAACTTATCCATTGAGGAAAATGCACTAATTTTAGCCTGGAAAGCTGATAATGTCTCCACTCAAAAAAATTGCAATGAGGACAGGGCGAGGAGAGAGGAATGTCAGGCGTCTCGTGGTGGCACCGCGGGACCTCCCACCTAACACTGTTCCATTACGTGAAATGTGTTTTGGAAGGCCAAAGAAGACTTGCAAGGCCACAGATAGACTCCTGAAGCGAGAATTATGAAGGACCCGCGGATCACTGCCAATGAACCCAAAATAAAAAATCCATTATTGCTGGGAGAGGTTGCTGAACGGACGATACAACACAGATTGCAGAAGGACCTCAACATAGGGGCATAGGGGGGCGGCCAATACTTTTTGCGGACACTGTATGTTCGGAAAACAACAACAGCCCTAATGACTGCATCTAGCCACGATAATAGGTTGTGAAGCCATAAAATATAATCACTAAAATATCATCACTGTCCTGTAGTATATCTCGTATAAGTCAGCAAACATATGGAGCACACAAACGCCAACCAAATATGTGTTTCATTCCTAGTTTTGGGAGATTGCAGTGCTCAGGTCAACCTCAGCCCTATTATGTATCCTCTTATATCAAACAATAGTCCCTTGGCAGTGTTATTTCACCGTGCAGCGAGTCAGTTCGCGTTAATCTTTGTGAACTTGTAAATCATATTCCTTTGTTATGTTTTTTAGATGAATACATTTTATGGAGATATAAACCAATGTTACGGTGATGAATCAGCTAATAGTACTATGTTAACTTGAGTATGAATACTATTATACTACACGATAGATGAGCAGATGATGCCCAGATGACTAATAACCTGACTCTATCATGTGTTGGGTGATGATTGCATGAGAAACCATCCGGATAAAACAACGGCAGTAACGTTTGCGTGGGAGATGTGACAGTTTTTAGTTCTAAGCTCTGAGAAGTTGCATAACACGGAATATAATGGTTGAACGCTACAAAGTATGTTCTTTTCACCTTCAGTATTTTTGTTCAGCCAATACAGGCTGTGATTGCTGTATGTATGAATATGATGCTTGCAAGTAAACGAACGTAAAATAAGTACCGTGATCGCCATATGGGATTCTCGTGTACCTGTATTTCCCCCAGCCACTGAAGACCGATTGAAGCCCATCAGCAATATATCAAAATCTTACCGAAATTGAATCTTATAAAAATAAATGACAATTACAGTTCATCACAATGTTTTTAAGGCGTCCGTGGTATAATGGCTAACGCGCCTTGCTACGAATCTGCGGTCCCTGGTTCAAATCCGGGTCAAGACAGTTGTCGGCAGCCCACCAAGCTGTTCATCCTTCCTTTCGGGGTTGGTCAATAAATAGGTACATGGGGAAACCTGGGGAAGGTAACTGTGGTAACCCGGATGTCACACAAGCCCTGTGTCCTGGGGTAACTGGTTCTCACCCGCCACAGGCTCAATAGCTAATGCGACGGAGATAACCACCACGCACAGAATAGCATATGCCCCCAGCCTTACCTTGCAATGCTTTATTCATTTTGGTTTCATTTGGTTTCATTTCATATGCAATTGATTCATCCTACTGGCAGACAGGCGGGAATGAATGGTCAATTAATTAACTGGATAGACAGCAGAGTTAACAACTTTGGACTCCAACTCATAAGTGCTGGGCTGGAGGGGTCCTTTCCACACTATCTGTCCTTCACTGTACGTATATCCAGTAAGCGACAATGTCGTGCTTCGATGAATATGTTCTTGACAAGATAGACAAGACTTATTCTCGCTCTAAACAGGTGGTGAAGAACAAAAACATTCGTCATGTATCTTGGCACTGAAACGTATTGCTTGATTTGCACATTCATAATTTTGAGACATGTTACCTGATATGTGCTTCCTGTTAATAAGTATAGTTGAATTCAAAGGTAATATATCATTTAATCAGAGAGAGAGAGAGAGATACGAGAGAGAGAGAGAGAGAGAGAGAGAGAGAGAGAGAGAGAGAGAGAGAGAGAGAGAGAGAGAGAGAGAAGAGAGAGAGAGAGAGAGAGAGAGGAGAGTAGAGAGGAGGAGAGAGAGGAGTGAGTGAGTGAGTGAAGTGAGTGAGTGAGTGAGTGAGTGAGTGAGTGAGTGAGTGAGTGAGTGAGTGAGTGAGTGAGTGAGTGAGTGAGTGAGTGAGTGAGTGAGTGAGTGAGTGAGTGAGTGAGTGAGTGAGTGAGTGAGTGAGTGAGTGAGTGAGTGAGTGAGTGAGTGAGTGAGTGAGTGAGTGGTGAGTGAGATGAGTGAGTGAGTGAGTGGAGTGAGTGAGTGAGTGAGTGAGTGAGTGAGTGAGTGAGTGTGAGTGAGAGAGTGAGTGAGTGAGTGAGTGAGTGAGTGAGTGAGTGAGTGAGTGAGTGAGTGAGTGAGTGAGTGAGTGAGTGAGTGAGTGAGTGAGTGAGTGAGTGAGTGAGTGAGTGAGTGAGTGGTGAGTGAGTGAGTGAGTGAGTGAGTGAGTGAGTGAGTGAGTGAGTGAGTGAGTGAGTGAGTGAGTGAGTGAGTGAGTGAGTGAGTGAGTGAGGTGAGTGAGTGAGTGAGTGAGTAGTAGTGAGTGAGTGAGTGAGTGAGTGAGGGTGAGTGAGTGAGTGAGTGAGTGAGTGAGTGAGTGAGTGAGTGAGTGAGTGAGTGAGAGTGAGTGAGTGAGTGAGTGAGTGAGAGGAGAGAGAGAGAGAGAGAGAGAGAGAGAGAGAGAGAGAGAGAGAGAGAGAGAGAGAGAGAGAGAGAGAGAGAGAGAGAGAGAGAGAGAGAGAGAGAGAGAGAGAGAGAGAGAGAGAGAGAGAGAGAGAGAGAGAGAGAGAGAGAGATATTAGTGATGGATCGTGATCCATCACTAATCGATTTTTCACAACCGCTATTGCGGTTGTGTTTGCAATTGTCGAATTTTCTACAACCGGGATTGCGGTTATCAGACTTATGACAACCGCGGTTGCGGTTGCGGTTATTATATACTACGAAAAATGCGTAATTATTAACTGGAATATTATGTCATAGTGCGATTTAGCTACATACTAAATATCTTATGTAGAACACAAGTTTTGCAACACACAAATAGCGGTAAATGATATGTACTGTCAATAATGAAGTATATTCTTAACTTACAGGGCTATTATGAAAGAATAGGTCAAATTTATCAAAACTATATTATGCACAAAGTGTATTACCATAAATGTATTTGGTAGGGGATAAATTACTATGGAAGTAAACTTTTTCCCCGGTTTCCTCGGCCAGCCTCACGGCCAGAGTCGCTTTGTTATTGTTTATCACTTGATCATGACATCACGTGTATACTATCTATACTAAGCTTTTACAACCGCAACCGCACTTATGGAACGGCGGTTGCAGTTGTGAAGACTTCTAGAAATGCGGCTGCGGTTGCGGTTGCGAATGTGAATTTTTGTGAGATTGTAGTGCGGTTGCGGTTGCGATTATTCGATCCAACACTAATATATATATATATATATATATATATATATATATATATATATATATATATATATATATATATGAATAAATTGTATATATATATATATATATATATATATATATATATATATATATATATATATATATATATATACGTATATATATATATATATATATATATATATATGAATAAAATTGTATATATATATGTATATATATATATATATATATATATATATATATATATATATATATATATATATATATATATATATATATATATATATATATATATTTATTTATTTACAAAGCAAGATCAAAGTACCAAAACAAAAATAATAGTAATCAAGTCCCAAGAAAATCTGTGGTCCCCTAGTTCCGTATTTCAATCAGGGGAAAAAATATACAAAAAAGTAGGGGTAGAAAAATATATCCTTCAAACTTTCTTGCTGGTCTGATAGGCAGGGTTAGGCTTAGGTAGTAAGGCCTAAAATAGATTTTTTACCCAGATACCAAATTTCGAGGACTTTTTTGTTCAAGAGCAAGATCACTTCGTAAGAGTGACAAGTCTTAAGAGTCAAGATACATTTTTGTGTAGGGTATTCAAGATGTTGTTGAGAAGCAAAAAAAAGATCCTTTAAGAAAGGAAAACAATTGTTGGGAGTAAGATTTGTCGTTTGCAAGAAGCCTGAACAAAATGTAGGAAAAATAAAGAAAAAACGAAAGGATTTTTTTTTTTAAAGCAATGATGATATGAAAAAATTCAACGAATAACTCACATCAGGAAGGAAGGAAGGAGAAAGAGTTTATTGTAATGCAATGTAAAAAAATATATGATCCATCATTAGAGACCCAATTATATCCTTCATGTCCTGGTATCAGTTCATGTTTTAGGAAACTAGGAAAAAAAATGTTGCACTCAACGTAGAAGGTAACACGGGAGTCTGGAATTATAAAGCAATGTAAGGAACACTAACCAAACAGGAACTCAGCTATCTGAAGGAGAATTCAAGATTTTGAGATATTTACTCCGACTGAGTTTTTTACCAGTTTGCCAGTCGATATGTTCACGTATCTATCTATGTTTATCTATCAAGCCATATATCTATCGTTTCATATATATATATATATATATATATATATATATATATATATCTGTTTGTATGTAGCTATTCATATGCCTATGTAAATGTATGCAGATTACATATTTGTATGCATTTAATCAGAGAACTGCATATGAATCATAATTTTGTAGCAATATCATGAAATATTTATAACGTTTTACAGCACGCTATTATTATTTTCTTCTTTTTATGGTATGCGTGTGTGTGTGTGTGTGTGTGTGTGTGTGTGTGTGTGTGTGTGTGTGTGTGTGTGTCTGTCTGTCTGTCTGTCTGTCTGTGTGTGTGTGTGTGTGTGCGCGCTCCCGGCGTCGAGGGTCTGGCCAGCAAAGTACGTAGACAGAGGCGCCTGTGTGGACCTGAGGCTTGGCTGGCGTCCAGGAAAGTGTCAGGGAAATATTAGTGCATCGCGAATAACCCAGCGACAATAATTGTTAGCCTTATCTTGTATATCCGACTTGGTATGAAAAGGAAATAAAGGGGTTCTACCAGATTTCGTGCTGAGAACGTCCATTTGCCACTATTGAAAGAAAACGCTTTATTTCACAAGTTTT
This sequence comes from Chionoecetes opilio, assembly GCA_016584305.1. Lineage (NCBI taxonomy): Eukaryota > Metazoa > Arthropoda > Malacostraca > Decapoda > Majidae > Chionoecetes > Chionoecetes opilio. The sequence continues at coordinate 195,059 of JACEEZ010003440.1, forward strand.
TAGGCTGGACTTTTGTGTTGTGTGACATAGCGCCCATTCCTGCCATTTGATATGTAGTTTTAGGGGTTTTGTTATTTCATGAAGGATACTTTTCAGTGTTCATATTATCGGCGGCCTTAATTCCATGCAGAAAGCTCAACACATGACTTCGGTTTATACCTTATCCAGTATACCTAATGTAAAATAGATTGTGACAATGATAATTACGATAATAATAATCACAATAAAAACTACTACTACTACTAATGAAAATTATCTTTAAAATATTAAGAGCAACTCGTACATTATGGAAAAAAAAATTGCTTTGCTGTTAATAAAGTATCAAGGTGATTTAGATTTTGAGAGTTCCGGTATTAATTGTTAGGAATACTACAATGTATGCTAATGACCAGGCGTCCCTTATATTAATGACGATGTGCATGATGGCCGTGACTTCCCGTAACGTTCAGCATGTATTGATTACCTTCACTACGACTCTAACGGCAATAATTAGCACATATATTTTCGTCTCTTCGCCCAGAACGTCTTACTATAGAATGTGTGTGTGTGTGTGTGTGTGTGTGTGTGTGTGCGTGTGTGTGTGTGTGTGTGTGTGTGTGTGTGTGTGTGTGTGTGTGTGTGTGTGTGTGTGTGTGTGTGTGTGTGTGTGTGTGTGTGTGTGTGTGTGTGTGTGTGTGTGTGTGTGTGTGTGTGTGTGTGTGTGTGTGTGTATTATGTGTGTGTACGCGCGCGTGCTGAGTCTATAAGATTGTCAGTTTTACTATAGTACCATTTATTCACCTATTTCCCTTTACGCTTTTAAGCACGTTTCCCAGTACGTAGTTTGCTATGTAATGTTTCTTGTTATGTAAAACGGAAATGTTTACACCGGTCCATGCACTATGTTAAAAGGGCTCTGTAGGATGCAGGTTTGTTGATTATTGAACTCAACACATACCCATGTTGATTTCATAACTATGGTACACGTCTGTATGGAAGACATAAAATACTGAAGATCTCCTATTGACTCCTACAGTCCGCAGCCTGCACCGAGGGCGGCAGGCGCCGAATACCATCTCCAAGAGCTTTGAGTATGTAATATTTGATGACGAAGTCATCAAATTTGATATAGGCTACCAGAAACATCGGATAGTATAGTAATACCCTTACTGTTTGTGGCGCTTTGCAACACCAGTTCATGATTTACTTGGAAGAAACTTTCTGCAAGCCATTCTGCTCTGAAACTTATGAATTTAACAAAAAATCGGTGAAAACTTATGTGAATATCTGTGTTCTAGAGTTTATTTATGAGGTTAACGATTTAAGATTTTTTTCTAAGTTGGACGATACAATTAATTTTCGACTTAGATGTTTGTGGTCATAAAACTTTATCTCCCAGCCCCCCAAAAATAACGTGGTTTGTTAGTTACATTCTCTACATATTTTCCTCTTGTGTTGTAAGCCTGTGCAGTGTCAGGGCTCTCCAATGCAGGGTAGTGACGTCATCGAGATTCCGTGAGGTGCTTCCCCCGGTGGCCGCCGCACAAAACACACAGCCTTCGCCTGCCAGCGTCCAACATTCCGTTACTTTTTTCCTCTCTCATCCCCTAATTACATTTTTCCCTTACATCTTACTGTTATTACAGTTTGATAAAAATCATGGCCATAAATACAAAATATCTGTGTATGTAAACTGTACAAGATATAAATGGCTCATTGTGTAAATACATGTAATGACAGGATAAAAAGTAGTCCATAAATCAAAAGTAGTTCAACAGGCAGTGTAGCAAAAGTCATCCGGTCCCGCTCTGCCTTTTTTTCTACCCCTCAGGAACACTGGAGAAGCTGTGTGCTAAATCAGAGATAAAAATGTAGTCAGCCTTAAGGCCATCGGGAAGACGTGCTCGCTCCCTTTGTAGCTCAGCTGTATTACTATTACACTCACTCGGAAACACGAGAGCCGACTCTTCTCGTAGCGCCAATTTTAAAGCCTTCCTGACGTCAGAAGAGGCGAACAGCGAGCCATCTGGTGACGGGGGAGGAAAGTAGGATGCGCAATGCGACACGAGGAGGAAACTTAGTCGATGACTCCACACAGACTCTACATCAGGCCCGGAAGGTTTCCCTGAGCCACTTCCTTACAGATGACTTAAGTTCGACCTATATCTTTCTTCGCATCCTCGGTTTGACCTAGATAGACAGGATCCAACATAATTTGTCCATTTTTTTACATGGTGTCGGCAACCTGAGCTGTGCCAGGCTCACCGCCACCACGTTTCACTCAATAGCAGCAGCATCCACTGTGTAGCATTATCTGATTCCAGCTTTTCTCGCTTTCAGTGATTAGTAGCTTTTGCCGACCATTAATGCCCACTTGCTGCCCGTACCTGACCTTGAAAGAGCTATGAATGGAGAAAGCTTGGAAGCACAAAGAGGGCCGCCCATTCAGAATGTCCATTACGAAATGAATTTTTTTTTGTGGGGAGGGGGCAACAGAGAACTCGAAGCAGGGAGTTCCCGTAAATACTGACAGCCGATAGTACAAAAGAGGAATATAGAAGACTTTAGGAAATATACATATTATCAGGTATGAATCTTAAGAACCACTCTTTGTTTCATGGTAAGATATGAAAATCGTTTAGTGACGTTGAGTATTATGTTTGTTGTTCATCAGGTATTGACAGGTTGTAGATGAGCCATGTGTTGTTATGGATAAGCGTGATAAATATATGAAATAATATGCGCGAGAACGAGGAAGCCACGAACAGAGACAAGACTCATCAACAATCAATTCTTGCTGTGGCTGAGCAGTGCTGACGTCTGTCGACGGATAGGGGAAACTTCTCGTCTGGAGAGAGAGAGAGAGAGAGAGAGAGAGAGAGAAGAGAGAGAGAGAGAGAGAGGAGAGAGAGAGAGAGAAAAGAGAGAAGAGAGAGGAGAGAGAAGAGAAGAGAGAGAAGAGATATATATATATATATATATATATATATATATATATATATATATATATATATATATATATATATATATATATATATTGAGAGAGAGAAGAGAGAGAGGAGAGAGAGGAGAGAGAGAGAGAGAGAGAGAGAGAGAGAGGAGAGAGAGAGAGAGAGAGAGGAAGAGAGAGAGAGAGAGAGAGAGAGAGAGAGAGAGAGGAGAGAGAGAGAGAGAGAGAGAGCGCTCCTGTCAAAAAAGTTTCCGGGCTGTTCACATTTCTAGTGATTTCCTTCTCCTCCTCCTCCTCCTCCTCCTCCTCCTCCTCCTCCTCCTCCTCCTCCTCCTCCTCCTCCTCCTCCTTCACTACCACTAACCACCTCCACCATCATCTGCCTCCTCTCTATTCTTTTTATAGATGTGTGGAATAATATTAATATATATATTATATATATATATATATAATTATATATATATATATATATATATATATTATATATAATATATATAAAATATTCAGTACATTGTGCCACCGCACACAAACCACACACACACCACACAAACACACACACACAACACACACCACACACACACACACACACACACACACACACACACACACACACACACACCACACACACACACACACACACACACACACACACACACACACACACACACACACACACACACACCCACACACACACACACACACACACCACACACAACACCACACACACACACCACACACACACACACACACACACACAACACACACATACACACCAACAATCAATAACTTAGAACTGCCTCACATTCGTCAATAATAATTTATACCTGCTTTACAAACAATATAACAGGTCAAAATTAATCTGCCTCACTATTTTTATGATATATGTATTGTGCCCGTTGGGCAATCCATATTGTAATGATAACAAGAGACATATTTGTAAATTTTTCTCACCCCCCCACCATCAACAAAGCGGATTGATTAAGTTATGTCTGGGGTGGATAAATCCAGTGAACAGTGGTTAAAACGGATTGTAATGGTGTCAGCATAGGAAGAGAGCTCTATCAATGAATGAAAAACTAATTGTCTGACCGGCATGCCCTCCTTATCCTCTTCTTCTGCTTCATTTATCTCATCTTCCATGTTTAATGTTTCTTTATTTCTCCATAGCTCATTCTCGTGGAAGTCAAGAGATAGCAACCATTCACCCTTCTCTCCTTTGCAATGTTACGCTAATATTTTTTTTGCATTGGCTTGTTACTCTTCCCAGTCCCCTACCTACCTTGTCTTCGTCTTTCATATCTCTCTCTCTCTCTCTCTCTCTCTCTCACTCTCTCTCTCTCCCTCTCTCTCTTCTCTCGCTCTTCTCTCTCTCTCTCTCTCTCTCTCTCTCTCTCTCTCTCTCTCTCTCTCTCTCTCTCTCTCTCTCTCTCTCTCTCTCTCTCTCTCTTCTTAGTTTTTTCTCTCTTCTCTCTACATAGTTTCAGGCTTCCTTGCCGATATTTTCCATCCATTTTGCTTTTTCTTTATCCCAAACAGATTTCCTCGTTTTTTCCTTTTCTCTTCCAGTGTTTTGTCTGGGGTTTTCAACTTTCTTTCATCATCTTAATCACCTCCCTTTTTTTGTTCCTTCTCGTGCTCCTCCTACTTCATATATTCCTCCTTTTTCTCAGCCTCATTATATTCCTCCTCTGCTGTCCCTTAAATCGTATCTAGCATGTTTTGTATATATCTGTCAATTTCTACTCCTTAAATCTCTAATTTTAATGGACGTCTGTTCGCCCCATTTCTCCATAAATATTAACATTCTAGAATAATTTGCGTATTTGGTGTGATTATTTTTTATCTCATAAAATGCAGAATATACCAATTATGTCTCATGTACTCTGCAAGTTAATATTAATTCTACCGTGTTTGTAGTTGTAGGATACAGAGGACTGTAAATGTGTATCTTGTATGTTTATTTTTGTATCATAAGGATGGAAGGTAAAGATGATGACGATAAAATTAATTAGACCGCTGTAACATCAGCCTGCCATGAGGAAAACATTTAGTGGTTGACTCAGAAAGATCCTCAGATGGAGAAGATAATTGGAGTCATATATTAGAGAGAATGGTGACACCTCAAAGAAGAGTGACGAAGTGCTGTAACAAAGAGCGTGACGAACAATCTGGCCTCGATTTGTCTTTTGCTCTATTCAGTAACACTGATATATTAATCGTAATCTTAGTTTGGGTGGTATCTTTGCAATTCTCTGAGTCAGGTGAACAACGGTCGAATCCCGGTCAATAATCCGGTCAATAATCCGGAATCCGGCTGTAAAGTATAGATAGGTGAGAGTTTGTTAAGCCTCTTTTTGGTGAAAAATAGATTGTTCCCCTGACAAGTGTAATTCTATTACAACTGTGGAACAAAGATGGATGGGTATAACCCTGACTGGAACAATGGAATAAAAATAGTTATTACCATTGTCACTTGAATAGGGTAGAGTTTAAGCTGTCGTGCTGAGTTCGTCATAACATTAATGGGGATTACTTGCTGCTAGCGATGGTGTATTTAATTAGTTGTACGTACCTACAATCGTGTGGTCCCCTCTCCGTATCTCAATATATCTAGATTTTCCTAATTTATGTGTGTGTGTGTGTGTGAGAGAGAGAGAGAGAGAGAGAGAGAGAGAGAGAGGAGAGAGAGAGAAAAGAGAGAGAGAGAGAGAGAGAGAGAGAGAGAGAGAGAGAGAGAGAGAGAGAGAGAGAGAAAGAGAGAGAGAGAGAGAGAGAGAGAGGGGAGAGAGAGAGAGAGAGAGAGAGAGAGAAGAGAGAGAGGAGGAGAGAGAGAGGAGAGAGAGAGAGAGAGAGAAAGAGAGAGAGAGAGAGAGAGAGAGAGAGAGAGCAAAACGAAAATAAACTATTTATTTACCTATACATTTTTTTTGTTCTTACATATATGCTCATAACGTCTGTAGGCAGTAGGACCTCCAGATCTCGAATGGTAGGCCTTAGATTATTACTTGAGAGCTGTGATGGTTAGCCCTTGCCGTGGTGGCGCAGGCAAGATTTTTATAGTGGTGCCAGTGATCAGAGGCTCATGCTGCCCCCCTGTGTCCTTTGATGCACTCGCAGTCGAAGGTAGAGTTAATGGGCAGCATGTGGGTGATGTCCATGCCGACGCAGGGGAGGGGTCTGCCTATGACGAGTGCGGGGCAAGGCCCTCGGGAATCCCGCACTCTAAATCAAGTGGTAGGGGCCCCTAGCCCAACTTTTTCTTATGGGGGTGGCCGGGGCGGTGCAGAAGCGGCGCCTGCCCGTCGAATCACTCCTGGGATCAACCTGAGGAGGGTTCTTCGTGTGGGCTCGTGGAACGTTCTGAGCCTCTCAGATGATCATCGACTACCTCTCCTATCGGGCGAGCTCAGTAGACTGAGGGTGGATATATTGGGACTCTCTGAGACGAGGAGGCCTGGCAGTGGCGAGACTAGTAGTGGGGGTTACACCTACTACTGGTCCGGCATGAGCAATGGTCACCGTGTACGGGGAGTAGCTATAGGCATCTCCAGCAAACTGCAGCCGTCAGTTGTTGAGGTTACTCCGGTTGATGAGCGTATAATGCGGGTGAGGATGAAACACACTCTGGGTTTCATGTCTCTTGTTGCAGTGTACGCTCCTAGCGAGATGCGTAAAACTGAAGAGAAGGAGATATTCTACGCCAAACTCGACTCTGTTTTAGACCAGTGTCCTCCTCGGGACACACTCATTGTCTTGGGCGACTTCAATGCTGCTACTGGCACTGTGAGAGATGGCTATGAGTTATGTGTTGGTCCCCATTGCTCCGGTACCAGAAACATCAACAGTTCTCTGCTTCTGAACTTTGCTAGATCCAGAAGGTTGAGAATTGCAGGTTCTTGGTATCAGAGGCCAGAGCTGCACCGCTGGACATGGTATAGTAATGCTGGAGGGGTAGCAAAGGGGAAAATCGACCACATCCTCGTACTACTCGTTGGAGGACCCTCCAGAACTGCAGGGTTTACCGGAGTGCTGAGTTTCTTTGGGACAGATCACAGACTTGTTTTTTGCTACACTTAAGCTTCATGTCAAGTCCAGAAGAATCTCAGAGGGAACCATACTGGGGTTTAAATCTTGAAAAACTGAAGGACTTGACATGTCTCATGAGTATGCGGTGCAGTCTCAAATCGGTTTGATGTGCTCGGTGCTCTCGGGGACCCTGTAGAACTGGGGGATACCTTCAACGTGAAACTCTACAGGCTGCCAAGGAGTGTATTGAGGAGCGCTCGAGGTCAAGGCTGGTTTTGTCTCGCGGAGACGCTGGAGAAAACGAGGAGAGTCGCGCTGCTAGGCTGGCTGGGAACCGGGACCAGCACAGGCTCTGTCACCCCGGACTAAACCCTCCTGAGGAGAGACAAGGAGAGGTATGTCAGGAGTCTCGCTGAGGATGTAGAGGGTCATTTGAACGCTAATGACCTCCGACCCGCCTACCGAGCCCTAAAGAAGCTCCGTTCCCAAGTCCCCCTTCTCGGCGAGTGCTATTCGAACAGCAGATGGGCGCCTCGTGTCGGACATGGATGGGCAGATGGCTCTTTTGGCTGAGTACTTTTTGGGCAGTTGTTCAGGGTGGACCCTCCAACTGAGCATCTTTACCCACTGGGTTAAAAGGGCAGTGGATTGCCGATCCTCCCATTGACGAAACCGCACCCTCTCTTGACGAAGTCAGAGAGGCTGTAGCAAATTTGAGGGGTGGAAAGGCAGCTGGTGTTTGTAATATCAGTGCGGAGCTCCTCAAAGCTGGGGGTAAGGCCATGATCCGCGGGTTGCATGCTGTCCGACTGCCGTGTGGCAATCAGGTTTCCATTCCTCCTGACTGGAAAAGGGGGCTGGTCGTCCCTATCTGGAAAGAGAAAGGGGGCCGTCAGGACTGCAAGCCTTACCGCGGTATTACACTGTCAGCGTACCAGGCAAGGTGCTTGCCCATCTAATGCTGATACGGATTCGCAGTCATCTGGTGAAGCATCAGAGACTTCAGCAGTCTGAGTTCACCGCCTGGTAAGTCAACAACGGACCGTATCCTAGCGCTTCGTGTCCTGGTGGAACGCCCCACGTGAGTTTCGACAGGGATGCTTGCAGCCTATGTTGATCTCAAGAAGGGATTTGACTCAGTTTCATCGTGAGTCACTTTGGGATTTTCTGCGACTTCGAGGGGTTCCTGCAAGGGCTATTGGTTTGATAAATGGTCTGTATTCTGGGACTGGAGTGCTGTGAAGTGTGGGGCAGGTGTATCCCAGCTTCTTCCTGTGAATACAGGAGTGAGGCAAGGGTTTCGTCCTTGCCCCCATCACTTTTCAACGCTTGTATGGACTGGGGGATTGGAACAAGGTTGTAGATCAAAGTGATTGTGGAGCATCCGTCGGCAACACCAAAATCACTGATCTTGTTTTTTTGCCGATGATGCGTTATCTTTGCTGAGTCGCTGGAGGTCCTGGTGATGGCTCTCGAGGCGCTGCACGAGGAGGCAAAGCCTTTGGGACTTGAGGTCTCCTGGCTCAAGACCAAGCTCCAGGTGTTTGGAGACTTACTAGATGAAGCAGTACAGTCTGTTCATGCGTGTGGCAAGAACATTGAGATCTTGGAAAGTTTTACATACCTTGGTAGCGCAGTCCATAATGACGGCGGGTCACGTCAAGAAGTCTTACGACGGATTGGCATAGCCCACGGTGTTATGGACTCGCACAGCGGGAGTATTTGACATTGTCGGTAAACCCGTGCAGAGGACAAAGATCCGGATCTTCAAGTCGCTTGTGATCCCTGTCTTACTCTATGGTTGTAAGACATGGACACTAAATAGTGTCTTGAAGAGACGAATCAATGCCTTTGGTAATAAGTGTCTTCGCAGAATCATGGGGTATCGCTGGGATGATTACGTGTCAAATCAGCGATTGCACCGTGAGACTGAATCGAGGCCTATTACCTGCACACTCCGTCAGGGCCAACTTCGGCTATATGGGCATGTGGCACGCTATCCTGAAACCGATCCTTCCCATCGGGTTGTATCTGTAAGAGACAATCCGGCGTGGAGGAGGCCAAGGGGGCGCCCACAAGGCTCGTGGCTGGGGCAAGTTGATGTTCCTTGTCGAGAGCTGCTTGGTATGGGAAAGGAGCCTGCATGGGAACTCGCGCGTGGTGACCCCCGGGAGTGGCGTCGTAGGGTGGGCGAGGCGACGCGCCCCCCGGCGTATGCCCCCAATGATTGATTGATTGATGTGGGTGATCTTCGGCCACTCGATGATTGCAGAAAGATTTTGGCACCCCTCGGGGATCGAACTCGGCACACCGAGCATGCCGTTAGTTGGCGCTCACAACTCTGCCACCCCCTTCCCGTTAAATATATTTATGTATATATGTATGCATGTAAATATTTAAGCCTGGCCGAGTGACTGTCTGCCAAGCTACAACACAAGACAAGACCACATTTACTACATGGAGACGCACGGTTTTGGCCTCTATTCGGGGATTTCAGGCTGATAAAAGAGTTAAATCTGGTCCACTTAGAGTACTCTAAAGCTGAAATAGTGGCTCTAATCCTTTCCATATTCCGTTGTCCATGTTTGCATCCTTATGACCTCGCTAACTGATGATAGACTCATGTGATTCAAGGTAAAGAAACTGTTAACGTTTTTTCCTTGCAAATGAGTTTAGGCGTTGATTGTGTTTATTTTTAGGTGGGCGCTGAAAGAGCTGTGTTGACTGACTCAGTGAGGAGGGAGCATGAGTAAGCATAGGGTCCACAATGTAAATATTGCTTTGTATATCGCTTGCAGTTGGTTAAGCGAATAAGTTATCAAAATATGTATGACTCGAGGGTTTTTTCCCCTATAGATATAAGCTAATGTTTTTCGCCGACATAAGATCAGTTATATATACAATCCACTGTTTTTACTTATAAATTCAAATGGCTTTCGTTACTTTTAACCGGCAACATTTTGAGGTGTCTTAATGAGATGTTTGCTTGACCTTCAAATACCGCCAGTGTGTTCGTGTTCCTTCCTAGTGTTGGGAGGCGACGGTCATATTGTGGCTTTGATATACTCTGCAAGGCTATAGTTGTGTATGCCTGCGGCGAGCACTGAAAGGATACCAGAGGTTAAGGGGTTTAGTGGTAATTTTATGAGCGTGCGTGAGGATCCTGTGTGTTAGCGAGGCGACTGACCGCAATCAAGAAAAGTGTCTAAGAAGTGCCTGTCATTATTTACCATGACACTAAGGACACATGTGTGTATTATTTTTATCCCTTAACTTCGATGATGATCTATTATAAAGTACCGCCTCATATAAATGTCTTTAAGTGGCTCACAGTACTGTGGTACAAGATATATCATGCTATTACCAATATATTGATAAGCATCTTCTAGTAAAGATAGGTAATTAATTATGTATTATCTAGGTATTATTAATATCATTATACATATACAGACCTTGATAATCTGACATGTATTCATCCTTTTCTTAACTAAGATTTTTTTTTTTCTCTCTCTCTCCTCTCTCTCTCTCTCTCTCTCTCTCTCTTCTCTCTCTCTCTCTCTACTATCTCTCTCTCTCTCTCTCTCTCTCTCTCTCCTTCTCCTCTCTCATCTCTCCTCTCTCTCTTTCTCTCCTCTCTCTCTCTCTCTCTCTACTCTCTCTCTTCTCTCTACCGTCTCTCGCTCTCTACATATATATATATTTTTTTTTTCTCTCTCTTTTTCTCGCTCCCTTTATATATATATCTTACTCTCTTTCTTAATATTAATTCTCACTCCTCCTATTATCTTTGTTTATTCTCTTTTCTTTGTATCTATTTTTCTCGCCCCTGTCATCCCTTCGCACACACCTCCGTCACCCTCCCCCCTCTCCCGCAGAGGGCGGCAACAGGACCACATCTCCATCGCGACGAGATTTTCGCATGTAACAAATAGGAAGTTTGGTGACTCCAGCATTGCTCTGGCAGTTTTGCTCCAATCCCCTTGGGTGGCCACTCTCTCTCTCTCTCTCTCTCTCTCTCTCCTCTCTCTCTCTCTCTCTCTCTCTCTCTCTCCTCTACTCTCTCTCTCTCTCTCTCTCACTCCACTATCTCTCTCTCTCCTCCTCTCTCTCTCCTCTCTCTCTCCTCTCTCTCTCTCTCGTCTCTCTCTCTCCTTCTCTCCCTCCTCTCTCTCTCTCTCTCTCTCCCTCTCTCTATCTCTTCTCTCTCTCTCGTCTCTCTCTCTCATCTCTCTCTCCTCTCCTCTCTTCTCTCTCTCTCTCTCTCCCTTCTCTCCTCCCTCCCCGTCTCCTCTCGCTCTCTCATCTTCCCTCTTCCTTCTCTCTCTTCTCTCTCTCTCTCTCTCTCTCTCTACTCTCTCCTCTCTCTCCTCTCTCTCTCTCTCTCTTCTCTCTCTCTCTCTCTCCTCTCTCTCTCTCTCTCTCTCCTCTCTCTCTCTCTCTCTCTCCTCTCTCTCTCTCTCTCTTCCAACAAACACACACACACACACACACACACCACACACCACCACAACACACACACACACACACCACACACACACACACACACCACACACACACACACACACACCACACACACACACACACACACACACACACACACACACACACACACAGAGGAAGCCTTTGATCAGCACAGTGCAAGGAATAACACAAATTATGTCATGTAGCTCTAACGTCTATCAGAAACTAATTAGTGAATACTTAAGTACATTCCTGTTTCTGCCGTGTAACGTACCAAGCTGACGCGATGGATGTCAACGATAGTGGATGACAGATGACATTTCTTATGCATGCTTTTTTTTCCACTTATCAACTCTTCGTGCATGCATTGATCTCCTAGCACACCCAGCTATTCCAATGATGTAATTAATACAACATATACTGTCAACCCACAAAAATAATTAACAGACACCTTCGTGGTGAGAAGGAAAAATCAATACCAGTATGGGAGAACAATATAAATAGGTTTGCGTTGCTGTGCGAGGAAATTAATTTACCACGACATATTGATGATAAACACTCACCCACGACAATATTAAATTCATTAATGATTATAAAGTAAGGCAGTAACGGATATGTAAGGCAGGATGGATAAGTGAAAAATGTTCAAAACTTAAGTAAGAACATTATTCTCTTAAGGGTAAATTTATAGGTATAACTTTCTTTTATAGATAGTTTTACTAAGCCCAGTATTTTCATGGAATAATTGTTTTGCTTTAAAATATGTACTGTCAGGACAGTTTCTAAGTCTTAAGAATTGTATCGATATAAATGCAAGAGTCCAAAACGATTGTCGGGTAATCACATAGACAAATGGGAAACACGAGATAAACCTTACAATCACCTGCCTCTTTCTACCTATTTCTCAGCAATATTTTACGCCATACATCAAAGTAGATTTTTATTTTTGATCTAATTTAGAAAATCGATACACATAACTGTCGACTGTATTCATTTTGTTCTGCTTTTCATTTATATACTACAACCCTTCGATTTATATATATTTATGTTTTACCAACCTTAACTTCCTTTACTTCCATCATCTCTTTTCACATTCCTGCTATCAGGCAATGGCAGAGTGGTTAGCGCCTGCAAGTGGCAAGCTCGGTGTTCCTAGTACGACTCCCGAGGGGTGTCAAAATATTTCTGCAATTATGGAGTGGCCGAACAATGTTCACATGCTGCCAGTTAACTCTACCAACGACGGCGAGTGCATCGGATGACACAGGGTGGCAGCATGAGCCTCTAATCACAGGTTCAACTATAAAAACCTTCCAGTGCCACCACGAGCGACGGCCAACCATCACAACCCTCAAATGAACCTCTAGGACCTACCATCCTACTCCTCCTATTTTTCCTTTTCATTCTCCTCCCTTTCATCCACCGTTCCTCTTTTTTTCATATTCCTTTCATCTTCATCCTCATCTTTCTCCTCTTCCTCTCCATCCTCATATTCCTCTCTCTCCCTTCTCCTCTTCCACCTCGCGTAAAATTGTAAATACGGTTGTAGCGGGTGGCCTTGGGCCCTATTCTCCCCACCACTATAGTAATCCGGTTTGGCGGTATATAAGATCCGCCATACGGTTGGTCCTGCGCATGTGCAGAACTAAGTGCATGTAAGCAAACAGACGATGCGGGCTGTTACTAGGACCAAATCTCACGCCTTAGGGCGGCATTTTGGGTTATTTTAAGTTAGTTCAATTAGGCTAGGTTAGGTAGATAAGGTAAGGTTAGGTTAGATATAAAAACACCAAGTTCTGCGCATGCGCAGGACCAACTGTAACGCCGGTGGGGCGGTATATACTGTAGAAGATCCTGTGAAGGAAGATCCGTGACGGTTGGTACAGCAAATGCGCGGAACTCGGTGGATGTTAAATAAGCAGACGACACAGGCTGTTACTCGGACCTATCACGTTTTAGGGCGGTAATTTAGCTTATATGTGAGGTAAATCAGGTTAGGTTAGGCTAGGTAAGTTTAGGTCAAATTTAAAAACATCAAAATCTGCGCATGCGCTGGACCAACCTTCACGACGGATCTTCTATACCATCACACCGGATCTTCTATACCGTCACACCGGCCTGTCAGCTCTCTGTGGTGTTTGTTAGTGGTGGACTGGCGGGGACGAAATTCACTATGAAAGTCATGCAGACATGAAGCTACTCCACCGACTCCAAAACCAACAACACGACTATCTCAGCCAAACACTTGGTCACTCCATATTTTTTATTTGCTGTTTGACTTTGTTTTCGTGTAGCCACCAGAACGCAAAGAAGATCGTACAGGGCTGGCACATGACAATTCTCCTTGCTTATCTGTCGATATTGGTTTGTTTACGGGGCTGTTAATGCCATTTGGATCATGTGTTCCTTACTTGTCCGGCGGAATATATGTTCTCAATACTTAAATAGGTGTGGAGGAACTAGCCATTTTGATAAAAGAAGCATTAGTTCAGACTGCAGAGAAGAATTCCAGTAACACTAAAACACATGACCAAATAACATGTTCACAAATAACAACAAATTTGTGAGTAGAAAACAAAGGCCTAAAGTGTTTGGCTGTCATTACTATATGAAATTATTGTACTAATCATTGCATTGGAAATTTTGTGTTTGTTTCATTCATACATATACCTTCATCTCTGCATATGAGAAAGAGAGAAAAAGACAGAGAAAAAAAAAAAAGAGAGAGAGAGAAGAGAGAAGAGAGAGAGAGAGAGAGAGAGAGAGAGGAAGAGAGAGAGAGAGAGGAGAGAGAGAGAGAGAGAGAAGAGAGAGAGAGAGAGAGAGAGAGAGAGAGAGAGAGAGAGAGAGCAAGTTACCAGGCAATTATAAGAAATGACGGAACAATAAACTGACCTGTTTTAAATAGATAGAGTGCGAAAGTAAATTTTTTGCAGGGTCAAGAGTTTTTATTTTTTCATACCAATATCTCCTCTCTCCTCTCTCTCTCTCTCTCTCTTCTTCCTCTCTCTCCTCTCTCTCTCTCTTCTCTCCTCTCTCCTCTCTCTCTCTCTCTCTCTCTCCTCTCTCTCTCTCTCTCTCTCTCCTCCTCTCTCTCCTCCTCTCTCTCTCTCTCTCTCTCTCTCCCCCTCTCTCTCTTTCTCTCTCCTCTCTCCTCTCTCTCTCTCTCCCTCTCTCTCTCTCCCCTCTCTCTCTTCTATCTTCTCTCTCTCTCTCTCTCCTCTCTCTCCTCTCTCTCTCTCTCTCCTCTCTCTCTCTCTCTCTCTCTCTCTCTCCTCTCTCTCTCTCTCTCTCTCTCTCTGTCTCTCTCTCTCTCTCTCTCTCTCTCTCTTTATCTATCTCTTTCTTTCTTTATGTGTGTTTTTTCTTTCTTCACTGTGCACACACATGTATTTTTTTATATTTCTCTAATTTGGCGTTTGTTTCTGTTTCAGGTAAGTTCAGATGAAACCCATGGGATGAGCTGAGGTCAATGAGAGCTGGTGACTAAGGACAGTCATAAACACCAAATGTAGCAATGAGATAAGTGATAGTATAGTATTGGAGATGGAGAAAAGCAAAAGAGAGAAGACAGAGTACTGATGGAAGTAGTAGTAAGAATTGTGGTTGTGAAGGTGGGTTGCAATAGAAACAGAAAGAAAGTTCCAGAGTTTATCAGTGAAAGAGATGAAAGAATACAAATACTGATTAACTCTTGCATTAGGACGATGGACATAATAGAGATGAAAATGAGTAGAATGTCTTGTGCAGCGAGGCCGTGGCAGGGGAGGAGGCATGCAGTTAGCAAATTCAGAAGAGCAATGAGCATGAAAATAACGGTAGAAGAAAGCAAGATAAGCAGCATTGCGGTGGTTATTTAAAGATTGAAGACAGTCAGTCAGAGGAGGGGAGTTGATGAGACGAAAAGCTTTAGATTTTACCCTGTTTAGGAGAGCTGTATGAGTGTTTCTCCCCCAAACATGTAATGTAAGGTAATGTAATGTGAGACGTACTTCAAACATGGGCGGATAAGGTCCCTACATACATAACAAGCAACTGGGAGGGAGAAAAAAATAGAAGTAAACGCCACAAGAAAACTCATTTCTTAGAAGCTATTTTAGCAAGAGAAAATAAGTGAGATTTCTCCAGTTCAAATTTTTAGTAAAGGATAGTCCCTAGAATGTTATTTGTAGAAGAGGGAGACAGTTAAATGTCGTTGAAGAAGAGAGGCTAGTTGTTTGGATGGTTATGGAGCTATGGTTTATGAGGTTTTTTTATATATATATATCTATATCTCTTCCCTCTCTCTCTCTTCCCTCTCTCTCTATCTTCCCTCTCGCTCTTGCTCTCTCTCTCTCTCTCTCTCTCTCTCTCTCTCTCTCCTCTCTCCTCTCTCTCTCTCTCTCCTCTCTCCTCTCTCTCTCTCTCGTCTCTCTCTTCCTCTCCTCTCTCTCTCTCTCTCTCTCTCTCTCTCTCTCTCTCTCTCTCTCTCTCTCTCTCTCTCTCTCTCTCTCTGAACAGCCAACACATTTCTATATCAATAAGAGATATTCCAGCAATACACATTTAAGGATTTCTCGGAAGCTGCTCACGGGACTACAGTATATTTATCTTCAAACAAGTGATTTCCGAAGCACAACAGTACCAGCGCATGTGACTCGAGGGGGTTGGCAGCGACCCTTGTTGTTGTACAGGGTTCTTGGGCACTACAATATCCCTCTCTATTCATATAGGTTTGGCGCTGAGAAACTCTATATGACTCAGTGGTGGTGCATGGAAGGTCATAAGAAAGTAGGCTGATGAGAGTGACACATTTGAGGCAAGGTAATATGTAAGCTGTATGAAGTTACCGAGAGGGGAGCGAGTAGAGTTGCTAGTTGATAACGTATTTTTATTTATGCATTTTAGTGATGTGATGCAGTTAGGAGAGAGAAAGTTTTTTTTTATTGTTGTTGTATATTCATTTTATTGATGTGATGCAGGTAGGAGAGGGAACTATTCAGTTTTATATATACATTTCGACCTATAACGCCTGTAGGCAGTGACCTCTAGGGCTCGGATGATAGGCCCTGGAGATTCACTTGGGGACTATTATGGTTGGCCTTCGCCCGTGGTGGCGCATGCAGGATTTTTATAGTGGCGCTTGTGATTAGAGTCTCATGCTGCCCCCTTGTGTCCTGTGATTCACTCGCCGTCGAAGGTTAATGGGCAGGATGGGGGTGTTTTCAGGCCACTCGACGATTCCCGAAAGATTTTGGGACCTGGCAGGATTCGAACTCGGCACACCAAACTTGCCACTTCCAAACGGTAACCTCTCGGCCATCGCCTCCCCAGTTTGTAGTTGCTACATAAGGCATTAAATATTGTTTACTGAAGTATTACGTGCGCAAAATATGAATACGAAAGTATTATTACTACTTTTAAGTATTAAAAGTAGTTTATACTACTAGTATTAATACATACTAATGCGAACGTGCTAGTGTTTTCATTTGTGTCTGGAAATGTACTGACCAATGAATTGCACTAACGTGCTGAACCCTCGGCAAAGGGGGTCTACTACTACTATACTGCTATTAATATTATACACCTACTACTACTACTACTACTACTACTACCACTACTACTACTACTACTACTACTACTACTACTACTACTACTACTACTACTACTACTACTACTACTACTACCTGGTTATATTACCAATAAAAAATCTACTGACACAGTACAACATAATGATAAGGAAAATATAGTTTGCGAACATATCGGAAGCTAACGTACGTATAATAAATCATCTAACAACCTCTTCATTTTCTCATATTTGACCTCAAACCAAAGTGTTGAGAAGGTGTTGCCATATAAGTCATCATTTTTATCACCCATTGAATATAGTTTTGCAACTAAGCATTTCAGAAAAGATCCTACGTGTCTTTTTATCTTCATCCGTCGCTCAGTAAATGACCACTTTTAGCAGGAATAATGACACGGTTCTCTAAATTAAGGCGGACTTAAAAATTCGAGCAATATTACCACAACCCAAAGGGCCGAAGGTTAACAATGAAATCTCTAGGATTGAGTTTTGGTTATTCACATGTCATCATATAGTTTGTGTGTATCCAGATGTGTGACGAATCTGATATGTGTCCATTTTGTTGTGATACAAACCAGATGCATCACAAAAAACACATACACACACATACACTCATGAAGACAGATTTCCAAGGAATTGCCCAATGAAAGACTCCAATTGTTTTTTTCGACAAGGATACAATTATGTTTCGATCAAAATTATTTCCTACACGCTTGCCTCTCACTGCCGTTTACTCTTTACTCGTCCAATCCTCGTTTTTTACTATAATCTTTCATATATTATGGAATCCTTAATTAACCCTCTAGAACACAGAGTCCTTTTCTGGCAGGATAAAAATTCAAGAACCACATTATTTGACTACTTTGGACTCTGATAGAATGAATATGACGTTACTTTCACCTCATCATAGTATTTGTGGGAAATATGGAATGTGACGTATTTGTAGCATTGGGTCATATAGGTAGATTAATGGTCAGTATCAAATGTAACACATATGTATCACTGGGTTGTGTTAGTCTTTCATTATATCCTTCTTATATCGGTAATGAAAATATGATAATGTTTCGACTATATTTATTGTGTTGTGATTATGTAAAAAAAAAAAATCGAGGAGAGTCGCGCTGCCAGGCTGCCTGGGAACCAGTACCAACACAGAGCTCTATCACGGCGGACTAGAATCCTCCTGAGGAGAGGCAAGGAGAGGTATGTCAGGAGTCTCGCTGAGGATGTCGAGGGACATTTGAACGCTAATGACCTCCGACCCGCCTACCGAGCCCTGAAGAAGCTCCGTTCCAAGTCTCCTTCTCGGGCGAGTGCTATTCGAACAGCAGATGTCGGACATGGATGGGCAGATGGCTCGCTGGGCTGAGTACTTTGGGCAGTTGTTCACGGTGGACCCTCCAACTGAGCAGCTTCACACCACTGGGTTACAGGCAGTGGATGCCGATCCTCCCATTGACGAAACCGCACCCTCTCTTGACGAAGTTAGAGAGGCTGTAGCAAAGTTGAGGGGTGGTAAGGCAGCTGGTGTTTGTAATATCAGTGCGGAGCTCCTCAAAGCTGGGGGTGAGGCCATGATCCGCGGTTTGCATGCTGTCCTGACTGCCGTGTGGCAATCAGGTACCATTCCTCCTGACTGGAAAAGGGGGTTGGTCATCCCTATCTGGAAAGGGAAAGGGGACCGTCAGGACTGCAACAATTACCGCGGTATTACACTGCTCAGCGTACAAGGCAAGGTGCTTGCCCATCTATTGCTGACACGGATTCGCAGTCATCTGGTGAAGCATCAGAGACCTCAGCAGTCTGGGTTCACGCCTGGTAAGTCAACACCGGACCGTATCCTAGCGCTTCGTGTCCTGGTGGAACGCCGACGTGAGTTTCGACAGGGGATGCTTACAGCCTATGTTGATCTCAAGAAGGCGTTTGACTCAATGCATCGTGAGTCACTCTGGGATCTTCTGCGACCTCGCAGGATTCCTGCAAGGACTATTGGTTTGATAACTGGTCTGTATTCTGGGACTGAGAGTGCTGTGAAGTGTGGGGCAGGTGTATCCAGCTTCTTTCCTGTGAATACAGGAGTGAGGCAAGGGTGCATCCTTGCCCCATCACTTTTCAACGCTTGTATGGACTGGGTATTGGACAAGGTTGTAGATCAAAATGATTGTGGAGCATCCGTCGGCAACACCAAGATCACTGATCTTGTTTTTGCCGATGATGCAGTAATCTTTGCTGAGTCGCTGGAGGTCCTGGTGATGGCTCTCGAGGCGCTGCACGAGGAGGCAAAGCCTTTGGGACTTGAGGTCCCCTGGCTCAAGACCAAGGTTCCAGGTGTTTGGAGACTTACTAGATGAAGCAGTACAGTCTGTTCATGCGTGTGGCGAGGACATTAAAATCTTGGAAAGTTTTACATTCCTTGGTAGCGCAGTCCATAATGACGGCGGGTCACGTCAAGAAGTCTTACGGTGGATTGGCATAACCCACGGTGTTATGGACTCGCTCAGCGGGAGTATTTGGCGTTGTCGGTACCTATGCAGGAGGACAAAGATCTGGATCTTCAAGTCGCTTGTGATCCCTGTCTTACTCTATGGTTGTGAGACATGGACAGTAAATAGTGACTTGAAGAGACGAATCAATGCCTTTGGTAATAAGTGTCTTCGCCGAATCATGGGGTATCGCACGGATGATTACGTATCAAATCAGCGATTGCACAGTGAGACTGAATCGAGGCCTATTACCTGCATAGTCCGTCAGCGCCAACTTCGGCTATATGGGCATGTGGCACGCTACCCTGAAACCGATCCTTCCCATCGGGTTGTATCTGTAAGAGACAATCCGGCGTGGAGGAGGCCAAGGGGGCGCCCACAAGGCTCGTGGCTGGGGCAAGTTGATGTTTCTTGTCGAGAGCTGCTTGGTATGGGAAAGGAGCCTGCATGAGAATTTGCGCGTGGTGACCCCCGGGAGTGGCGTCGTAGGGTAGGCGAGGCGACGCGCCCCCCGGCGTATGCCGGTGCTTGCCCATCTATTGCTGACACGGATCCGCTGTCATCTGCTGAGGCATCAGAGACCTCAGCAGTTTGGGTTCACGCCTGGTAAGTCAACAATGGACCATATCCTAGTACTTTGTGTCCTGGTGGAACGCCAACGTGAGCTTCGACAGGGGATGCTTGCAGCCTATGTTGATCTCAATAAGGCGTTTGATTCAGTGCATCGTGAGTCACTCTGGGATCTTCTGCGACTTCGCAGGATTCCTGCAAGGACTATTGATTTGATGACTGGTCCGTACTCTGGGACTGAGAGTGCTGTGAAGTGTGGGGGAGGTGTATCCAGCTTCTTTCCTGTGAGTACAGGAGTAAGGCAAGGGTGCGTCCTTTTCAACACTTGTATGGACTGGGTATTGGGCAAAGTTATAGATCAAAGTGATTGTGGAGCATCCCTCGGCAATATCAAGATCACTGATCTTGTTTTTGCCGATGATGCAGTAATCTTTGCTGAGTCGCTGGAGGTCCTGGTAGTGGCTCTCGAGGCGCTGCACGAGGAGGCAAAACCTTTCGGACTTGTGGTCTCAGCTGGCTCAAGACCAAGGTACAGGTGTTTGGAGGCTTACTAGATGAAACAGTACAGTCTGTTCATGCGTGCGGCGAGGACATTGAGATCTTGGAAAGTCTTACATACCTTTGTAGCGCAGTCCATAATGACGGCGGGTCACGGCAAGAAGTCTTACTTACGACGGATTGGCATAGCCCACGGTGTTATGGACTTGTTCAGCAGGAGTATTTGGCGTTGTCGGTACCTGTGCAGGAGTACAAAGATCCGGATCTTCAAGTCGCTTGTGATCCCTGTCCTACTTTATGGTTGTGAGACATGGACGCTAAATAGCTAATTGAAGAGGCGAATCGATGCCTTTGGTAATAAGTGTCTTCGAAGAATCATGAGGACCGTTGGGATGATTACGTCTCAAACCAGCGATTACACCGTGAGACTGAATCGAAGCCTATTACCTGCATAGTCCGTCAGCGCCAACTTCGGCTATATGGGCATGTGGCACGCTACCCTGAAACCGATCCTTCCCATCGGGTTATATCTGTAAGAGACAATCCGGCGTGGAGGAGGCCAAGGGGGCGCCCACAAGGCTCGTGGGTGGGACAAGTTGATACTATCTGTCGGGAATTGCTTGGTATGGGAAGGGAGCCTGCATGGGGACTCGTGCGTGGTGACCCCCGGGAGTGGCGTTGTAGGGTGGGTGAGGCGACGCGCCCCCGGCGTATGCCCCCAATGATTGGTTGATTCATAGTCTTATATAATTTGCATTATATATTTGAACTCCTTGAAGCAGTTACACCTCTCAATGAAGTACAGCCTCACATCACATTTGCCATTTTCTGTAAAAAAATACACAGATTAATAGATAAATAAATAAAAAGAAATAAAATAATATAGATGTATAAATAAAATATAAAAGAAACATAAGTAAATACAAATTTCCGTATTTTTTTTTTTTTTATGGATTAGGATTATGGTTTTTTATGTATGGATTAGGGTACACGTAGGCAGTAATACACAATACACTGAGTCCTCATTATATATCATATATATTATCATATTTTTTCGTTTATTACAACAAACAACTGCTAACAACGTTGGAATGTATGCCCTACGAAAAAAAGAAGAGATATAGCATTTATAGTGAATATATACTGAAAAGACCCAATCTATAATAATATAAGCGAAAGTGTGTCTGTCTGTCTGTCTGTCTGTCTGTCTGTCTCTGTGTGTGTGTGTGTGTGTGTGTGTGTGTGGTATAGGTTCCGCCCCCCGTGGCGCAATCACCTCATATGGCACATTTTTGGAACCGGGTTGACCAGGGGAAGGTTTTAAGCCCAATTATGAGATGATCCGATCACTTTTTTTTTTCTTTTTTTTACCAGCCTATTAGCGATAACTGTGAAGAAAAAGTGGGTTGCGAGAATTGAGGAAACCTTGATGTAGGGTGATGGGTAATGGGTGAGTGAATGGGTGGGGTGATGGGTAATGGGTGTGGGGTGATGGGTGAGTGAATGGGTGGGGGGTGATGGGTTGGGGGTGATGGGTGATGGGTGAGGGAATAGGTGGGGGGTGATGGGTAATGGGTGAGTGAATGGGTGTGTGGTGATGGGTAATGGGTGAGTGAATGGGTAGGGGGTGATGGCTAATGGGTGAGTGAATGGGTGGGGGGTGATGGGGAATGGGTGAGTGAATGGGTGGGGGGAATACATACATTTCTACATCCATGATTTCAGGAAAGTTAGAAGGGGCTATCTGGAGAGTCCGTGTTTGGTGGGCCGAAGGCCCACGAAACACAGGTGGTGGGCCGAAGGCCCACCACCAATAGCCCTCCGCAGGAGCTAGCCAAAAAGTCCGCCCGGAGGGCGGCTTTGCGGCTAGTGTTACATATATGTCATGCCATTATATATTCATATATAACAAAAAAAGTATACCATGTTTGCTTTTTATCATCTGCATATCTTCAGTAACATCTAATCAATCGATTACTTAACTACAATAATACATTAGTTACCTGTAAATAGTTGGTGAGGTGACACGAAGCAGTGCAAAAATATTCGCATATTTCACCTGTGCCATCACCAAGTTGACTGGACCTCTCTCATATATGAAGAAAACGGGAGGATCACCAGACGCTGTCTGTATGTTGCAATGGGTTAACAATGCAAGTTAGTTAGCAAGCAAGCAAGTTAACAAGTGTAACAATGGGTTATTAATGTAGAAAATATATTACATTTTAATTTTTTTTTGGTATATGACTGTTTGAAATTTGTTACATATACGTCACAGGGGGCGCTAGAGGGTATTAATGACAATTCTAGACTTTTTTTTCTCGCTCTTTTTAATTTTTGTCTCAATTTTTTGTCTCGCATCTTGATTATTAGCGTTATATTCTAACGCTATCTTGCTACATGCATACTCTTTTTTTTTTTCCTATCAACCATTCACACTGCCTTCTCTTCTAAGTAGAATACGTGTCTCCCCACTCCCCTCCATCCTATCCCCTCACGCTGGCACGGTCCCTGCGTGTTGTGAGGGTTTTCTCGGTGACAAATGCTCGGGGCTGTTCGTAGTGTATCACGTGGTAAATTTAGCTTCCCTCAGGCACCCCTACGTCACCCTTTCGCCCTTCTACCTCGGTGGTTTATTTATGGCTTTTTTGGACCTAAAATTGAGATAAGCGGTTGTAGAAAGGGGCTCCGCTCTGTGTTGTCGGCAGTATTTCTCACGTGTTATGCTAGCTGGCTTAGTGTTTGATTTCGCCGCAGCCGTCCTAGTCACTTTCACTGCTGTGTGATCGCTGCCGTATCTGCCCTTGCCGCCGTCACTACTACAGCCGTTACCATGGCTTTAGTCGTGGTAACTGTGTCGGTTTTCTGTTTGTTGTGTTTTTCGTTATTTTTCATTGTATTATTGGCTAGTTTTTGCAGCGTTTTCTTGTACCTCTTCCTCGTCCTCCTCGTTTCCCTTTTCTTCCTCTTCGTTTTACTTTTATAATGTTCATCCTCTTCTTCTTGCCCCTTCTCCTCTCTTCCACTCTCTTCCTCCTCCCCCCCCCCCCATGAGTTATTATCGACATCATATGGCAATGTCCCCTGTTTTCGTCGGCTTTGTTGGTATTTAACTTGATTGTTTTTGTTGTTTCTTTACAAGCAAGGTTGCTAGATTTTTCATAAATATAATAAAAAGGGTAAATAAGTTTGTGGGAGAGCTTAGCAACGTCAGTATGCTATTGTTTCACGTAAAAGAGTTTCGATGGGCTTGTTTGTTTTGGTTAAATACATATGAACAGCATGGTAAGGCAGCACACCACCATATATCAGCATCAGAAACAAACAGTACCCATAGAGGGAGGGGGCAAGGGGGCAGCAGATGGAGCGCCAGCCAGGTGTCAGCTCGGCAGTGTTGGTGTAGCCGGGCACGGGAGGGGTGGCCTAGTGAGTTAGGCGGGCCACCACCGCCGCCATATCGGGTACGGCAGCCTTCGCATCCTCGCCTTCGTGTAGTGTTTATACTGTCAGCTTCTTCATGTGGGCTGCCACGTCCCGGTGGTTTAAGTACAGTCAGGAAAACTTACTCGGGAAGATTGGTGGCGGCGGCAGTAGGAGCAGCACCCATGCAGGGTACCACGCGGCAAAATTCCTCCGGCGTGAGAAGAAAGTACCATTATTATTCTACCGCATCTCTTCAACCACGGGGCTCCGAGTGTCTCGTATGGCTTGATCGGGAAGAACCTGTTGGATCCATTGAGGAACACCTTGTAGTCACACAGTGTACAGGCAAGTTCGCCGGCAATATCCACTGATAAAGTACTGCCACCCGTCTGCTTGCCGATTCAGTTTTCGAGCACAGTGTCTACAAGAATGTGAATGTCGATGGTTAGTCGCGAGTGGAGCATTGGGTGGGGAGTGGCAGCTGAAGTGTGTTTGGAATCATCTCTTGATCTGGAGGTGTGCTTGGCCGCTGGCGGCACCGGTGTAGTGTTGGTGGGCAGTGAAAGGTGGTCATTGGGATTACATCAAGCGTCTCTACGTCCTTGTCTGGACTCCCTGGAT
This sequence comes from Chionoecetes opilio, assembly GCA_016584305.1. Classification (NCBI taxonomy): domain Eukaryota; kingdom Metazoa; phylum Arthropoda; class Malacostraca; order Decapoda; family Majidae; genus Chionoecetes; species Chionoecetes opilio. Next base: position 219,636 of record JACEEZ010003440.1, read on the forward strand.
TACTCAAGGTACCAACGACCAGGCCACGAGCGGGCTTGCGGCCTGAGGGTTGGCAGGGGAGGTATATCTTACCGATGACAAAGGGTGGACCCCTGTGTCCCTAAGTCGCCCCCATGGCTTTCGTCAATGTTCAAACGTCCAACATCAGGTGAGATTCACTGAATATATTCCTTTAAAAATATTGGTGTTATTGAACTGCATACAATGAGTACACTGATTCATATCTAGCGTAAGGTAACTCCTGGTGTATCACGGAGGCATTCCTTACCGCTCTGAGAAGTAGTAGTATGAAACGTAGACTGCTAGCACATAATGTGTGTGTGTGTGTGTGTGTGTGTGTGTATGTGTGTGTGTGTGTGCGTGTGTGCGTGTGTGTGTGTGTGTGTGTCCATCCACCCTAACCCTCCTTTCCCCCTATATCTCTTTTTCTCTCGCTCTTTATCTCTCTCTTGTTTCTCTCTTTGTTTCTCAACAACAATACACTACTGGTATGAAAAATAACAATACCCTTATATACAATAATTTTTTTAGCCTATATATCACATCCAAACGTACTCATTTATTGTTTCAGTTTTCTTGAACATATATTTTTTGCATATTTTGTTATTATTCATTATCAATACAATTTAAACACAACTTTATTGAACAATCTCAGACTCCAGCCAAGCTTCAGTTAACATCCACTGGCTTGCATCCCTCACCTCTAAAATAACGTTCCCACATACTAGCGGTGCGTCTCATCTAACTTTAGCATACAGTTGTCTCCTACTTTCCTTGTTGTTGTATACTATTCGAGGAAGTGGTTCATTTACAACATCTGTAGTTCTGCTCCTCATTGATATGGTTTCTGCTTCAAACCGATAGATTTTCATTATTTTGTCACATTCTATATTTTCTGTTATCTTTTATACAATTCCACAGTACCTAATTGCCTATAGAAATTCTCCATATAGCCATTAGGTGTTTTCTTATCTCACTTTAACTTATTATCTCATTCCATATTCCATCACACCAGGAACTTTTCTCCATTATTTACACTATTGAACATAATATGTTACATGAATACATTGTGCTTGCGAATCACAACAAAATAATATCTGGTCATTCCGTCATTTCTTCTTTTTGTTTGTGAACATTCTCTCTCTCTCTCTCTCTCTCTCTCTCTCTCTCCTCTCTCTCTCTCTCTCTCTCCTCTCTCTCTCTCTCTCTCTCTCTCGCTCTCGCTCTCGCTCTCGCTCTCGCTCTCCTTCTCCTCTCTTCTCTCTCTCTCTCTCTCTCTCTCTCTCTCTCTCTCTCTCTCTCTCTCTCTCTCTCTCTCTCTCTCTCTCTCTCTCTCTCTCTCTCTCTCTCTCTCTCTCTCTCTCTCTCTCTCTCTCTCTCTCTCTCTCTCTCTCAGCAAATCTTACTTAAAACCTCAAGAACATTTCCTCTCTTGACCCGATGGCTCTTATATGGCTTCATGGATGCATTGATTCCACAAGACAATGAAGGCTCGTATTGTTCTTACTTTTTATCATCAGTCCTTATTGCTACAAGATTTGTTCAGCATGCGTAACCCTCACTGTCAATATTCCAAATCTTTAGAAAACTCTCAAAATCTAATGTCTTTCCAATAGCTTTCCTAAATGGTATGCAGCCAGACATTCCTGCAATTAGCTCAGTTCAATTTCAATCCCATTATTATTGCCAAAACATGCATGGAAAGATTCGTGCCATTCTTTTGATGCTACACATTTTTTCTTCCGTATACTAAACTAACAAAGAAACTACATCACCGCTACCAGTACCTTCACTAACTTCTATTTAGCCTCATTGAATTTCGATGTCTCTCCATGCTTTATTTAAAACGTTTTCATATAATCCCCATTGGTAATATAGTGTTTAGGATCTGCGCATTATAATATTCTTGGGTTGAAACATTCTATCCTTGCTTTGTGATTTTTCTTTAAGTCATTCGTAATGATTATTTATCTATAGCTTTGCTTTCTGCCATTTTTGTTTTGCTGAAACCTCCATATATCACGTGCCTGCGTGCCCTTCATAACAATACTCACTACAATATTTGTTTGTTTCATGTTAAGATGTACTTATTATGTTTCTAGATACTTTACCGCAAATTGTTCTCCTCTTTGCCTCACCACTATCTCTCTTGCCTACCCTCCTTTGTTTTAGCCAGCCTTCGTCTATACGAGTTGCACGTCTCTAACTATGACCAACTGCATTATTTCTTCCAGTTATTCAATGTTGCTTATCTTCCTTCCATTACCGGACTTTCGCAGGTAACACCTTTCTCTCATCTGGAGTATATTTCTTTAATAGGCCGTATATTTAATTGAATTTTGTCTATACCACTAAACATTATTTTACATGGAAAGGAACCCTCACCATGTATATTATGTTTTGAATAGGAAGGAGAGAAGCCATAGCCTTGTGTAATACAACTTCAGGAAGAAAGTCAATAACACTTTTTTCCTATCTTTTCTTTCGCTTTCTCGTTTCAAACTTCACTCCTTACTTCCCTATTATTTATTTTTCCTAGTCATATTGGCTGATTCCAATAAAATGTTTTTACTTTGCATTTGATCAGTTACAACCAACACGTAGTGCGGGGAATCCATCGTAGTAGTACCTATCCATCCGTCTGCCTCTTGCTCAAGTTATTTTTTTCATCAATAAATGATCCATAAGCATTTTTTGGTCTATAGTTGTATTTTCTTCATAATATCATAAGAGTCATGTTTCAATGGTTCCTATTCCAGTGAATAGTTCATTTTTCATTACCGGAAGTATTTCCTTTACAAGCGTCTATACGGTGGTTTCCTCTTCTTTTCATTACAGGCAATCCATTCTCGTCAGTCAGTCCTCCCCATAAATTATAATTCCTGCATTCAGATCCCCCATTAAGGTCGCAACTTTTCCTTCCCCAAAGTCTACTAAACATCCTATAGCATTTTTCTCCCCTTCATTCCTTTCACTTCCAGGCTCATTTCTTTTTTTGCATTCACATCAGTTCGAGTTCATCTGATGTGCTCCATTCTTTCGACAATTGAATATAGTACCTCTTGCTTCAACACACTACCAGATACTCCTGAGTTGATCCCCTGAACAATATTTTACCCGACCCTGCCCTTTCTGTCGTCTCGTAGCATTAATCTATTTAGACACAAAGGTACTGTACCTTCCCATTTTTAATAAGAAATAGGAAATACCCTATTCTAATATATGCACATTCACACAGTCATTAAAACTCTGTATGCAGGGTGTAACACAAGTTTCTGCAAATATTGATACAGGAGAGAGAACGTGTAATTTTAAGTAGAAAATGCTCTATACACATCATGCTTTTTGAGACTTCCCTTAGACGTGAGATGAAGAAAGAAAAATCACGGCGGCCGGTAATTTCATAGCGGCAGGCGACGTATGGAGGTATACAATGTGTACTCGCGGTTGCCTCTCGGTGAAATTATGAACGATTTAATCATGATCTTTACTAGTAATGGAACATTGCTTTATCTTCTAACGACATAATTGACATAAATGGACATGTTATTTACTAAATAAGCAGTACATGAAAACAGTAAGGCTGTAATAAGTAATACTGTCAAAGGCTACTTGGCATTGTGTCGGGGAGGGGTAGGATGTAACACGTGACTCAGCTGATCGGTAACCTCGCAGCCTAGTAGAGTGCCCCTCCTCCCCCGCCTGACACGATGCCAAGTAGCCTTTTACAGTATTGCATATTACAGCCCTACTGTTTTCATGTACTGCTTATTTAGTAAATAACATGTCCATTAATGTCAATTATGTCGTTAGAAGATAAAGTAATGTTCCATAACTAGTAAAGATCAAGATTAAATCGTTCATAATTTCACCGAGAGGCAACCGCGAGTACACATTGTATACCTCCATACGTCGCCTGCCGCTATGAAATTACCGGCCGCCGTGATTTTTCTTTCTTCATCTCACATCTAAGGGAAGTCTCAAAAAGCATATGTGTATAGAGCATTTTCTACTTAGAATTACACGTTCTCTCTCCTGTATCAATATTTGCAGAAACTCGCGTTACACCCTGTATGTGTATTATTCACCCATGGTATTTGTCCTTGTCCACGCGAGTTGGACTGGCGATCGCCAGTTTCACCCTCCCAGTGCGAGCTTGGAGTACCGGGATTATTACCTGATCCTTGGGTAATGCTGGGACCTCACACACCACGCACCCTCATCCCCTTGTTCAAGGGGAACAGTAACCGCCCGAACTTGTGAAAAATCCCCGGGAGCAGTGATAATTCGAACCGGCTACCATAGAATAGCAGGCCAACGCGCTATCTACTTGACCATCGTGGCGTGTGTGTGTGTGTGTGTGTGTGTGTGTGTGTGTGTGTGTATTCATCTAGTTGTATTAATCTAGTTGTATTTTACAGGGCCAGAGCAATGCTCGTATGGCCCCGTCTCCATATCAACATTTTTATCATTCATCCCTAGTGATTAGTGTAGGCCGAAGCCACCACCCCGGGAGGGGGGTCACAAACCCCCGGCTGACACCCGGTACCCATTTACTGCTGGGTGGACAGGGGCTGGGGTTTTAAGGAAACAGCCCATATGTTTCCGCTCCGCCCGGGGATCGAACCCGGGACTTCTCGGTTGTGAACCGAGCGTGCTAGCCACTACACTACGGAGTACCCCCACACGTGCTAACCACACACTACGGAGTGTGTGTGTGTGTGTGTGTTGTGTTTATGTGTGTGTGTGTGTGTGTGTGTGTGTGTGTGTGTGTGTGTGTGTGTGTGTGTGTGTGTGTGTGTGTGTGTGTGTGTGTGTGTGTGAGTGTAGAAACAAGGTATACAAAAATCACACATAAACAAGTCCAATAAGTGTGATTGCATTTAAAATAGGTTGATACTCTTCCTTTCATTATACAAGTATCCATAGATGCAAAAAAAAGCTGAACTGTCCATCACTCTGGATCCAACAGCGCGAGGAGGCACCCTTTGATTATACTTACACCGTCAATTGACTGGAGGATTTACTCCACAGTACGCTCAGCTTCACTGCTACTCTGCTTCCTCTTCGTTAACATTACCTTAACCAACCTATAAACCCTTACCCTTGCACGCCAGCCAACGTGAGTTACGGTGAAAGAAACAGAAGAGATGGAAAAGTAGGGAAGAAAACCAGGAGGAAGAGGAATGGCGATGGTGCAGATTGACAAAGAGGAGGAGGAGAAGGAGGAGAGAATCAAGGAGGAGGAGGAAGAAGAAGATAATGACAAGGAGGAGGAAAAGGAGGAGTGCAAAGCAAACTATTCATCATCAGATGTTCCTTCTTAGACTTTGACTTATTATGAACACCTCACGATGATAACTTTCCACGGCTCCACTTCAGACTCATATATGAATCTCTTCCGCAGCTAACAAAAAAAAGAGCAACGCATGGTGTGGGGGACATAGTAACGCGGTGTTTGTGCTATACGATAAATAGCCTCCTCGCACGACTATAGAACGCAATTTTTCACCAGTTGTTTATATGTTGGATATAAATCAGCGAATTGGAGTAACGAGTAACGTTTAATTCATTCCGCTTCCTGGTTATCTGCCTTCTTAGCTTTATGATAACCGGTAAGCAGCTGAGTGATGGCAGGAGACTACTACAGCTCCTAGCCTATCTCGTTGACTTGTCCACACAATTAACAACATCGCGCCCTTGTCCCTTTCTATCTGGTGTTTTCATCCTCAGAACTCTCTAGTAAGGAAGGCAGGTTCATGGGGGGAGAGGGTGATTGTTATGATATTTTTGTTAATTCCGAGCTGTCTTAGTCATGAAAAGTTGTTTTGACTTAAAGGTTTCTCTGCGCATGTTTGTATCGGTGGAGGAGGGCCAGTGGCGATGTAAGAATGTGCATGTTGTGAAGCTCATGTTGTTATTTCTGCTTCATACGCTTCACATAGGCAGAATATTAGTTACATATCATTCGTCATTGTGTTATCTATCAACTGTGTGGTTGGTTTTGTATCAGAGAAATGAGTGATACACACACATTACAGTGTTACAGATACAGTAACACACATTTGCAGTGGGGACAATCCACCAATTCACCTAAGCCAGACGCTGATGCAGGAGTTTAAGTCATGAAAACATCTACTTAAACTATAGCTATAAACTATTTGCTATTGAGATTTTAGGGATTGATAGTCATTGCGTTGACCAGAAAGAACAATGTATTTTCAAGAAGTGTGTTATTGGCATATACATAACACAAAAATACACAGGGATACTTAATCTGACCACAAACCACAGTGGTTGTTTTTCTGTCGAAGATGTGATTGAGTTCCATTTTCGGGAAATACTAACAGGCTGCATAGGTTGTAGTATTCCAGTTTATTAAATGTAAACTGCGGTAATTAATTAACTCATGGTGCTCATGGTGAGCAATACTGTAAAAATAGGTTATTTGATTAACTATCATAATGCGCGAGTATGCATTCAGTAATCTCTTCAGTGTGCTGTTTGACGTCAGGCAGGTATATTGGGTTTTGGTTCAATAGTTTGGTGATAATTCATCTTAACGATACAATATATCAGAGCTGTGATCGGCTTCTTGTATCATCATGGTACTTGTGTGGGGGTGTTGGGCAGGGTGTATGGGCTGTTGTGTTTTATCTGCTATACATCCCTTATCATTTTAACCGATACATTATTGAAGTGAAATTTTGCCGTTTCTACTAAAGTCACATTATTTTTTACCCTATATGTATAATTTTGATAAGAGAACATTTTTACATTTTACTGATAAATACCTAGAAAACTGTAGATGAAACCAAGTACAATCCTTTCTTAAACAGTGACATCGAAGATTTTCTTCACTTAGATTAAATAAGTTTATTTGAATCTACCATGCAAATGACGCAACACAAGTCAAATACAACTCTGTGAAAATGTGTTTTACCACATTTAAGCAATATTTTGATAATATTTGATAATAATAATTGTATTTGAGCATTTTGATATTAGTTTTAGCGTGCATGGAGTCATGATCCATAGAAGTGTGTTCAGTTATGTGTCATCAATTTCTAACTCATACTACGAAATTATTATTTCATAAAAGTTTATTATCTGTCAGTCATCGTTACAGATTCACCGGTTCGTCTTGTATTGTGATGCTTCTTTGACGCCGCTAAGATTGCAACTATTCATGCTAATCTAGTGTTTCTCATCTCTCGCTCTATGTACAGTCAAATTGTGGAAAGACAATACATAATATTTCAGCCTTTCAGACTGACTGGGTGATTGCCATAAGCATCGTCCTGCACGTCACCACCACATCACCTGCCTCTTAGCTGTTCATCTTTCCTCATTTTGGTAACAAGTTGATTTATGTAAAACATGGGAGCGTTTGATTACGGGTAGTAGCTGAATGAAGGACAGGGACTTAACGGACTTAAGTGATTGTCGAATGTCGAACATTCCCCGCTGGTTAATATTTATATATTTTTTCAAATTCTGACACATTCCATAGATGAAAGGCAGATTGCAAGCAGAACTGAACATTCTGATGTCCTTTAAGGTTCCTGCCCTCTTACTTTTGTGTTGTCCTGTTAAAAGCTTTCCCTTTTATATAGTTGCATATAATTGTGTTGAATCTCACCTACTAAAATCATGATAAATATAACTAATATATAAGCTCGATAATCCCGCCATTCTATTGATTTTATTGGTAATGATATATATTTTTTAAATCATCTTGTGTCTGACGAACAAAGTTTCCAGGCATCATTGTTACTGCTATACTATTTTTTCACAAGTCGTTGTCAATTAGAAATATGAAGACATTCAAACACAGTCTTAACCAACAAGACGTACTTTTATCTGAGATAAGTTTCAAAGTGATTCGCGAGCACCAAAAGCAAAGCTTCCAGAGACGATGTACGATGCTAATTGTGAAAACATTAGGTATGTATGTATTAACCTTGACTTCCCTCCTATGAATTTGATCGCATATTTCCTTTTAACTCATATTCCTTCATCACCCAATCAAGAGACCCAGCGCGGCTCCCTAAAAGCGAGGCCCTGTCAGGTATCCACGACACGCGACGGAAAGCATGCGGTATTTAACGAGACTCCACGGCGGCCTTGAGGCAGGTGGTTGACGCGTTACTGGTCACCTTAGCAGGCTCTTTAGGCTAACCTATTCCTCAACCCCCCAATATCTCTCTCTCTCTCTCTCTCTCTCTCTCTCTCTCTCTCTCTCTCTCTCTCTCTCTCTCTCTCTCTCTCTCTCTCACACACACACACACACACACACACACACACACACACAGGTACTCCGTAGTGTAGTGGTAGTACGCTCGGTTCACAACAGAGAAGTCCCAGGTTCGATCCCCGGGCGGAGCGGAGACAGATGGGCTGTTTCCTTAAAACATGAGCCCCTGCCCACCCAGCAGTGAATGGGTACCGGATGTTAGCCGGGGGTTTATGACCCACCTCCCGGGATGGTGGCTTCGGCCAACACTACGCACTAAAGATGAATGATAAGAATGTTGATATGGAGACGGGGCCATACGAGTGTAGCTCAGGCCCTGTATTATACAACTAGATGAATACAAGTAAATGAATACATACACTCATACGCACACACACTACTAAACAAATAAACACACAACCGAACAAGCACGCACACATACAAATGTAAATGCATATAACAAAGACGCTCATCTCATTTATGTTATACTCTTCTTTTTTACCCCTTCTTTCACGGTAGGGAGCTTAGAGTTTGTATGACCGATCTTTGGGCAAAGGGGGGAGGACCTTACACACTATGCCTACTCTATCTTCTTGCTGAAGGGGTACATTTAGTGCCCGCTTGTCAAAGAACAATATCAAGCTTCGAGCGGTGTTCAAACACGAGACTACAGAATGGCACGCCGGATATGTTATTCACTATCCCAGTAAACAGTGAGTATGTGTATGTGTGTGGTTTTTTTTTTTGTTTTTTTTTGTGTGAGAGAGAGAGAGAGAGAGAGAGAGAGAGAGAGAGAGAGAGAGAGAGAGAGAGAGAGAGAGAGAGAGAGAGAGAGAGAGAGAGAGAGAGAGAGAGAGAGAGAGAGAGAGAGAGAGAGAGAGAGAGAGAGAGAGAGAGAGAGAGAGAGAGAGAGAGAGAGAGAGGAGAGAGGGAGGGAGGGAGGAGGAGGGAGGGAGGGAGGGAGGGAGGGAGGGAGGGAGGGAGGGAGGGAGGGAGGGAGGGAGGGAGGGAGGGAGGGAGGGAGGGAGGGAGGGAGGGAGGGAGGAGGAGAGGAGAGAGAGAGAGAGAGAGAGAGAGAGAGAGAGAGAGAGAGAGAGAGAGAGAGAGAGAGAGAGAGAGAGAGAGAGAGAGAGAGAGAGAGAGAGAGAGGAGAGAGAGAGAGAGAGAGAGAGAGAGAGAGAGAGAGAGAGAGAGAGAGAGAGAGAGAGAGAGAGAGAGAGAGAGAGAGAGAGAGAGAGAGAGAGAGAGAGAGAGAAAGAGAGAGAGTGTTTGTGGGGGGGTATACACACTACCGTCCATAACACTATAGTCGCCACTGCACCAATGTCGCCATACGCCATATATTACGAATCTCAGCATCATTACATATTTGTATGTGCCACTGAAGAGGCAAGGACAGTAGTTTATATCATGACTGTATAATCTACTCTGTTGCTGTAATTTGTTCATTTATAACCAAAATATGACACAGGTGAGGACAAAAACTGACAGACTTTCCAGATAGCCCATTTTAACTTCCCTGAAATCATGGATGAAGATATTCAGGTTTGAACGCCACCAAACGTCTGTAAATCGAAAAAAACCCATTGCCCTGGCGACTTTAGTGTTATTGATGGTAAAGTCTGCGTTACACGTGTCAGAGGACCTGCTAGTAGGGAAGCCTTCATGCATTCTTTTGAGTTGTCCTATATAAGGTGTATTTAGTGCATCTCTTTAGTTACATGTGCTGAATCTTTACCGTGTGGTTAGCCCTGACGTTAACCATCCAATGGCGTGGTATGAGGCTCGTGCTAATTATGTAGATCATGAGGCATTGCAAAGCCGTTTTAAAGCCAGTGATGCATCCTTATGACAAACTACTAGCGTAAAAAGAGTTTAAAAAATAGCAACACCTATGAGTATGTTTTTTTCTTTTTATTTGAAGACGTTGAGTGAGTAATGATGTGAAAGGACCTCAATCCGTTGCCAACCTTACGACCACCAGCCTCCTCCTCCTCCTCTTTAGTTACCTGCTGATGATTTCTACCTTTGTTGCAATATCATTCCTTCTCCCGCTCTAATTTATAGCTCATTTTTCTATCATCTTTATTCTGAATATTGTTGCTCCTTTTAACCACTGTCTTATCGCTAAACATATTTTGTTTCTCATCCTTTTTTATCTCTCTTTTATCTCTCTCTATCTATCTCCCTATATGTCTATCTATATATCTATCTATCTATTTCTAAACCAATAATGTCAGTCAAGTTATTAATTTTTTGTTGCCTTTCCTATTTTCCTTTCTAGTTTTAATTTAATCATTGATTTTGACAGGTTTATTGTATTGTCTTATTGTACTCGTACCTATTAGTATCGCCTTTATGTATTATTCTTACATGTGTTGGGAGTTCTTGTAGAAGCACAAGATACTTGTGATGTGATTGTGATGCCGGTGATGGTCGCACATATGGTTGAGTTGATTTTGTTGATGGTGTTTCGTTGTTAATTATGGTGGTGGTGGTCATGGTGTAATGATGGTGGTGGTGGTGTTGGTAGTGGCACAGGCAATGATTGTTGCATCGGTGAGGGGTTGTAGTTGTTGTTAGTGGCAGTGTTGGTGGCGGTGTACTATCGCGGGCACTTAGCACATTGCCTGCCAAGTGTTGTGTTACGGTCGACGCCGTGCCTCACCCAGTTCTGACGCCTCAAGAACAGTAGAACATTTCTACTGCTAACAACACTCGCTCTGATAGTTTCGTTTTCCTGCACGAAATAAACAATCGTTATTGCAATCATTGTTATATATGCAAGCACACTGTATTGGTGTGATATATGATACTGTTACAATTTTACCTCTATATAGTTGACATGTTGGTTGAATGTGTGCGTTAACTTTGGTTCGAGTGGCTAAGTTGCCAAACAATAATATGAATGTTAAGGCCAAAGGTTTTTCCGTCTTCATTACTTTTGATAATGGAGGGAGGTTTTGAGCATTAACACGCGGCCGTGATGTCAAACTCCAATTTTAGCCCAAGGTACCGACAAGCGTTCGCTTAACGTCTTGCATCGGGAGCAGCGACTCACATTGGACCAGCAGGTCATTATAAAGTCGTCGCGTGACACCATCTACTTGATGCTAGGGACTACAACATTCAACGTGAACTGTATATATGTCTTCTGCTGTCTACCATCTTTCGTTGATTTGCATTCATTGCATAAGTGAAGATAGGCCTATGTGTATTTTTTCCTCGAATTATGAATAAAAAAGATAGAACGTGTAAAAAGAACAGAGTGAAAAGTTGGAAGGGATGGCTTCGGCGTAGCTAGCTAAAGAAGGTTGCCTGCCACGAGCACTTGCTGTGCCAGATGACCTAAGCCAAGAGGAAAAATAGCCGATTGTAGCTGTGAAGTGTGTGTGTGTGTATGTGTATATATTTGTGTGTGTGTTTATTTGGTGTGTGTGTGTGTGTGTGTGTGTGTGTGTGTGTGTGTGTGTGTGTGTGTGTGTGTGTGTGTGTGTGTGTGTGTGTGTGTGTGTGTGTGTGTGTGTGTGTGTGTGTGTGTGTGTGTGTGTGTGTGTGTGTGTGTGTGTGTGTGTGTGTGTGTGTGTGTGTGTGTGTGTGTGTGTGTGTGTGTGAATGTGAATGTGTGTGTTTATGAATCATTAATACACAATGGACTATAATCTTGCTGTGTTTCAGATTTTTTTAGAAAATGCCATTGCCCTATATGTACATATCTATGCTAAGCTCTACAAACTTTTTTTTCATTCAAGATTATTAACAATTTCAGAGGAAGGGATAATAAGTTCAAAAATAACAAATATACTCGCTGTCCGTGACATATTAGTTGTGCATAGATTGAGTAGCCGTTGGTTACGTCTTCATAAGTATATCCAGACCCAAAACTATCCATTATGAAAAATACAATTATACGCAGCATAGTTTGTTGCTCCTCTCCATAGATTTCAGTCGGGTTTCGTATTTACAGTTCTTATATTTTTTGGTAAATCTAAAGTTAACAACCCATTCACTCCGAGCACGTGCTATCGACAAGGATGTTATTATTGTTTGTATTGTAAAAGACCGGGAATGAAACCAGATAATGCACTAGCATGAACATTTTAAATGTCCATAGGTACATGGTGATACTCATTTTTATGCAGTTAAATTTGTGGTCCAATATTGTGTGGAACGAGATTACCAAGCTGAGACTTGGGTACTCAAACTTTAGATATCATGATAAGTAACATAATTACTAAACAAATTTTAGATGACATAACCTTTACTTTGATACCAAACATGAAGGGTTGAATGCATATACTGAGTGCACCTGAAATTGAATAACTTACCTTACCGAAATGAATTTACTGATTTGATCTGAAGTGAAATTCTTACCTTGGATAAACTAACTATGATGATGACACATATGACCATATGACGCATTTATTCGTATATTTTTTCCTCATATTCCATAATTTAGTGATGGATTTTTTCATCAGTTATAATACTAAAAAAGGCATGTTTTGTGAGTGAAACTGAATCATGCTGTTTTCTGATGATCACCACGTAATAAATGATTATGAATTATTGATTACTCTACCTGCCCGGGGAAAGTACAGTCGATACTGTTGGCTTCACAGAATCTATAATAATATAAGCGAAAGTGTGTGTGTGTGTGTGTCTGTCTGTCCGCGATAGGTCCCGCACCCTGTGGCGGAATCCCATCATATGTCACAGTTTTGGAATCAGGTTGACCAGGGGAAGGTTTTAAGCCCACTTATAGGATGATCCGATCACTTTTTTTTCTTTTTTTAGAAGCCTATTAGCGAGAACTGTGAAGTAAAAAAAGTGGGTTGCGAGAATTGAGGAAACCTTGATGTAGGGTGATGGGTAATAGGTGAGTGAATGGGTGGGGTGATGGGTAATGGGTGTGGGGTGATAGGTGAGTGAATGGGTGGGGGTGATGGGTGAGGGAATAGGTGGGGGTGATGGGTAATGGGTGAGTGAATGGGTGTGTGGTGATGGGTAATGGGTGAGTGAATGGGTGTGTGGTGATGGGTAATGGGTGAGTGAATGGGTGGGGGGAATACATACATTTCAGGAAAGTTAGAAGGGGCTATCTGGAGAGTCTGTGTTTGGTCGGCCTAGGTGGTGGGTAATGGGTCTATCTGGAGAGTCTGTGTTTGGTGGGCCGAAGGCCCACCAAACACAGGTGGTGGGCCGAAGGCCCACCAATAGCTCTCCGCAGGAGCTAGCCAAAAAGTCCGCCCGGAGGGCGGCTTTGCTTTCAGGAAAGCTAGAAGGGGCTATGATGTGAATGGGTTGGCGCTAATACATACATTTCTACATCCATGATTTCAGGAAAGTTAGAAGGGGCTATCTGGAGAGTCTGTGTTTGGGTGGGCCGAGGCCCACCAAACACAGGTGGTGGGCTGAGGGCCCACCAATAGCCCTCCGCAGGAGCTAGCCAAAAAGGCCGCCCGGAGGGCGGCTTTGCGGCTAGTAATACATAATAATAAAAAATACAGAGACGTAGATGTTGCTCGTACGAAGTCCGGAATGTGAGTGAAGTGGCGAGCTCGAACGCTCAGCTTATAAAGGGTGGTTTGATGACGTCCTCAAGGCGGTTCGGCCGGTAACCAGGCGTTCAGGCCGGTGAGAAAAAGCTGCTGTCACACAGAGCCGGGTGAGCTGGGCGGCCCCTCCCCGTCTAATAGAAAAACAACACAGTCCAACACGGCGAAGAATCAGCAAAAAATGTCAACAGCCACAATGTTTTTTATTTGTCACCGGGTCAATACCGTTCTATACCGGGTCCATACCCAGTTCTCACCGGCCTGGTACCGGGCTCACCGTCCTCATACAGTTCTAGCTTACCGCTCTCACCGTGTCGTCACCGGGTGCATACTAGCTCCTCACCGTGTCCTCACCGGCCGGAATGCCTGGTTACCGGCCGAACCGCCTTGATGACGTCATCAAACCACCCTCTATATGCTGAGCGCTCGAGCTACGCCGCTTCACTCGCATTCCGGACATCGTACGAGCAGCATCTAAGTCTCTATATTTTTTTATTATTCTGTATTATTCTGTATTAGTGACAACATGCCTGCTGGGAGCAGAGGTAAAGGCGGTATATAGAGGAGCGTCCCGTTCCGCCGACGGTATCCAGGCGGCGTGCACCCATTCGCAACCCGTCGCTGAGATGGTCGACGTACACCACCGTCCATCATCGCCCCGCGAACGGGCGCGAAACGGGTGCACCGTCCTTATACCGTCCTCGTATCGGGCTCTTACCGTTCGCCGCCCCTTTTACTCGCCCGGCAGGAGTTTTGAGCATACTCAAAACTCCTGCCAGGCGCGGATGGCCGGCAATTACCCCTGAACGTGTTCAACGGACGGAAAACGGCCCACCTTGTGTCCTCACCGTGTGCCGCCGTCCGTACCAAATTTTTCACACTGTGGCGAACGGTGAGCCCACACAGCCCTGTGTGACAGCAGCTTTTAGACCGCGATGAGAGAAAGAAAAACTTATTCTACATCCTTAAAGTAATCGTCCAGACCCAATTTTTTTTTGCCTAATTATGTTGAATGTACATTCAAAACACCTAATCCACCAAAAATAATTGATTTCTAGGCCTTATTTCCGTAAAAACACGACTTTTGTAAAACGCGCGCGAAAAAAATGTTCTTCCCTCCAACAGGGCTATGCATGTTATTGATGACGTCACAAAAGGAACGCTCCAATGTAAACAACACTCGTCTGCCTCTGTGAGACCTGTCGCCAAATGTTATGATGAGCGATTGTACTTCGGTGTCAGACAGTGAATCTGTCGCTGTGATAGATCTAGAGTACGATGCTCATTCTGAGACCGAACTAAATGACGCTGCTCGTGTATATGAGGAAAAGGAACCTCAGATTGTGATGGGAGCCCAACCCTATATGCTTGAGCCAGAGTACGAGGTGGATGAACAGGCGTTAGCGGAGCCTGCTGAGGTTCAACACTACTACACACACAAACACTTCTACATACACACACAAACACTACTACACACACACAAACACTACTACACACACACAAACACTACTACACACACACAAACACTACTACACACACACACACAAACACTACTACACACACACACAAACACT
>JACEEZ010003441.1:5000-10000 GCA_016584305.1 Chionoecetes opilio
TAAAAGGAATGAAGGAGAGAAACAAAGGAAGGAAGAGAGACAAGAAGAGATATAATTGGTGGAGTAAGACAAAGGAAGAGTACTGAAGAGAAGACTCAATACATGTTGTTATTGTTATGTTATAGTTATGAGTTATAGTTATAGTTATGAGTTATAGTTGTAGTTATGGCTAAAGATATGATGGAGAAGGGAATATGAAGGAAGGGCTAAATAACGAATATAACGGAATAAAGGAAAATAAAATAACGGAAAATTAAAAAAACGGAAATATGAAGAAAGGGCTAAAATAAAGTGACAAAAATAGTAACAAACGACAAAATAAAACAAAAAATCTGTGTAAGAAAGTGAGGAATGAAGATAATAACGAAAAAGTTAACTACAAATACACCAAAAGAGAGAAAAAAAGATACAACACAAAAACAAAAACAAAATAAGTAACTACCACAAACAAACAAACAAAATAAGTATAAGAAAATGAGGTGCTAGGTATTAAAGAATGAAGAAAAACAAGTAAATAAGGAAAAGTGAACAAGTGAACTACAAAGACACTCATGGAAAGAAGAAAAGGGAGAGACAACACAAAATCAAAAACAAAATAATTACCACAAACAAACAAAAATTAGTATAAGAAAATGAAGTGCTATTAAGGAATGAAGAAAAACAAGGAAATAAGGAAAAGTAAACATGTGAGAGACAAAGACACTAATGGAGAGAAAAAAAGAGACAACATTAAAACAAAGAAAGAAAAAAATTACCACATCCAACAAACAAAAATTAGTATAAGAAAATTAGTTGCTATTAAGTAATGAAGAAACACTCGATAATAAGAAAAAGTGAACAATTGAACTACGAAGACACTAATAGAAAGAAAACAGAGACAACACAAAAACAAAACAAAATAAGTAACACAAACAAAGAAATTACGTTTGCCACAATGAGAGAAAATAAGAAGGCAAGAAAAACCATGACAACCACAAAGAAAGAAAGATACCAAGAATAAACAAAGAAACTATTCGACACTTTTCAAAATGTTGTTCAGGAGGAGAAGCAAAGTTAATTCTTTACTTTCCATCAGGTGCTTGAAGGATGTTTGTTTTCCTTCACCAAAACCTTTCTTTCCCTACACCTCTCCTTCCTTCCTTCCTTCCTTCCTTCTCTCAAAAACCTTTCTTTCTCTCCACCTCTCTTCTTCCCTCCCTTCCTTCCTTCTCTCAAAAACCTTTCTTTCACTCCAACACACTCTCTCTCTCTCTCTCTCTCATCCTCCTCTCTCATCTATACTCTCTCTCTCTCTCTCTCTCTCTCTCTCTCTCTCTCTCTCTCTCTCTCTCTCTCTCTCTCTCTCTCTCTCCATCTGTCAACTTTTTCCCATCGAAGGTTATGATAATTACTTCAATAATAAGAATACACAAGGTGGAGGTATTGCCATCTATCTTCACAAAATGTTTCAGGCCAATACTATTACAGAAGTTTCTTTGCAATTTGCTCACATTGAATCATTATTCCTTGAAATTACCCAACCACACAATTTATTATTGGCATGATATATAGACCCCCTAATTCTAATATTGATGATTTTATTGCATCTATTAACTATATCATTACCACTTTATCAACCTCTAGGACACCTATTTATATTATGGGAGACTTTAATATTAATATTTTAGATCATAATGAAAAAAATGCTCAAATTTTGATAAATATGTTCCATAGTTACTACTTCTTTTCCACAATCAATAAACCAACACGTGTAACTGAAATTCGGCCACAATCATTGATCATATCTGGACTAATTATTTTGATAATTATTTAACAAGTGGGATAATATTTAACTCAATTAGTGATCATTTCCCTATTTATAGCTATTTTTCAGTAGTCAATGATAGTTATACTTCAACACAGTGACTTTCACAAAAAGAAAAATAGACATTGAAAAAATATATGATTCAAAGATGACTTAGCAAAATTTAACTGGAATACAAATGCATTGGATTGTGATGTGATGATCTTTTGATAAATATATGAATAGGTTTTTAGAATTGTACAATAAGCACTTGCCATTGAAAACAACAAAAATCAAAGAAAAGCATCAAGGCAAACCATACATTACACCACCTATTAAAAAGTTGATCAAACAACGGAATAAACTACAAAAGCTATATGCAAAATGGCCTTTAACATATAAAAATACTTTTAAATCTTTTAGAAATAAATTGACGGCAACAATAAGAACAGCAAAAGAAAAATTATTATAAAACTAGATTTACAGATCATGCTGGGATCCTAAAAAAATATGGGACATATCAACAACCTACGGGTAAAAATAAAACTAGGATATCACCTTCTTTTCTTGTCAATGGCGGCGATACAATCACTGATAATCAAAATGTGGCTAGGTCATTTAATAATCATTTCAGCAGTATAGGTAGCACACTTGCTAATAACATTCAAGATCAACACAAGAGCCATTTAACTATATCTTCCAGAACCACTCCCTTTTTCTTTTATTTAAGACCTACAACACCAGCTGAAATAAAAACAGTAATTGCAAATATGAAAGTTACATCTCCTGGCCATGATGAAATAAATATGAAAATAATAAAAGAATGCTCTGAAATAATTTCACCATTCTAGTATTCATTATAAATAAATCATTTCAAGAGGGTACCTTTCAGATCGAATGAAAATTGCTCGAATTGTCCCTTTTTTCAAGAAAGGTGACAATTCTTTTATGCAAATTATAGACCAATTTCAAATTGCCAAGCTTTAGTAAAGTTTTTGAAAAGTATGTAATGAGATTATGGGTTACCTCTCAAAACACTCAATTTTAACTCCAACTCAACATGGATTCCGTCCCCAGTTTTCACTGAATTAGCAGTCTACCATATCTGTCAGAACATTTACAATGCACTGGACAATAAAATGCTACAAATAACAGTTTTTTGTGACCTCACAAAAGCATTTGACACAATTTCTCACACAATCTTATTACACAAATTATCTATCTATGGAATACGTGGTAGTGCTCACAACTGGTTCAAAAGTTATTTAAGTCATAGAAAGCAATATACATCATATAATAATACATCATCTCCTTATAATGACATCACATGTGGAGTACCCCAGGGTTCAATTCTTGGTCCTGTGCTTTTTTTTAATATACATAAATGACATCATTCGTAGCAGTAATAAACTTGAATTCATACTTTTCGCTGATGATACCACAATCTTATTCAAGGCCACAATCTTGAAAATATTACAATTACATTGAATGAAGAATTAAATAAAGTTTCAAATTGGATTAAGAGCAACAAATTAACTTTAAATATTAATAAAACTTGCTTATGGTCTCCGGTCCCCTTATGACTCAGCCAGTACACACACAAATAAAGATAAATAATCTATCATTACATAGGTTTTCGAATTTAAATTTCTAGGGATATATATAGATAGTAAGTTGAAATGGAAAGAACATATTGATATGGTGAAATCTAGGATATCGTTATACACAGGCATACTTTACAGACTAAGGCACTATTTGAATGTAAAATGTTTACTACAAGTTTATTTTACCCTAATATATCCACATCTTTTATATTGTTCATCTTTATGGGGAGGTGCCTATAAAACCTTCATTGACAGCCTCTTTATTAGTCAGAAAAAGTTGTTACGTGTTATGTTCTTTAAAAATCGTTATGACCATACCATCAGTATTTTCCGAGACTTCAAGTTATTAAAGCTTCCAGATATCATACTCCTTCAAACAATCTTTTTGTACATAAATCCATACACTCTTTACCTTTAGACCTTGGCTTTAGAGCAATACCCTACAATGTAACCCGAAGACCACATGATTTACGTATACCATTGTGCAGGACATCACATGCACAACAGAGTATCTTGTCAAGAGGAACTAAAAGCTGGAACAACTTACCAGAACATTTTATTACTGATGAAAACTTAAAATCTTTCAAACGTGAACTTGATAAAAAGCATGCTTGACAAATACAAATAAATGTATAAACTCTTTACAACCATAAATGTCATATTGTGGTTTTTTTTTTTATGGTTATTAAGATTTTTTTTTTTTATGCATTTAAAATGATTGGTTTACTATTGTTAACTTCCATATTATCATCCATAAAATATTATATTTTCAAAATGGCCTGACCAGTCCCTTGCTATGTTATTATGTATTATACCTTTCAGGTCCTATAAAAGCTTCGGCTTATTGGACCTGGCTTTATCACTATATATAATATGTTCATATGTACAAAACTACATGGCCAAATAAATATATCAATATCAATATCTCTCTCTCTCTCCTCTCTCTCTCTCTCTGTCTCTCTCTCTCTCTCTCTCTCTCTCTCTCTCTCTCTCTGTCTCTCTCTCTCTCTCTCTCCCTCCCTCCCTCCCTCCCTCCCTTCCCTTCCCTCCCTCCCTTCCCTTCCCTCCTCCTCCCTCCCTCCCTCCCTCCCTCCCTCTCCCTTCTCTCCAATCCAACACCCACACAAGTAGTATTTTCATTTACTCTCTCCTCCAGGTGCAATGTTCCACCACAAATTCTTTTCCACGTATTTCCCTCTTTTTTCCCCTTCCATTAACTTCCTCTTCCTCCTCAGACAAAACTTCTTACCTTTATCTCAAGTCTTCCAGGTGTAACTTTCCCCTCATTCTCTTCCAGGTATTTTTTCCCCTCATTCTCGTCTTTCAAGAATAATTTCACTCTTATATCATGATTTCTGGGCAGTATTTTGATCCCGATAGGCAACTTTAGGTGTGTTCCTCCTCTAGTGTTTATTTTCCTTTATTTTTCATCTTTCTCAGGTGTTGTTTTTCCATCACTTCCTCAAGGTGTAATACTTCTTTCCTCCTCCTCCTCCTCCTCCTCCTCCTCCTCCTCCTCCTCCTCCTCCTCCTCCTCCTCCTCCTCCTCCTCCTCCTCCTTCACGTATAATTTCCTCTTCGGATAAAACTCCTTCGTATTTTTTTGTCTTCTA
>JACEEZ010003441.1:15000-17500 GCA_016584305.1 Chionoecetes opilio
TTAACAAGACATGTAATTAGCTTAGTTCCTTATGGTCATGAGAAGAGAACTAATTGTACTCTCTCTCTCTCTCTCTCTCTCTCTCTCTCTCTCTCTCTCTCTCTCTCTCTCTCTCTCTCTCTCTCTCTCTCTCTCTCTCGTACGTTTCCTATACAAGTGATAAATACAATATTTTCCTATATTCCTATATTTCCTACACAAGATCAACTCCACAAAAACAACTTCACCTTCAAAAACAACTTCACCTTCGCAAAAAAATCCTCAAAAACAACTTCACCTTCGCAAAAAAATCCTCAAAAACAACTTCACCTTCGTAAAAAAATCCTCAAAAACAACTTCACCTTTGCAAAAAAATCATCAAATACAACTTCACCTTCGCAAAAAAAATCATCAAATACAACTTCACCTTCGCAAAAAAAATCATCAAATACAACTTCACCTTCGCAAAAAAAATCATCAAAAACAACTTCACCTTCGCAAAAAAAATCATCAAATACAACTTCACCTTCGCAAAAAAAATCATCAAACACAACTTCACCTTCGCAAAAAAATCATCAATAAATCAACCTGCCAATAAAGCATGGAATAATAATCTGTAACGTGTCTTAAACTTGTTAATACACGAATCTAAATCTTTATAGACGATTAAGTGACATCAAAGAACACAAAAATAAACAAAAATAAAGTCATTGCGACAGTGAGGACGTGATAACAGTAATGATGCAAAACCCATAAAATGACGTGAATTATAAGCAAACAATTGTTAAGCAGGATCTAGGCACTAAAAAGAGGCCACGGGAAGTACTAACTATACAGAAATACTTATTTTTATTAATGTCTAGTTGATTTTATTCTGTCTATTTATGTTTTATTTATGTTTATTTCATGTCGTATTGTTCCATTGTGAGGTGAAGGCAAGAACCATGTGAGGGATAGACGCATTGTGAGGTGAAGGCAAGAACCATGTGAGGGATAGACGCATTGTGAGGTGAAGGCAAGAACCATGTGAGGGATAGACGCATTGTGAGGTGAAGGCAAGAACCATGTGAGGGATAGACGCATTGTGAGGTGAAGGCAAGAACCATGTGAGGGATAGACGCATTGTGAGGTGACGGCAAGAACCATGTGAGGGATAGACGCATTGTGAGGTGACGGCAAGAACCATGTGAGGGATAGACGCATTGTGAGGTGAAGGCAAGAACCATGTGAGGGATAGACGCATTGTGAGGTGAAGGCAAGAACCATGTGAGGGATAGACGCATTGTGAGGTGAAGGCAGGAACCATGTGAGGGATAGACGCATTGTGAGGTGAAGGCAAGAACCATGTGAGGGATAGACGCATTGTGAGGTGAAGGCAAGAACCACGTGAGGATAGACGCATTGTGAGGTGAAGGCAAGAACCATGTGAGGGATAGACGCATTGTGAGGTGAAGGCAAGAACCATGTGAGGGATAGACGCATTGTGAGGTGAAGGCAAGAACCATGTGAGGGATAGACGCATTGTGAGGTGAAGGCAAGAACCAGGTGAGGGATAGACGCATTGTGAGGTGAAGGCAAGAACCATGTGAGGGATAGACGCATTGTGAGGTGAAGGCAAGAACCAGGTGAGGGATAGACGCATTGTGAGGTGAAGGCAAGAACCAGGTGAGGGATAGACGCATGATTTGCTGTATAAGACGAGAATATATCTTGCAAAATAAGAATGTGAGAAAATAACATACTGCGCTACACAAAAAGTGATAAAAATATATGCCGCTTCACACAAAATGAAAAATATGACCAAATAATAAATCGAGAAATATATGCCACTTCACAAAAAACATGAAAGTATAATAGTAAATCGTAAAATATATGACCAAATAACAAACAGAGAAACCTTTACTGCCACTCGCACTTCTCAGAATAACCCAAAACATGTATAAACCACAACCACAACACTACACTCAAACATTGACGACGCGCGACAAAACAACCTCTGCATAACCCATGACAAAACTACAGCATGAATATAACACTGACCACCTGACGTTGTAGCAAAGCAAAGGGTTCAAACGCCGCACAAAACACGGCTCTTGACTCCCAAACAGCACCACCATAAAGGCAGTGGCGACCTTTTGTTATCGTGCGGACGCGACACAAAGCTGGGTAGGACTGCCAATGCAAAATGCTGACGATATAAAAATCACCCCTCGAGTAAACTGTCCTCTGTTGTGGCTTCGTGTTTTCCTGGTAAGCCTCGAAGGACGACTTGACGAATGCGAGTTTATTTTTGAGTTTATTTGATGTTTGTTTGTTGGAGCCATTTCTAACAGGGAGAGAATGGCTGAGAATGGCTGTTGGAGGTTTACTCAGTTAGCAGATTTAAAGTCAATGTTATTTCATATTATCCTTAAGGTATTATCCAGGTAGGTATTCTGGGCAATGTATATTATTCTAGTATTCTGAGATACTTCGAGGACTGTGTAGGTTGGTTTTTTACCCTGGATCGGTACTGTGTTTT
>JACEEZ010003441.1:22500-40000 GCA_016584305.1 Chionoecetes opilio
CTCTCTCTCTCTCCCCTTTCTAAATTAAATTCTAAGTACAATTATCCACATTTCATAACTTTCCCATCTACCCTTCAATCTATTCATAATATTAACTCGCAATTCCAATCCCCAAGGCCAACAAGTCATTCTCCACGCGTGGTACCCGGGAGCCGGGAAGATAATAGAGAAGGTAATAGATACACCATAAGCAATGTATCGCTGAAAAGATCGAAGGTGAAAAAGATCTTGGAGTGAGGGTGAGCCCAGACCTCCGACCTAGGAAACAATGTATTGAGGCCAGAAATAGAGCTAATAGAGTATTAGGATTCATTACCAGAAGTGTTAAAAGTAGAAGTGCGGAAGTTATTCTAAAGCTTTATCTGGCTCAGTCCCGGCCTCACCTAGACTATGCAGTTCAGTTTTGGTCTCCATATTACAGGATGGATAAGTGTTTTAGAAAAAGTGCAGAAAGGATACCAAAATGATACAAGGGATGCGTAACTTTAGTTATGAGAGGGGATTGAAGTTATTAAAATTTACACTCACCGAGAGACGCAGAGTAAGGGGCGATCTGATAGAAGTTTTTAAGTGATAAAGGATTTAATAAAGGAGAGGTAGGAAAAGTTCTTAAAGGCTTTTTTAACCAGGGTAGAACAAAAGTAACGGATTCAAACTGGAAAAGCGTAGATTTAGAAGGAAATAGGGAAAAACTGGTTCACAAATAGGGTGGTGAATGAGTGGAATGGTCTCAGTAGACAGGTAGTTAGTGCGGAGTCATTAGGGAGCTTTAAAGGGGGGCTGGATAGGTTCATGGATGGGGATGAAAGGTGGAAAGTAGGGTTGGTGATNGATGGGCGCACCAGTTTAAACCCCCTAGGAACCATTGCTTAAATCCAGGGTCACCATTTGTAACTAGGTGGGGTGTTCATGCTTATGGTTTAACGGAATGAAAGGGTACCATTTTGTCATTCAGGTATTTTTTTGCATAAAACTGGAGTATATATACAAAATTTTAGGTTTCATAAATGGTGATTTTAAAGGTGTATGCGAAACTCGACCAAAGCGCGAGTTTCCCAAAGACACTTCCAGTATATCTGTGGGACACGTTGATATTAATTTCTTAATTGAGACTGATCAGTCAAACCATGATAATTACAATAACAAAAATTGAAGATACGAAATAGAATGTCCCCCTGCTAAAACTGATTCTCTGTTAGAGACCGCACTGGGGAGAAGGAAAATAAGACTGAAAGGGGTGACTACTTTGTCGCTACACAGGTATTGGTGGTGGGTGGCATTAAAGGTGGGGGTATTGGTGGGGGGTTTGGGATTAAAAGGGGCAGGATTGGTGGGTGGTGGCATTAAGGTGCGGTATTGGGGGTGGTGGGCATTAAGGTAGGTATTGGTGGGGTTTGGGGATTTTAAGGGGGCGGTATGGGGGGTGGTTGGGATTAAGGGGAGGTATTGGTGGTGGGGTTTGGGATTAAAGGGGCAGGGATTTTGGTGTTTTGGGATTAAGGGGAGGTATTGGGGGGGGTTTTGGTTGGGATTAAGGGCAGGTTTGGGGGTGGTTGGCATTAAGGGGGCAGGTATTTGTGGTGGGGGCATTAAAGGGGCAGGTATTGGGGGTGGTTTGGGATTAAGGTGCAGGGATTGGTGGGGCTGGCATTAAATGCAGGTATTGGTGGTGGTTGGCATTAAAGGGGGGGTATTGGTGGGGGGTTTTGGGATTAAGGTGCAGGTATTTTGGGGGTGGTTGGCATTAAGGTGCAGGGATGGTGGGGGTTGGCATTAAGGTGCAGGTATTGGGGGTGGCTAGATTAAGGGGCAGGTATTGGGGGGGTGGTTGCATTAAAGGGGCAGGTATTGGTGGGTTGGATTAAAGGTGCAGGGATTGGTGGGGGGTTTGGGATAAGGGGCAGGTTTGGTGGTGGCTGGCATTAAGGGCAGGTATTGGGGGTGGTGGGCATTAAAGGGGCAGGGGATTTGGGGTGGTTGGCATTAAGGTGCAGGTATTGGGGGTTGGGATTTAAAGGTGAGGGATTGGTGGGTGGTGCATTAAGGTGCAGGGATTGGGGATGGGGGCTTAAGGTGGTATTGGTGGTGGTTGGGATTAAGGTGCAGGTATTGGTGGGGGGTTGGGGTCACGCACTAAAAGAGGCTTAGGTGCGGTATTGGTGGGGGTTTTGGGTTTAAAGGGGGGCAGGTATTGGTGGTGGTGGGGTCACACACAAAAAGAGGCTTAAGGGGCAGGTATTGGTGGGTGGCTGGCATTAAGGTGCAGGATTGGGGGTGGTTGGCATTTAAGGTGCAGGGGTTGGGGGGGGCTGGGATTAAGGTGCAGGTATTGGTGGGGTGGGGGATTAAGGTGCAGGTATTGTGGTGGCTGGATTAAATGCAGGGATTGGTGGTGGTTGGATTAAGGTGCAGGGATTGGTGGGGGTTGGCATCAAGGTGCGGATTGGGGGGTGGTGGCATTAAGGTGCAGGTATTTGGGGGTGGTTTGGGATTAGGGCAGGTATTGGTGGTGGTTGGCATTAAGGTCAGGTATTGGGGGGGTTGGCATTAAGGTTTCAGGTATTGGTGGTGGTGGGCATTAAGGGCAGGATTGGTGGTGGGTTGGGGGTTAAGGTCAGGTATTGGGGGGGGGGGTTAAGGGGGGAGGAGGGGGGGGGGGGGGGGCATTAAAGGGGCAGGTATTGGTGGGGTGGGCTTAAATTTTCAGGGATTGGGGGGTGGTTTGGGTTAAGGGGCAGGGGATTGGGGGTGGTTGGCATTTAAAGGGCAGGTATTGGGGGGTGGTTGGGATTAAAGGTGCAGGTATTTTGGGGGTGGTGGGATTAAAGGGGCAGGTAAAAATTGGGGGGTGGTTTGGGATTAAAGGGGCAGTATTGGTGGTGGTTGGGGATTAAGGGGCAGGTATGGGTGGGTTGCATTAAGGTGCAGGTATTGGTGGGCTGGCATTTAAAGGGCAGGTATTGTGGTGGCTGGCATTTAAGGGCAGGGGATTTGGGGTGGTTGGATTAAGGGCAGGTATTGGTGGGGGGTTGGGGTCACACAATAAAAAAATGGGCTTAAAGGGCAGGTATTGGGGGTGGTTTGGGTTAAGGGGGCAGGGATTTGGGGGGTGGGGTCACGACACAAAAATGGGATTTTAAGGGGCAGGTATTGGTGGGTGGGTGGGATTTAAGGGGCGGGATTTGGGGGTAGTTTGGTTAAGGTGAAGGGATTTGGTGGGGGCTGGGATTAAAAGGTGGGTATTGGGGGGGTTGGGGATTTAAAGGGGCAGGGATTGGTGGTGGTTGGGATTTTAAGGTGCAGGATTTGGGGGTTTTTGGGGGCATTAAGGTGCAGGTATTGGTGGGGGGGGGGGGTCACGACACTAATAAAGGGCATTAAAGGGCGGTATTGGGGTGTTGGGGGGCACGACACTAATAATGAGGAAATTTAAATGCAGGTATTTGGGGGTGGTTGGGATTGGTGCAGGTATTTTGGTGGTTGGGGTCACGACACTAAAAATAGGCATTAAGGTGCGGGATTGGTGGGGGTTGGCATTAAGGGGAGGTATTTGGGGGTGTTTTCTTAAGGTGCAGGTATTTTTGGGGGTGGTTGGGGTCCGAACCCCAATAATGGGCTTAAGGGGCAGGATTGGTGGTGGTGGGGTCACGCACTAAAAATGAGGCATTAAGGTGCGGTTTGGTGGGGTTGGGATTTAAGGGGCAGGTATTGGTGGTAGTTTTGGGATTAAGGTGCTTTTTGTGGTGGGGGGCATTAAGGGGCAGGTATTTTGGGGGTGGTGGCATTAAAAGGTGCGGTATTGGGGTGGTGGGGTTAAAGGGGGGTTTGGGGGTGGGTGGCATTTAAGGGGCAAGGTATTGGGGTGGGGGCATTAAGGTGCGGTATTGGGGTGGTTTGGGGGGCACGACCTAATAATGAGGCATTAAAGGTCAGGTATTTGTGGTGGTTGGGGATTAAGGGCAGGTATTTGGGGGTGGTTGGCATTAAAATGCAGGGATTGGTGGGTGGTGGGCATTAGGGGGCGGTATTGGGGGTGGTTGGGATTTAAGGGGCAGGATTGGTGGTGGTTTTGGGGGCACGACACTAATAATGAGGATTAAGGTCAGGTATTGGTGGTGGGTTTGGCATTAAGGTGCAATTTTTGGTGGGGGGTGGGCATTAAGGGGCAGTATTTTTGGTGGTTGGCATTAAAGGGGCAGGTATTGGGGGGTGGTTTGGGGTTAAGGGGCAGGTATTGGTGGGATTTGGGGTCACGACCCTAATAATGAGGCATTAAGGGCAGGTATTGGTGGTGGTTTTCATTAAGGTGAAATATTGGTTGGGGGCATTAAATGCAGGTATTGGTGGTGGTGGGCAAAGGTGAGGATTGGTGGGGGGTTGGGATTAAGGGGCAGGTATTTGGGGGTGGGGGGGGGTCACGACACTAATAATGAGCATTCCCTTGAGGGGCCGAAAAGTGATTTTCATTGTAAATTTTTCCCCATTAGACGATTTTATTGAAAAAGGGCACGTTTTTTTAATAGGGCCTGTTTAGTATCCTTTTCCCTAGCTAAAATTTGGGATGTTAATTTTTTTTTCGAATTTTTTGGCTAACCAGAAATTTTAATATCATAGGGAAAGATTGGGCGGAAGGGGTTAAAGGGTTTTTTCGAGAAAAAGTGTAATGAATGATTGCGGTAAAAAAAAACAAATTTCCCACAAAGTTTAAAAGGGTTTTTTAAAAAAATTTGAATAAAACCTTAAAAATTTAAGATAGTTTGTGAAATTATTACGAAGTATCTATTAAAAAAAAAATGAATTGTTTGGTGAAATCAAATTTTCATATAAATTAAAAAATCAATGAATATTATAAAACCCTCATAAATACTAAAAAGTTTTGAAAAAAAAAGAGAGGAGAGAGAGAGAGAGAGGGGGAGAGAAGAGAGAAGAGAGGAGAGAGAGAAGAGAGAGAGAGGAGAGAGAGAAGAGAGAGAGAGAGAGAGAGAGAGAGGAGAGAGAGAGAGAGAGAGAGAGAGAGAGAGAGAGAGGAGAGAGATGAGAGAGAGAAGAGAGAGAGACGAGAGAATTGAGAGAGAGAGACCGAGGAGAGACGAGATGAGAGAGAGGAGAGAGAGAGAGAGACAGGAGAGACAGCCAGACAGACAGACAGACAGGACAGAAGAAAGAGAGACAGACATTATAGACAAGATAGACACACACCCAAAGAACAAAAAGAAGATACAGGTTCTTGAATACGCGTCATCCTCTTATGAAATAAACAGGACATTCATGATGAGAATAATAAGTATAATCCGATAGATCTCTCCAAAACAAGGGAATCGGAATGCTAATATAGGACGCCTGAATATTCTATCGTAAGGGATCAATCAGGTGCATAAAAATCATAAAAACTCTGAAAAAATATAGAAGAGAAATATATTATAGAAACAAAAGAATAGAGAAAAGAATCAGAACAAATAAACTGCAAGATTATATCTCCCTTCTCGATCATAAATGCAAAAAATGTGAAACTGAAAATAAATGGAAAATAAGGAATGGACATGTGAAAGAGAAGATAATAAAAGTTTTAAAAAATAATAAAAAGATCGATGCAAAAGGATACAGGAATGAAATTAGATAAAGAGATGAGAGGAAACAGTAAAGATAGGAACGAAAACACGACAAAAGAGAGGAGGAGCGGAGGAGGAGGAGGAGGAGGAGGAGGAGGAGGAGGAGGAGGAGGAGGAGGAGGAGGCGGATGAGGAGGAGGAGGAGGAGGAAAAGAAGTCAAAGAAAAATAAAGAAGAAAGAAAAGTGGAGGAGGAAGAGAAGAAAGAGACACAAAGAACATCAACGAAAAACATAAAAAAACAAAAAAAGGAACACAGAAACTAAAGAAGAAGAGGAACAGGCGGAGGAATACAAATGAACTACAAAGGAAACACAACAGCAACAGACCGATAGGTACTTACAAGACTGTTGCTTTAAACGACACTACACTAACTAGATATGAAGAGCGAAAAGGATAGGAAAGTAGAAGGCTTCTCCTCACACACCCCATCCCTCCAGCCGAAGGCTGGCCGGAAAAAGAAGTGATACCATGCAATATAGAAAAACTGCATGGAATTTGTGAGCGAAAGTTGAAAGCTGTAATTCTATGGTAACTACTACTAGTTTGTGGGGGGTAGTTAGGTTTTAGTGCTTGATAGATAGGTCATGTTATGTGTGTTTTGTAATGGTCGTGAACACAGTGTGGAGGTTCAAGGGTGGTGCGGCAGCCTTGCCTGCGCTTTCTTGGGAGGCAGCAGTCAATCAGGCCCAGATGCTTCCGTTCAATCCACTGCGGATTGTGTACTTTCCATGTAGGACGCCGTACACTTCAATGCCCTCTGCAGCAGTGACCCCTGGACCTTAAATACCGATGGTGGTCACTAACTGCAGGACCCTAACTGAACCACAGCCCGTCACAGGTCGAGAGTTAGTAGTGGTAACCGTTAATCGGGGCATCTTGTGTGTGTTATGAGGTCTAATGTAGATATTGTTGGTGTAAGGCTCCAGTGTGGAAGTCACGGGGGTGCGGAAGCCTTGCCTGGCGCTTTCTTGGGAGGCAGCAGTCAATCAGGCCCCAGCTCCGTTTCAACCACTTCACGGTATATGCACTTTCCAAGTAGACGCCCCCGTTGCCACCTTCAATGCCCCCTGCAAGCAGGACCCCTTGTATATAAATCCCGATGGTGGGTCACTAACTGACAGGGCCCTACGAACACAGCCCGTCACACGTCAAAATGTAGTAGTGACGTTTTACTCGGGGCTGTCTGAGACGTGTGGGAGGGGTTGTGTAGACGCGACTCGCCAATTCATTTTACGCACTGAGAGTAAGTTTCAGCGGCCCGCGGAGATAAATTTATTATTCGAGATAAAACAGTGACAACCGGGGATTTGATCATTGAAATATTTATCGAGGCGACTTTAACTGATTCTATTGTATTTGAGTTTACTACGTCTTGACGGCAGCCCACATTCCATACGTTTACAACACGGTTTGTGAAGAAGTACTTTGCTTCGTTCGTTACAAAAACCGTTTCCTGCTTATTTTAAATACGTTGTTTCTAGTGAGCTTGACCGGTCTAGAGTGAAAAGATTTTCTGGGACTACGTTCGTAAATCCGATGAAGATTTTAAATACTTCGCATGAGGTCACCCTCTTATCCTTCGGTTTTGTTAGTTGGGGATAAGTTAAGTTCTTTGAGCCGATTTTTCGTACACGATTTATTTCGCAATTAGTATATTTTGGTTACTCTGCGCTGTATTTTTTCTAGTTTATCTATGGCCTTTTTATAAATAAGGTGACCAGAATTGCACACAGTATTCTAGATTAGGGCGAACAAGCGAGTTAAAAAGAGTGAGTATAACTTTTTCAGATTTGAAATGAAAATTCGTCCAATAAAGCCAAACCAATTTATTTGCCCCCCCAGTTTTTACTACCTCTATAATTTGGTTATTCGGTTTGAGATTCTTCGAGATATAACGCCTAAATTCTCTTTTCTTTATCAACACTTGGTCGTTGGAATCGTTCATCACGTAACTTTTATGAGGGTTGCTATTACGATATGTAGTACATGGCATTTGTCAAGGTTGAAATTATTTGCCATGTTTTTTGCACATTCCGTTAGCGGTTTTAAGTCGTTTTGTATGAGTTGGCGTGAGAATTCTGTAGAGGCTATGTTTGTGATTTCGTGTCATCAGCAAAATTTCGATATTCCTGCATGTGATTCCCTCGTCAATGTCATTATGTATATTAGAACAAGGATAGGTCCGAGAAACTGATTCCTTGAGGAACACCATATTACAATGGTCCAGTCAGAAGAATTCATTATTACCACCCTTGTTTACGATTTGACAGCCAGATTTCTATCAATGGAGGCGGAGGAGGAGGAGGAGGAGGAGGAGGAGGAGGAGGAGGAGGAGGAGGAGGAGAGGAGGCAGGAGAGGGACTGCACTCGTCATGTGGCAGAACGGCCTGTCTACCGGTGATAGGATGAGTGTAGTGAAGCAAGGCAACGCTAAATACATGGCGCTCCGCGGTCTGTCCTTCCTTCTCCACGGTCTGTTGCTCTTCCCTCCCATGTCACTTCGTACTCCGTCCTACTCACTTCCCAATCTCCCTCACTCCTTCGCTCTCACTCCTCTCACTCACTCCCACCTCACACCACTCCTGCACTTCCACCTCTCTCACTCATCACTCCCACTCCCGCCAGCAACACTCTACTGCCCTTAAACTCCCCTGAGAGACTAAACACTTTTAAGCTCCATCATCATCATCATCATACTGTATATGCTCTCTCTCTGCTCTCTCTCTCTCTCTCTCTCTCTCTCTCTCTCTTCTCTCTCTTCTTCTCTCTCTCTCTCTCTCTCTCTCTCACTCTCTCTCTATCCTCTCTCTCTCTCTCTCTCTCTCTCTCTCTCTTCTCTCTCTCTCTCTCTCTCTCTCTGGATATTTATTATTCTAATTCGTTCGTTAACTTATATTTCTTGCATTACCATAAGTTTCATTTTTCAATTAGTTTTATAGTAATTTTGTATTTCATTCTATATTATTTTTTTGCATCGTTGTAAATTCTTATGTACAGTTTATGTTACGCATTTTTTTTTGGGGGGGGGGGGTATTTTGTATTGAGCTTCCATTTCTCTCTCTCTCTGCCCCACCCCCTCTCTCTCTCTCTCTCTCTATCTCTCTCTATCTCTCTCTCTTACTCTCTATACTCTCTCTCTCTCTCTCTCTCTCTCTCTCTCTCTCTCTCTTCCTCCTCTCTCTCTCTCTCTTCCTCTCTCTCTCTCTCTCGTCTCCTCTCCTCTCTCTCTCTCTTCCCTTTCTAAATTAAATTCTAAGAGTAATTATCCACATTTCATAACTTTCCTTACTACCCTTCAATTTATTCATATTATTAAACTCGCAATTCCAATCCCCAAGGCCAACAAGTCATTCTCCACGCGTGGTAGCCCGGGAGCCAGCCAGCCAGGCATCTCTGTCACCTCGACTCAGCGTACCCAGGGATAATACACACGCTGAACCTTAAACAACCACACCCGGTCCCTCGCCTCTTAATCTATCG
The DNA here is from genome assembly GCA_016584305.1 of Chionoecetes opilio. Lineage (NCBI taxonomy): Eukaryota > Metazoa > Arthropoda > Malacostraca > Decapoda > Majidae > Chionoecetes > Chionoecetes opilio. The sequence continues at coordinate 31,592 of JACEEZ010003441.1, forward strand.
CTAGTGTAGATGAAAAAAACATCCTGTACCAAAAATGAAGAACACGGAGAATTAAAAACGAGTGATGATAATTAATGGTTTTTTTAATAGCTTCGACTTGTAAAGAGTATGGAAGGCGTATTATAACCCTTCACGCCCAGATCTTTCCTTTGCTATATAAAATCGTCTGTTCTCGAGCCATAAAATTACGAAAAGTGACTGAATATACCAAATTAGTTAGTGGCCAAGGATACTAAGAAGGTCATATCTATAAAATATTGCTTATATTCACTAAAAATCGTTTAATGGCACCCAAATTACAATGGAAATTACGTTTTGGGTCTCAAGGGGTTAAAGACCTGGACGTGAATTAATGAAATAAAAATCATTACTAAAATACCGGTTTAGGGAAATATATCATAAAATGAAGGAAAACGTTTTGTCTAATATATGATGTTAATTTACTTCGATAAATATGAAGTATGGGAGACGTACTTTAGTGACTGGCTAAAGTAATGGAAGAAATTGCTTACTCGGGAATATAAGAGGGTTAGGAATATATCACTACAAGGAAGAAAAACATTGTCGAAAGTATATGTTATTTAATTACAAAAGAGTCATTTACTTAGTTAAAGAAGAATAAAATACTATTTAAATAAAATTATTGGACCTTGAATATGAATTGATATATCTTTGTTGTGTATTATTAAGTTTAGAAGTTTTTCATTTTAGTTTTTCATATATTTTGAAGACCGATGTTTCAGCCACTTGTTTCCTTCCCATTCACATTCTGCTTTTCAGTTTGTTTCATATTTTCATAATTCTTCACTCACTCATCCCTAAACTGATTTTCATAAACGCTTCAAAATGACAAATATTAAATAGTCTCGACAAAAACTTTCTACACTTACTTTTGATGATTAGTTAAAATATTTCTATTTTATTTACGATTTTTCTTTCATCTTTCGTAAGCCACTGGAATCCCATCTCTCATTGGCGCCTTGGGTACTCACAGGTCAATTAACTCTTCTCTAAAGGTGAGTACGAATTAGGAGAGATGAGAGGAGATGAAGAGAGAGAGAATGAGGAGAGAGAGGACTGAAGAGAGAGAGAGAGAGGACGAGAGGAGAGAGAGATGAAGAACAGAGAGAGAGAGAGAGAGAGAGAGAGAGAGAGAGACGTTAAATTTCAACGTTTATATTAGATATTAAACTACAATCCCAGGGACACAGAAATAACACACACACAAATACACACACACAAACACACACACACACACACCACACACCACACAAACCAAACACACACACACCACACACACCACACACAAACACAACCACACACACACAAACACACACACACACACACACACACCCTCCCTCCCACACACAAAAAAACACAAACCATTACCAAACAGGGAATAACAAACACTAATAAAACAAATAAAGTAAACTAGTACAAAACTTCACCTGTTTGTCCCGCTATAGGCCGGCTTTAACCTGTCCATTCACCTGAGCAATAGGGTAAAGAGGGGGTGAGAGGGTGTGAGGGGAGAGAGGGGGTGAGAGGGAGGGTGAAGGAGAGGGAGTGAGAGGGGAGAGTAGGGCATATAGAGAGGGGGGAGTGAGGCGTGAGGAGTGTAAAGGAGTGAATTATGAGGGAGTATAACCAACATCCTGTACACTTGAGAAGAGAGGAGAGAGAGAGAGAGATTTTTTGAGCGAGAGAGAGAGAGAGTGAGAGAGAGATGAGGACAAAGGGAGAGATAGAGAGAGAGAGAGAGAAGAGGGGGATTGAGAGATGTGGAGAGAGAGAGAGGGATGGAGAGAGAGAGAGAGAGAGATGAGAACAGGATTGTAAAGAAAGTTGGTAATGATAGAAAAGTCCTGTCGAATGGCCTCTCTCTCTTCTCTCTATCTCTCTCTCTCTCTCTCTCTCTCTCTCTCTCCTCTCTCTCTTCTCTCTCTCTTCTCTCTCTCTCTATCATAATCACCGTTGACCCTACAATCTCATACAACTTTATTAACATTTCACCGCCACGCGGGACTCGTCTCAAAAGGACCATAAAGGCAGCGTGTTTACTTTAGTAAACACGCGCTTTAAAAAGCAAAAGGCACGTTCCATATACATTAACATACAGACGAAGAAAACTCAATTAATTCTTTGCGGGGGGAGTTCCTGTTGACTTCTCTCTCTTCTCTCTCTCTCTCTCTCTCTCTCTCTTCTCCTCTCTCTCTCTCTCTCTCTCTCTCATTTCCTACATCAAATTCGTCATGGCGTGGTGGATCTTTGTATAGTCAATAGCCTTGTAGTTGGTACTTGCAAAGTGTCTAGATAGGATCAAAGTATCTTATCTTATCTTATCTCTCCTACATTGATTGCAAGAGAAGAAGATTGGTATCAGTGCTTTAAAGAGAAGATGGAAGGAGGGAAGAAGGGAAAGAAAGATGGTAGCGAGTGAAAAAAAAGGAAGATTGAAAAGTGACAGCGAGAGAAGAAGAAGGAAGGAAAAAGAGGAAGAAAGAAGGAAGAGAGGGAAATTGGGTAAGAAAATCGATAAGAAGCGAGCGGGAATCGAACGCGCGACCACAGAATAGCCTGACAAGAGCTCTGAACCACTTACCAAGAAGGCGGTGTGTGTGTGTGTGTGTGTGTGTGTGTGTGTGTGTGTGTGTGTGTGTGTGTGTGTGTGTGTGTTAAATACTAAATTTCCTACTTTTGTGTTGTGACCTATCAGGAATCAAAGAGCTTTCCTCCTCCTCTTCCTCTTCCTCTTCCTCTTCTTCTTCTTCTTCTTCTTCTTCTTCTTTTCTTCTTCCTCTTCCTCCTCCTCTCCATATCACTCCTATATTCGTGTTCGTTCCCTTCGCTGCTTTAAAATAGATCGCTGCAAATAGAACGTGGCAGTGAAAACACACACACACACCACACACACACAAACACACACACACACACACACACACACACACACACACACACACACACACACACACACACACACATCAGATCCCTAATTGAAAAGTTCCTCCTTGAACTGAAATTTAATAGAACATGGAGAACTTTATAGATTGGGAAGTCCTGAAGAGTGTTTCTCCTTTCCCTAAGCCGCGGATAATCGCCCTTAATGGATCCTGAACCTCTCCAACTTAAATGCCACTTTGATGAACTTAGATGCCATGAGAAATAGTGGATCCGGTGTGTGTGTGTATGTGTGTGTGTGTGTGTGTGTGGGTGAGAGAGAGAGAAAGAAAGAGAGGGTGGTTTAGTCTCCCTCTCTCTCTTTTTTTTATTTATAGTTATTAATCAGTTACACAACAATTACAGATGGCTTAAAAGGTAGATGAATTAAGGCAGTAAAAGAAAGTAACCATGTTGATTCTCTCTCTCTCTCTCTCTCTCTCTCTCTCTCTCTCTCTCTCTCTCTCTCTCTCTCTCTCTCTCCTCTTCTCTCTCTCTTCTCTCTCTCTCTCTCTCTCTACTCAATGGTCCGTATTTAATTGTCTTTTGGTGAAGTATTGAAGTGTCTTGATTGTTGTCTTCTGAAGGGTGAACGAAAACAACCACTCACTTTCTCCTCCTCCTCCTCCTCCTCCTCCTCTTGTTCTTCCTCCTCCTCCTCCTCCTCCTCCTTTATTCTTATTATCTCTCTTCACATGTTTTATCTTTCCTGTTGCGGTTATAACTCATCATTACTCACCAATTATGAAGTTCAGGTGTGTGTGTTGTTGATGTGGTTTGTGTGTTGTGTGTGTGGTTGATGGTGGTTTGGTCTGTGTGGTGTGTAGGTGTTGCTGTGTGTGTGTGTACTCATCTAGTTGGTATTCATCTAGTTGTTGTATTTACAGGGCCAGTGAGCAACGCTCGTGTTGGCCCCGGTCTCCATATCAACATTTGTTATAAATTCATCCTAGTGCTTTGTGTTGTCCGAAAGCAACACACCCCGAGAGAGCAGGTCAACAAACCCCGGCTAACACCCGGTACCATTCACTGCTGGGTGGGACAGGGGATAGGGTTTTAAAGAGGAAACAACCCATCTGTTTCCGCTCCGCCCGGGGATCGAACCCGGGACTTCTCGGTTGTGAACCGAGCGTGCTTCCCCTCCACCACGGGCTACCTATGTGGTGTGTGTGTTGTGGTGTGTGTGTGTGTGTGTGTGTGTGTGTGTGTGTGTGTGTTTCTGGTGTTATTTCCCGTTAATTACTACATGAATTTTTCGATTTTTTTCGACTTAACTAAAATTAAATTGTGCGTTACTCAAGTCTCCTCTCTCTTCTCTCTCTCCTCTCTCTCTCTCTCTCTCTCTCTCTCTCTCTCTCTCTTCTCTCCGATCAATAAAGAGAATGTAATTTCCGCCTCAATCAAATCACATCTTTTTCTTTAACCTTTGGTCCTCCTCCTCCCTCTCCTCCTCCTCCTCCTCATCCCTCCGCGTCCTCTCCTCCTACTCCTCCTGATCCTCTTTGTGTTCCATCTCGTTGTTGTTGGTCTTCCTCCTGATCATCCTCTTCCTCTTCCTCTTACTCCTTTGTACTGTTTTTATTATCCTCCTCCTCCTTCTCCTAAGTTTCGTTTTATCTTTCGAGTTGTTTGTTGTTCGTTCTTTCTTCATCGTTGTCTTCGTCCTCTCTTTTGGTAGTAATTCTTGCATTTACGTCAGTCTTTCCTTCCTTTCTTCCTTCCTTCCTTTCTTTCCTTTTCTTTTCTTTTTTTCTTTTTTTTCTTTCTTTACTTCCTTCCATCTTTCCTTTCCTTTCTTCCTGTCTTCCTTAATTTCTTTCTTCCTTTATAATTTTTTCTTTCGTTCTTTCTTCCTTCCTTCCTTTGTTTCTTCCTTCATTCTTGCATTTTCGTTACTGTATTCCCTTCCTTCCTCCCTTTTTTCTGTTTTTCTTCATTCCTTTCCTTCATTTCTTCCAATCTTCCTTCCTTTTTTTTCTTTCTTTCTTTATCTTTTTTCTAACGTTCTTTCTTTCTTCCTTCCTTCTTTCCTTCCTTTCTTTCTTTCCTACGTACCTACCTTCCTTCCTTCCTCCCTTCCTTCCTATCTCCCTCCCTCCCTCCCTGCTTCCTTCCTTCCTTCCCGTATCCAAGGTCGCAGGGCAGTCACTATCTCCATATCTCAAAGCCCCTGATCCAATTCCTGCCACACATGCCTTCCTTCTTTCCTTCCTTCCTTCCTTCCTTCCTTCCTTCCTTCCTTCCTTACTTCCTTCCTTCCCTGCCACACATAACTATGGTGGCAGCGGTGGCGGCGTTGCTACACACGATTTAACATGATTTTTGGGGCAATAATACTGTTCCGTTTTTTTCCGGTAATAAGGGCAAACACACACACACACACACACACACACACACACACACACACACACACACACACACACATATATATAGTATATACACACACACACACACACATATAGTATATATATATATACACACACACACACACACACACATACCACACACACATAGTATATATACACACAGACACACACACACACAAACACACGATAGTATTAATGGCAGTCGGAGTTAGTTATGATTTTTTTTTTTTTCTCTCTCTCTCTCTCTCTCTCTCTCTCCTCTCTCTCTCTCTCTCTCCGCTCTCTCTCCTCCTCTCTCTCCCCTCTCTCTGCTCTCTCTCTCTTCTGTGTATGTATGTGTGTGTGTGTGTGTGTGTGTGTGTGTGTGTGTGTGTGTGTGACAGAAATATATAGAAAGAAAGAGTAGAGAAAGAGATACAGAAAAGAGAGAGAGAGAGAGAGAGAGAGAGAGAGAGAGAGAGAGAGAGAGAGAGAGAGAGAGAGAGAGAGAGAGAGAGAGAGAGAGAGAGAGAGAGAGAGAGAGAGAGAGATAAACAGGCACTCTAATAATTCCTATAGTGCATTACACGGCGCTCAAACAAACAAGCAAACCAAACAAACCAATCTGCTGATTCATGCGAGCGCCTCAACTCAAAGGATTCACTACTTTATCGCAACAATTCCCCGCGCGCCTGCAAACCATCCATAGTGAATACATTATTACCACGCTGTTGTGATCTTATACTAAAACCTATAATACTTAAAGAATACTAAAATACTAGAAGATCTTGAACTAAAACTCTAAAATACTAAAAGAATACTAAAAGATCTGACACTAAACCCCTAAAATACTAAAAGAATACTAGAATACTAGAAGATCTTGCACTAAGCCCGCCTCGCAAAGCCTCCCACACACCTTTACTCCATCGACCTTCTAATTTTTAAAAAAAAAAAATTTATTCATTAAAAAATTAAATCCATAAATTTTACACTAATACAATCACCCCCACACACACACACACACAAAACCCCACACAACACACACACACACACACAACACACCCCCAACTAGACACACACACATCCAGACACACACACACATCCAGACACACACACACATCCGACACACACACAAACTAGCCCAAAACACTCCAGACACACACACCCCACACACCACACCCCCCCCTCACACACACACACACACACAAACCCCCCCAACCCCCACAAACCCCCACCCAACCCAACACACAAACACAACCCACCCACAACCCCACACCCACACACCACACACAACAAACACACACCCACAACACACATCCAACAACCCCCACCCACCCCCCACCCCCCCACACCCACACAACACACCCCAAAAACCACCCACCCACCCCACCCCCAACACACACACAACACAACACCCACAAAAACCACACAACACACAACATCTCTTTTACTCATAATGATTTTTTTTTTATGGAACGCTGTAATTTCCCTTTATTATTGTAATGAAAAATTGTAATTTATTTATTGGACTTTAAAAATTATGACCTTTTTTGACATGTAACCAAAACTACACTAATATTTTTTCAAAAAAACCCTCTGTTTTCAAAACGAAAAAAACCCATAAAGATAGGAAAAAACAGAAAGAGAAAGACAAAGAAACCAGAGAGGCTAGTTGGATTGTGGTGTTTTGGGAGCAAAAAAAAAACCTTGGAAACGTTATATAAGGAAAAAACTATCAGAGAAAGAGAAAAAGAGGAAAGGGGGAGAGGGGGGGAGAAAGAGGAAGGGGGAGGGAGAAAAGGGGAGAGGGGGGAGGGGGGGGAGGAGAGGGGGGGAAAAAAGAGAAGGAGGAGAGAGAGAGGAGAGAGGACAGAGAAAGTAGAGAGAGAGGAGGGGGAAACCAAAGGCAAAAGATTTGGGGGAAATGGGAAGGAGAAAGGAGGCGTAAAGGGAAGAAAGAAATTTTTAAAGGGGGCCCCCGGGGACAAAGGGGAGGACAGGGAGGACGTTAAAGGGGGACGGACAGGGAAGGAAGGGAAGGGGTTCTGGAAAGAAAGGGGAAGGAAAGGGGGCCCAAAAATTCAAGGGCAAGACAGGGGGCAAAGGGGCGGGTTCTGGAAAAATAAATTTTAGGCAATAAAATTCTCCGGGGGCCTTGGGAAAATTAGGTTCGTACGGCAAAGGGTTTCTTTAAATTACAGGGGTTAATCACCAGGGCGCTTCCCGGGGACGGTGACGGGCGGTCGAAAAGGGTTACAGGGGGTGCAAAGGTTACCGGTACAAGTAAAAGGTTACAGGGAAAGGGGCACGGTTCTGGGGACAAGTATACAGGGGGTTTAAAATACGGTGCAAAGGGTTTTCAGGTACAAAAAGGGGATACAGGAAGGGGTTCGGTACCGGGGAAAAGGGGGTTTCGGTACAAGTATAAAGGGTTCAGGTACAGGTGCAAAGGGTTACAGGTACAAGTATACAGGGTTACAGGTACAGGTGCACAGGGTTACTGGTACAGGTGCAAAGGGTTACAGGTACAAGTATACAGGGTTACAGGTACAGGTGCACATGGTTACTGGTACAAGTATACAGGGTTACAGGTACAGGTGCAAAGGGTTACAGGTACAAGTATACAGGGTTACAGGTACAGGTGCAAAGGGTTACAGGTACAAGTATACAGGGTTACAGGTACAGGTGCACAGGGTTACTGGTACAAGTATACAGGGTTACAGGTACAGGTGCAAAGGGTTACTGGTACAAGTATAAAGGGTTACAGGTACAGGTGCAAAGGGTTACAGGTACAAGTATACAGGGTTACAGGTACAGGTGCACAGGGTTACTGGTACAAGTATAAAGGGTTACAGGTACAATTATACAGGGTTACAGGTACAGGTGCACAGGGTTACTGGTACAAGTATACAGGGTTACAGGTACAGGTGCAAAGGGTTACTGGTACAAGTATAAAGGGTTACAGGTACAGGTGCAAAGGTGACGGTAGGGAATGTTATAAAAATAGTAAAGGTAAAAATGTGCTTGGCTGCTTACTTACTCTCTCTCTCTCTCTCCCCTCTCTCTCTCTCTCTTCTTTCCTCTCTCTTCTCTCTCTCTCTCTTCTCTCTCTCTCTCTCCTCTCTCT
>JACEEZ010003441.1:47500-62500 GCA_016584305.1 Chionoecetes opilio
GATACAGACACACAGACACAGACATACGGATAGACACATAGACAAAGATAGATAGCCAGATACAGACACACAGACAGACACATAGACAAAGATAGATAGCCAGATACAGACACACAGACAGACACATAGACAAAGATAGATAGCCAGATACACACACACAGACAGACACACAGACAAAGATAGATAGCCAGATACAGACACACAGACAGACACACAGACAAAGATAGATAGCCAGACACAGACACACAGACAGACACACAGACAAAGATAGATAGCCAGATACAGACACACAGACAGACACATAGACAAAGATAGATAGCCAGATACAGACACACAGACAGACACATAGACAAAGATAGATAGCCAGATACAGACACACAGACAGACACACAGACAAAGATAGATAGCCAGATACAGACAGACACACAGACAAAGATAGATAGCCAGATACAGACACACAGACAGACACATAGACAAAGATAGATAGCCAGATACAGACACACAGACAGACACATAGACAAAGATAGATAGGCAGATACAGACACACACATACATAGACAGATAGACAGAGATAAGATAGATAGCCAGATACAGACAGACAGACACACAGACAGACACAGACATACAGATAGACACAGACAAAGATAGATAGCCAGATACAGACATACGGATAGACACATAGACAAAGATAGATAGCCAGATACAGACACACAGACAGACACATAGACAAAGATAGATAGCCAGATACAGACACACAGACAGACACATAGACAAAGATAGATAGCCAGATACAGACACACAGACAGACACATCGACAAAGATAGATAGCCAGATACAGACAGACAGACACACATACATAGACAGACACAGACATACAGACAGACACATAGACAAAGATAGATAGCCAGATACAGACACACACACAGACAGACAGACAGACAGAACAGATGGACACGAACAAGGGTAAGAGAAGGGGGGGGGGCTTAAGGAGGGGTAAATCAAGGGAGGGGGAAGGAGAGGGGTTAGGGGGAGGGGGGCAAATAGATATAACTATGAACCGTAACTCATTAAAATACACATTAAGAAAAAGAAATATTACCCAACTTTTGTTTATATAAATGCCAAAAAAGTTATTAAGAAAATGAGACAAACTTCCTTTCTCTATTATTATCTATATTTCTATTTTTTTCTTAGCTCTCTCTCTCTCTTTTTCTTTCTTTCTCTTTTCTACCTTTTTCTCTTATATGTGTTCTTTTCTTTTTGTACTTTTTTCTGTAATATTTTTTATTCTGCAATATTTTTTTCTGTATGTAATATTTGTTTCTTTTTGTTCTTTTTTCTGTAATATTTTTTTTCTGTAATATTTTTTTCTGTAATATTTTTTTCTGTAACATTTTTTTCTGTAATATTTTTTTCTGTAATATTATTTTCTGTATGTAATATTTGTTTCCTTTCTTTTTGTTCTTTTTTCTGTAATATTTTTTCCTGTAATATTTTTTTCTGTAATATTTTTTTCTGCAATATTTTTTTCTGCAATATTTTTTTCTGCAATATTTTTTTCTGCAATATTTTTTTCTGCAATATTTTTTTCTGCAATAGCTTTTTCTGTAATATTTTTTCCTGCAATATCTTTTTCTGTAATATTTTTTTTCTGTATGTAATATTTTTTTCTTTTCTTTTTGTTCTTTTTTGTCATTATTTATTTCACTCTCCTCTTTCTCCTCCTATCTCATTTATCAGCTGTCTTTTCCCACCCATTATTTCTTTTCTTTCTTTCTTATCTCTCTTGTCCCTTCTTCTTTGTCTTCTTATTTGCCTTTTTATCATTTCCTTACTATCTCCTTCTTTATCTTTCTCCTCATCTTCTTTTTACAGTCTTTCTCTCTCTCTCTCTCTCTCTCTCTCTCTCTCTCTCTCTCTCTCTCTCTCTCTCTCTCTCTCTCTCTCTCTCTTCTCTCTCTCTCTCTCTTCTCTCTCTCTCTCTCTCTCTCTCTCTCTCTCTCTCTCTTCACTTCCCCCTTCCTAGTTTTATTATCTTCTTTCTTCATTCCTTTTTACATCCACTTTTCTTTGCCTTCTTTATTGCCTCATCTTTATTGCTTCATTCTCTCTCTCTCTCTCTCTCTTCTCTCTCTCTCTCTCTCTCTCTCTCTCTCTCTCTCTCTCTCTCTCTCTCTCTCTCTCTCTCTCTCTCTCTCTCCTTTCATCCTTCTTTTTTTTGTTTTTCTTCCTTTTTCATCTGTTTCTTCATTTTCCTTCTTCCTTCTTCTTGCCTTTAATCATCTTCACTTTTTATTCCTCTTCTATCCCTTACTCTTGACCCTAATATCTCTCTCTCTCTCTCTCTCTCTCTTCTCTCTCTCTCTCTCTCTCTCTCTCTCTCTCTCTCTCTCTCTCTCCTCTCTCTCATCCATCCTCATCTATCTATCTATCGATCAATATCTGTCTGCTTCCCTCTCCCCTCTCTCTCTTCTCTCTCTTCTCTCTTCTCTCTCTCTCTCTCTCTCTCTCTCTCTCTCTCCCCTCTCTCTCTCTCTCCTCTCATCTATCTATCAATCAATCTGTCTATTTTAAACCTTTCAGTATCTTTCTAATTTCCTGTAATCTTTCCTTCATATTTCCTTCCCTTCCTCTTCCTCTTCTTCCTCCTTTTCTTCCTCCTCCTCCTCCTCCTCCTCTTCCTCCTTTTCCTCCTCCTCCTCCTCCTCCTCCTCCTCTTCTTCTTCTTCTCCTCCCTCCTCCTCCTCCTCTTCCTCCTCCTCCTCCTCTATTTATAAGAACAGGCAGATTCCTCCTATATTTACAATTGGAGAGAAGATTTATTTTGATGTGTACTTCCTTCCTTACTTCCTATCTTCCTTCCTTCCTTTCCTCCTACCTTTCCTCCTTCCTTCCTTCTTCCATTCCTCCATTATTGCTTATTTTCACTATCCCTACTTCTTTCATTTTTTTTTTTTTTTTTTTGGTCTTATCTCTCCTCCTTTCTTTCCTTTTAGTTGTTTCTTCTCCTTTCTTCTTCATCAGCTTCTTCTTTCTTTCTTTCTTTCTTTCTTTCTTTCTTCTTTCTTCTCCCTTACATTTATCATCTTCCTATTCTAACTTTCTCCCACGCCTCTTTCATGCATTGTAGCTTTTCTTATCTTCGCTTCCTCATTCTCCTTCCTTCTTTCTTATGTCGTTCTCTTCTTATCGCGTCCATTTTCTCTTTTTCTTTCTTCCCTCCCTTTCTTTCCTTCCCTCAAACTTTTTCTCTGATTTAAAATATCCCTCCTTCCCTTCCTCCTTCCTTTCCTTCCTTCTTCCTTCCCTCCCTCGATACCTTCCTCCTTCCTTTCCTTCCTCTTTCCATTCCTCCCTACTTACCTATCCTCCTCCCCCTCCTCTCTCTCTCTCTCTCTCTCTCTCTCTCTTTTTCCTCTCTCTCTCTTCCTCTCCTCTCTCTCTCTCTTCTTTTTCTCTCCTCTACTCTCTTTCATTTCCCCCTTTCCTAGTTTTATATTTCTTTTTCACCCCTTTTTAACACCCCAATTTTTTTCCCTTTCTTTTTTGCCTCACCCTTTTTTGGGTTCATTCTCTCTCCCCTCTCTCTCTTCTCTTCCTCTCTCTCTCCTCTCTCTCCTCTCCTCCCCTTCTCTCTCCCCTTCCTTTCTCCTCTCTCTTTCCTTTTCACCTTTTTTTTTGTTTTTTTTCCCCTTTTTCATTTGTTTTTTCTTTTTCCTTCTTCCTTTTTCTCCCTTTAATCATTTTTCACTTTTTATTCCTTTTCTACCCCTTACTTTTGACCCTAAATCTCTCTCTCTTCTCTCTCTTTTCTCTTCTCTCTCTCTTCTCTCTCTCTCTCTTTTCCCCTCTCTCTCTCTCCCCTCTCTCTCCATAAAGTCCATCCACCCATCTATCTATCGATCAATTTTTTGTCTGCTTCCCCTCTCTCTTCCCCTCTCCCTCTGTTTTCTCCCTCTCTCTCTCCTCTTTTCCTCTCTCTCTTTTTCTCCCCTCTCTACTCCCCCATCTATCTACCCAATAAACCCGGGTTTTTTTTTAAAATTTTTTCAGGATCTTTTAATTTCCTGTAATCTTTCCTTCAAAATTTCCCCCCCTTTCCTCTTCCTTTCCTCCTCCTTTTCTTCCCCCTCCCCCTCCTCCTTTCCTCTTCCCCCTTTTCCTCCCCCTTTAACCCCCTCCTCCCCCTTTTCTTTTTTTCTTCCCCTTCCCCCCTCCTCCTCCTTTTCTCCTCCCCCCCTCTATTTAAAGAACAGGCAGATTCCCCCCTATATTTAAAATTTGGGGGAAAAAGTTTTTATTTTGATGGTATTTCCTTTCCCTTTTATTCCTATTTTCCCTTTCCCTTTCCCTTTCCTCCCCCTTTTTCCTCGTTCCTTCCTTTTTCCCCTTTCCCTAAATTTTTGCATTTTCATTTATCCTACTTCTTTTTTTTTTTTTTTTTTTTTTTTTTTTGGTTTTATCTCTCCTCCTTTCTTTCCTTTTAGTTTTTTCTTCTCCTTTCTTTTCATCAGTTTCTTTTTTTCCTTTCTTTTTTCCCTTTTTTTCCCTTTCTTTTTTTTCCCCCCTTACATTTATCATTTTCCCTATTCAACTTTCCCCCAAAGCCTCTTTCACCCAATTGAAAAGGCTTTTTTATCTTCCCCCTTTTCATTTCCTCCTTTTTTTCTTATGTCGTTTTTTCTTATCGCGCCATTTTCTCTTTTTCTTTTCCCTCCCTTTCTTTCCTTCCCTCAAACTTTTTCTTGATTTAAAATATCCCCCCTTCCCTTCCTCCCTTCCCCCCCCCCCCTTCCCTTTTTTCCTTCCCCCCCTCGATAACCTTCTCCCTTCCTTTCCCCTTTTCCCCTTTTCCCTTTCCCTAAATTTTTCCTTCCTCCTCCCCCTTCTCTCTCTTTCTCTTCTCTCCCTTCTCCTTCTCTCTCTCTCTCTCTTCCTCTCCTCCTCTCTTTTTCTCTCCCCCTCCCTTCCCCTTTTCTCTCTCTCTCTTCCTCTCTCTCTCCGCCCCCTTACCTTCAAAAATAATTTTGGGTAAAAATTTTTACAATTTTTTTTCTTCTTTACGACCCAGAAAATAAAATTTTTACCCTTTTTGGTCAACTATTAAAAGGCTTCAGTAAAAAAATATAGAAAATGGAATTAAGTCTCTCGCATTTTTTATCTTTTACCTTTGGGACATTTTTTAAGTTTCTGACATTTTTAACCTTTTTTTTTTATTTAATCTTATGTGAAAGAAAAAAATATACTGGATTTTTCTTTTTTAATTCTCAAACTTTTCTTTATTTTTCATCCTTAATCCCTTTACTGCATTTTCTCTTTTCTTATATGTATTAAATCTTCTCTTATATTTTTTCTTTCTTTTCTTTTTATTTATATAGTTTCTTGTAGTAGGTATGCAATAATAGGCTCTTTCTTTGCAATTTATCTATGTAATATTTTTTGGGAGAGACTTTTTAATGACTATTTTTGTAGATATTTAATCTTAAGTAAGGGATTAAAATATATTTTTTCCTTTTTTTTCCATATAATTCAATTTTTTCCATTTACTTGCATATCTACTTTACATCTTTTTTATTACATTACTCTACTACTACTAATGCACTATACAATACTACTACTACTACTTCTAAATATAAACTAATACTACTACTACTACTACTACTACTACACTTCTACACTATACTACTATACTATATCTCTTTCTACTACTACTACTACTAATATACTACTAAATTCTACTATAAATTTTACTACTACTACTACTATACTAATACTATACTACTACTACTTTTACTAATCTAAACTTTTCTACTATCATCTTTTTAAACTCTGAAAAAACTTAAAATAAATTTACTTTTTGGGAGAAAAAAAAAAAAAAACACGAGAAACTTTTTACCCAATATTTTCCTCCACGATACAATATTTTTCATTCTTAATTAATCCCTTGACTGCATTTTCTCTTTTCATATATTACATCTTATCTTATATTTCTTATGTTTTATCTGTCTTTCCTATTATTTATATATTTTCTTTTCTGGGAGAGAGAAACCATTACGAGACTTTTTAATGAATATTTTCCAAGACATTAAACCTCAAGTAAAGGAATAAAAAGGGATTTGATTATTTTTCAATTTTTAATTTAAAATTTTTTTTTTTATTTCTCTTAAATCCAATTCCTAATTACATAATATTTTTTACCCTGTCTTTTTTTTATTATTTCTTTATTTCATTTATATCCATTCATTTATATTTAATTTACATTTATATAATATTTCTTTCTTCATATCATTATTTTTTCTCATTTATATTTACATTTTCTTTTTCTAGGTGAGAGGAAAATATACGAGAAAAGTTTTTATCCAATATTTTCCTGGATATTTTCGAGGAGAGGAAGGAAGGGAGGGGACGGGAAGGGAAAGGAGAGGAGGGGAGGGGAGGGGAGGGGAGGGGAGGGGAGGGTGAGGGAGGGGAAGGGAGGGGAGTGAGGGGAGGGAAGGGAAGCTAGGGGAGGAAGGGGAGGGGGGAGAGGAGGGAAGGGAGGGGAAGGGAAAGGGAGGGGAGGGGAAGGGAAAGGGTGGGGAAGGAAGGGGAGGGGAAGAGAGGCGAGGGGAGGGGAAACGAGGGGAAGGAAGGGGAAGCAAGGGGAGGGGAGGGGAAGCGAGGGGAAGGAAGGGGAAGCGAGGGGAGGGGAGGGGAAGCGAGGGGAGGGGAGGGGAAGCGAGGGGAGGGGAGGGAGGGAAGGAGGGGAGGGGAGGGGAGGGGAGGGGAGGGAAGGGGAGAGAGCCAGACCTGTATTGAACTTTGAAGCAAAAAAAAGTATTTCATTCCTAAAAAATATCCCTTTTTCTCGATTTCTATTTTTTTGTACCTTTCGAATTTACCTACGAATTTCTATTTCCAGAGATAAATTTTTCTTGAGCAATTTCTTTTTTTTATTGAGCCAGGTGGAAATTAGCCTGATTTTCTACCTCAGTGACGATGCTTTTTTTTTATTCATGAGAGAGAGAGAGAGAGAGAGAGAGAGAGAGAGAGAGAGAGAGAGAGAGAGAGAGAGAGAGAGAGAGAGAGAGAGAGAGAGAGAGAGAGAGAGAGAGAAAAGAAAAAAAAAATTAAAGCTACATATGAATTTCTTGCTTTCAAACAGTAATACTTTAAGGTTGTGTTAGATTACTTCAGATTAAAATTATTAATTAAAATATTCATTACCTTGAAATCAGAAACACATTTATATTATTTTCTCCTTTTTAACTTCACTCATGAGCGAAATATTTCATTAGTTTTAGTCAGATTTAGAGAAGATACAGATTTTTTTGTTTCACACGGGCGAATATTCTCATTATCTTTCCTTCCTATATTCATTTCACATTTTTATTTTACCCAGCAAGACAAATTACATATATCTATAATATCTATCTATAATTCATCATACTTTTACTATAAGTCATCATACTATCTATAATTATTTATCATACTTTTCATTTTTTTCTTTACTTTTCATTCATTTTCTTACTTTTCCTTTTTTTCTTTACTTTTCATTTTTTCTTTACTTTTTTTCTTTACTTTTTTCTTTACTTTTCATTTTTTTCTTTACTTTTCGTTTTCTTACTTTTCATTTTTTTCTTTATTTTTTTTCTTTACTTTTCATTTTCTTACTTTTCATCTTTTTTCTTTACTTTTCATTTTTTCTTTTTTGCTTAATATTCACATGTTTCTTTGTCTTTTTGTAATTTTTTCTCTATTTTCTTCTCACTTTTTCATTCATTCATCTATTATTATCATATATTCTTCTTTTTTCCATCATCTTCTCATCCTCTTTATTATTTCCAGGTCCATTTTTATTTCTACATTCTTATTTCCATCTATGAATAAAAAAAATAATAGGATCTTACTTTTCTTATTCAAAAATCTTTCGCACCATTTTACATTTATATTTCTCCTTTTCAACTTAACTCATGAGCGAAGAAATATTTCATTAGGTTAAGTCATATTTAGGTAGATACAGTTTTTTATTGATTCCACGAGCGAATAATTCTCATGATCTGTCCTTCCTATATTCATTTTATCTTGTTTATTTACCCAGCGAGACTAATTCTATCTATAACTCCTGACTTTGGCATTATTCCAGATGAACACCGAATTCACTTTGGTGGACGAAACTATTTTTTTCTGGTGAGTTTTGATGTGTTTTGAATTAATCTGCTAACCGTTTCTGCCGTAAATTACTTATTATTTTTTATTTTAGTTAGGTAAAAGTTAGGTTAGGTTCAATTAGTTTTTTTGTCATTTTTGTTGGAAAAAAAAAAAAAAAAAAAAAAAAAAAATTGCGACAGAAACGGTTAGCAGATTAATTCAAAACACATCAAAACTCACCATAAGAAAATAGTTTCGTCCACCAAAGGAAGTTCGGTGTTCATCTGGAAAGTACCCTTACTTTTCTTATTCAAACTCTTTCACAGCATGTTACAGCACGAAACAAAACTGTGTTACTTGTACTGTTCAAACATTTTAACACCATTTTAACTCCATTTTAATACCATTTTTCCATTTAACACCATTTTACCATTTAACACCATTTTAATACCATTTTAACACCATTTTACCATTTAACACCATTTTACCATTCCACACCATTTTAACACCATTTTACCATCCACACCATTTTAACACCATTTCAACACCATTTTAATACCATTTTAATACCATTTTACCACCATTTTACCATTTTAACACCATTATAACACCATTTTACCACCATTTTACCACCATTTTACCATTATAACACCATTTTACCACCATTTTACCATTTTAACACCATTTTACCATTATAACACCATTTTACCATTTTAACACCATTTTACCATTTTAACACCATTTTACCATTTTAACACCATTTTACCATTTAACACCATTTTACCATTTTAACACCATTTTACCATTATAACACCATTTTACCACCATTTTACCATTATAACACCATTTTACCATTTTACCATTTTAACACCATTTTACCATTATAACACCATTTTACCATTTTACCATTTTACCATTTTAACACCATTTTACCATTTAACCATTTTAACACCATTTTACCATTTTACCATTTTAACACCATTTTACCATTTAACACCATTTTACCATTTTAACACTATCTTAACACCATTTTTTTCATTCCAACATTTTAACACCATTTTAACAACTCTTTCCCGCCATTTTACAGCAGGAAACAAAACAGTGTTACTTGTACTGTCCAAATATTGCTTCTTTATCTTGGACACTTTACCTTTCTTTACCTACGACACATAACTCACTCATCTTTGTTATCTCTGTGCCAGCCAAACCTCTCTGCCATATACCTCTTTCCTCTTACCGTTCTCACTACACTACACAGAGAGAGAGAGAGAGGAGAGAGAGAGAGGAGAGAGAGAGAGAGAGAGAGAGAGAGAGAGAGAGAGAGAGAGAGAGAGAGAGAGAGAGAGAGAACGATAATTACTCCTTCATTCTTTACGAGAGAAAGAGAGAGAGAGGAGAACTATCATCACTCCTTCATTCTATACGAGAGAGAGAGAGAGAGAGAGAGAGAGAGAGAGAGAGAGAGAGAGAGAGAGAGAGAGAGAGAGAGAGAGAGAGAGAGAGGAGGAAGGAGAGAAGAAGAGAGAGAGAGAGAGAGAAAGTGAAAGAGAGAAAACTATCATCACTCCTTCATTCTATACGAGAGAGAGAGAGAGAGAGAGAGAGAGAGAGAGAGAGAGAGAGAGAGAGAGAGAGAGAGAGAGAGAGAGAGAGAGAGAGAGAGAGAGAGAGAGAGAGAGAGAGAGAGAGAGAGAGAGAGAACGATCATCACTCCTATATTCTATACGAGAGGTACAGATATAGAGATAGAGAGAAAAAAAAGAGAACGTTTATCACTCCTTCATTCAATGTGAGAGAAGGAAAGAAAGAGAAAGATCGAGAGATAGATAGATAGATAGATAGATAGAGAGAGATAGAGAGATAGATAGAGGGATAGATAGATAGAGATAGATAGATAGATAGATAGATAGATAGATAGATAGATAGAGAGATAGATAGAGAGAGAGACACACACACCGACTGACACAGAAATCCTATTATCCTTCCTATATTTTTTTCCCTCCTCCCTTCTCCTCTTCCCTTTGTCCCACAGAGACGCATGTTTTTCTTTCATTTTTTTCTCGTCTCTTGTTCCTGCTCCAGAGAATTATGTTATCTTTGTTACCACTGTGTCGCGGGCAGGAAGGAGGCGCCGTGTTATCATGACGACGCAAAGAAATGGGTCATCTTTCTTATCTTTTGTGGCGGGAACTATTTTTTATCACCGAGGAAGAAAAAAAAGTTGTGATCGCGCATTTTTTACCTCCTGCAAAAGTGAGCAATTCAGAGAGAGAGAGAGAGAGAGAGAGAGAGAGAGAGAGAGAGAGAGAGAGAGAGAGAGAGAGATGCAGAAAAATAGAGAGATCCAGAAAATTGAGACAGATCCAGAAAAAGAGAGATCTAGAACAATAGAAAACAAATTGAAAAGCAAAAATTAGAAAAAAAATATATTGTTGATAAAATGTACGTGAAAATATATAAAAAAATGGGGAGAGAGGAGGGGGAGAAGAGAGAGAGAGAGAGAGAGGGAGGGGAGAAGGGAGAGAGGAGAGAGAGGAGAGAGAGAAAGGAGAGGAGAAAAGAGAGAGAGAGAGAGAGAGAGAAGAGGAAAAAAAAAGGGAAAGAGAAAAGAGGAGAGAGAGAAAAAGAGAGAGAGAGGGAGAGAGAAATTTGGAAAAAAGAATTTAGAAAAAAGAGAGAAGAGAAGAGAGAGAGAGAGGAGATAGAGAGAAGGAAGGAGAGAGAGGAGAGAGAGGAGAGAGAGAGAGAGAGAGAGAGAGAGAAGAAACCAAAAAATTTTTTTTTAGAAAAAAAAACAGAATTTAGAGAAAATTTTGGAGAGAGAGAGAGAAGAGAGAGAGAGAGGGGGGAGGGGGAGAGAGAGGGGGAAAGAGAGAAGAGAGAAGAGAGAGAGGGAAGGGGAAAGGGGGAGAGTTCTTTCATATTTTTAGTGACCCCTTTATCTTAAGTTATTTGCTATTATCTCCATTGTGTTCACTGTCCTCCCACCAAACAATGCCATTATTCTCTTTATCCACAGACAGATATTTTTTTACTATATTCATATCTTTATTCATATCTTTATCTTTTATTTTTCTTACCTTTTTTTTTTTTTCTATATTTTTTATTATGCACTTTATTTTTTTTAAAATTTTCTTTTTTTTAAATTTTTCCTTTATCTTTTATTTATTTTATTTATATCTTTACTTTATTCATATCTTGACGCAAAATGTTGTTTGTTTTTCTTCGTCAGACAATTTTTTTTTTCTCTCTCTCTCTCTCTCTAATTTTTTGTTTTTCTCTAATTGTTTTCTCTCTAAATGGTTTTTTCTCTCATTTTTTGTCTTTCTCTAAATTTTTTCTCTCTGAATGGTCTCTCTCTCTCTCTCTCTCTCCTCTTCTTTCCTCTTCTCTTCTCTCTCTCTCTTCTTTCTTCTTTCTCTCTCTCTTCCCCTCTTCTTCTCTCTCTTCTCTCCTCTCTCTCTCTCTTCTCTCTCCTTTTTCCCCTTATTTTTTATTATTTTTGCCTATATTTGTCTGCAATCCATAAATTTTCTTAATCTTTGTTCTTTTATTTGTTTTCTATTTTTCTGACCAGTATTTGTTATGATGTTTCTAAGTTATTTTAATTTATTTTTTATATTTCTTTTTTATTTAGGAGGACGGGAGGGGGAGGAGGAGGGGGAGGAGGGGAAAGAGGAGGAGGGGGGAGGAGGAGAGGGAGGAGGGAGGAGGGGGGGAAAAGGAGGAGGAGGAGGAAGGGAGGAGGAGGAGGAGAGGGAAGTAGAAGAATACTACTAGAAAATAAGAGAGAAAGGATAGGAAGTAGAAAGGGTCCTCCTCACCCCCCCATCCCCCCCAGCCCAAGCTGGCCGGAAAAGAAGTGGGAAAAATCAAATAGAAAAACTGCATGAATTTGTGAGGGAAAGGTTGAAAACTTTAATCTATGTAACTATATATTTTTGGGGGGAGGTTTAGTGCTTGAAATAGGTCATGTTATGTGGTTTTGAAAGGTTGAACACAGTGTGGAGGTTCAAGGTGGTGCGGCAGCCTTGCCTGGGGCTTTCTTGGGGGGGAGGCCCCCGCAAAATNTTTTTCCCCCTACCTTACCTAAACCCCTTTATTTTTCCCTTTTAAACTACTACTACTACTACTACTACCTACTATACCAAAACAAAACTCTCTATACTAACACTCCCTTTTACTATACTTACTACTACTAATTTTACTATACTACTGCAAAACTAATACACTCTATTTACTACTACAAACTATTACAATACTAAACTACCACTACTCTACTCACTACTACTACACACTACTACTACTACTACCTCTATTTTAACTACTCTAAACAACTATTTAAAAACCTTACTACACTATTACTATTTCTTTTACTACTACTTTTTAAATACTACTCCCCACTACTACTCTATACACTACTTTTTACTACTACTACCACTACTACTACTATTACATATACATTCTACTTCTACTGCTACGCTACTGTACTACTACTACTATACTACTACTATGCTATGTACTACTACTACTACTACTACTATACTACTACTACTACACCACAACCACTACTACAACCATTGAATCATTTCTATTTATCTCTTACTGGGGGGGGGAGGGGGAAAGGGGGGGAAAAATATAAAAACAAAAAAATAAAAAATAGTGGGGAGGAAATTTTTAAAAGAGGGAAAGTGGGGTGGGGGAAGGAAATTTTATAGTGGGGGGGGAAAATGGTGTAGTGGTTTGGTGGTGGTGGGGTAGTGGTGTGGTGGGGGTAGTAGTGGTGTAGGGGTGGTGATAGGGGTATTTTTGGTGGGGTTTTAGTAGTGGTAGTGGGGTGGGGGTTAGTATTAGTAGGGTTGGGGGTGGTGGTAGTGGGTGGTGTGGGTTGGTAGAGTGGTAAGGGTTTTTAAAATTGAATTAAAAAAAAAAAAAGAGGGAGAGGGGGGGAGGGGGGGGGGGAGACGGAGGGGGGGGGAGAGAGAGGGGGGGGGGAAAGAAAAGAAAAGAGGAGGGGAGAGGAAAAATTTGAAAAAAAAAAAAGAACCCAAAAAACCCAAAAAAAGGAGATAGAAGGGGGGAGGAGAGAGAAAAGAGGAGAGAGGGGGGGGGAAGAGAGAGAGAGGGGAAGGGAAGAGAGGAGAGAAAAGAAAAAAAACCCAATCGAGATTTTAATTTAGTAAACAAAATTAAAATGACAGAAACAACACACCAACACACACACACACAACAACCCCCAACACCCACACACACACACACACACACACACACACACAACACACACACACAGAAACACACACAAAACCACACAAAACACACACACACAACCACACAGACAGACAGGACAGAGTGAGAGGGAAGGAAATACGGCACGGGGTTAGGAAAGGTTTCAAGGTCAGCCGGAACAGCCAGGTCATACTGATACTAAAAATGCTGCGGCCCCCCCCCCCCCCCCCATCCTTCCCCCCCCCCCTTTTTTCCCCTTACCCCCACCCCCCCTCCCCAAACCCCCACTTCCCCACCTCTTTTCACTCCCCCTTCTCTTCCTCCCCCCTCCCCCCCTCCCCTCTTCCCCTTCTTTCCCCTCTTCCGGTGATAGGTGGAAAGAGAGAGAGAGAGAGAGGGAGAGAAAAAGAGAGGAGAGAGAGAGAGAGAAAAGAGAGATGAGGAGAGAGAAAAAGAGAGAGAGAGAGAGAAAAGAAAGAGAGGAGCTATTGGATGATTGAGTTACGAAGGTAAGAATGAATGTTGGATGAGGATGGATGAGTTAATGGCTGTGTGTGTGTGTGTGTGTGTGTGTGTGTGTGTGTTGTGTGTGTGTATGTGTGTGTATGTATGTGTGTATGTGTGCGTGTGTGTGTGTGTGTTATCTCGATTATATGATCCATCTATCCACCTCTGACCTGCCTTATACTGGTGACAATTCTTTTATTTTTGTAATTTATTTTATCATTAATTCCCTATTTTGGATGTGGGTTTTCTGGCTTTCCTTAGTGGCTTAGATGGTGAGGTTTGGGTGATGGGTGGCTTATGGGTTAGCTTGGGTTGCTTAATGGGTTATTCTTGGGTTGGGTTGGCTGGGTTAGTGAGTATATATGGATTGGGTTCACTGGCTTTGTGGATGACTTGTTTTTTTCCTTCCTTTTTTTTCCTTTTTTCCTTTCTTTATTGTTTTTTTTCCTTTTTTCCCGCTTCTTTTCCTTTATTAGGTTTTTTCTCCTTTTTTCCCCCTTCTTTTCCTTTCTTTATTGGGGTTTTTTCCTTTTTTCCCCTTCTTTTCCTTTCTTTATTGGTTTTTTTCCCCTTTTTTCCCCTTCTTTTACTTTCTTTATTGGGTTTTTTTCCTTTTTCCCCCTTCTTTTCCTTCCTTTATTGGGTTTTTTTTCCTCCTTTTTTCCCCTTCTTTTACTTTATTGTTTTTTTTTCCTTTTTTTCCCCCTTTTACTTTCTTTATTGGTTTTTTTTTTTCCCTTTTTTCCCTTTTTTTTTCTTTATGGTTTTTTTTTCCTTTTTTCCCCTTTTTTACTTTATTGGTTTTTTTTTTTTTTTTTTTTTTTTTTTTTTTTTTTTTTTTTTTTCCTTTTTCCCCCTTCTTTTCCTTCCTTTATTGGTTTTTTTTTCTCCTTTTTCCCCCTTCTTTTCCTTTATTGGGTTTTTCTCCTTTTCCCCCCCTTCTTTTCCTTTCTTTCTGTGAGGTGCTTAGATTAGTGGAAGAAAAGAGGAAGAAAAGGCTGTAGATAGAGTAAAAGGAATAGAAAACAAGAGGGAAAAGAAAGGAAGAGAAGAGGAAGAGAAATAGAAGGATGTAGAGATGAACTAAAGGTTATATTTATAGGTTAAACAGATATTAAAAGGGCAGAGAAATGCTAA
>JACEEZ010003441.1:67500-70000 GCA_016584305.1 Chionoecetes opilio
ATATATCAATGGAAAGCTAATTAAACTCCGCTTCTATTTATATTCTCCATGTAAAATGTTTGCGAGCAAAATATTAAATGGCGAAGAGTTTAAGTTAATGCATATTTCTTGAAAGTCTCATAATGGCATTTTCTTTGTGTGTTTTACGGTTTTTTATTTGATAATATTATAGAACAAACATTTCCGAAGATAACAGTATATCTTTTATACTGATAAACATTATATTAGGTAGGTAAACTTGTACGGGGAGCGGAGCGGGTTGTATCTTTATCGTGTGACGTCACGGGCGATCCACCAGGCCTTGTCTCTCGGTGGTCTCGCTCCTACTCCCTTTCTTGAAGGGAGTAAGAGGCTCTCAAGTAATTGAGGAGGAGGAGAGGAGGAGGATGGCGTTACGTACGAAGCTACACAAATCAGAGAGAGAGAGAGAGAGAGAGAGAGAGAGAGAGAGAGAGAGAGAGAGAGAAGAGAGAGGAGAGAGAGAGAGAGAGAGAGAGAGAGAGAGCCTATCCACTACTTCATTACCCACCGCACTTCTCTCTCTCTCTCTCTCTCTCTCTCTCTCTCTCTCTCTCTCTCTCTCTCTCTCTCTCTCTCTCTCTCTCTCTCACACACACCGGGAAGCCTATTAACTGGCAGCGAACTGGGGAAAGGAAACACGCAATCACTTTTTCTTTTTTTCTCTTCTTTTTTCTTCCGAGCGTGAGGAGGTTTTTAGATACACATATGGTTCTTTATTCCTTCCTTCCTTTCTTTCTTTCTTTCTTCCTTCCTTTCCTTGTTTCATCCACTCTACTTTCCTTCCTTCCTTCCTTCCTGCGTTCCTTTCTTCCTTCCTTTCTTCCTTCCTTCCTTCCTTCCTTCCTTCCTTCCTTCCTTCATTCATTCATTCATTCCTGCCCTCCTTCCTTCCTTCCTTCCCACCTTCCTTCTTATGGAACAAATTACCAGCAAATGTTGTCGAAGCCAGCACAATAACTTCATTTAAAAACAGACTTGACGCGCACTGTAAGTAAATGGGTATTGATAGTGCCCTGCGAATTTATATCATAGTCCCCAGGATCGATTAGTTGTAGTGGTAGTGGTAGTTGTAGTTAGCATACTTCATATCCTATCATTCTTCACTACGAAACTGCCATGTTCCTAACTTCTTTAGGGATATGGTATCATTTTCCAACTGTCCTCTTACATGTAGTTGATAGTTAGTTGATTAGGTAGATATGTAGTTCAGCAGATTCCCTCGTTATAGAAGGGATTCTCTCGTTATCTTCTGGTATCTGTTATTCCTATGTATTCCTATGTATTCCTTCCTTCCTAAATCGCTTACTAACCTTCTTTTTCTTCCTTACTAATCAACTTCCTTTCTTTTCTTTCTTCCTTCCTTGCTTTTCCTCCTCCTCTTCCTCGGCAAATGTATAAGAAAATAAGAAAGTTTGCTTATCATTTTATTGTTTATTGTTTATTTTGCTTTTTTGCATTTTTTCGTTGCTTCATTCTCTTTTGTCATCACACTATCATCATTATCATCATCATTATTATTATTATTATCATCATCATTAATATTGTTATCTTTTGTCTTTCTGGGTCGGAGCAACAAGTAATTTACGATGACATACCAAGTTAACAAAACGTGGAGGTTGGGAAGAGGAGGAGGAAGGAAGGAGGAGGAAGAGAGGAAGAGGAGGAAGAGAGGAAGAGGAGGAGAGGAAGAGAAAGAGGAGGGAGAGGAAGAGAGGAAGAGAGGAAGAGGGAGAGGAAGAGAGGAAGGGAGGAAGAGGAAGAGGAGGGAGAGGAAGGAAGAGGAGGAAGAGAGGAAGGAAGAGTGCCAAAGTCCTCCTCCCACGCCCTGTATCGTTGCCAGGTTCTTCCTCTTCCTCCTCTTCCTCCTTGTGTGTGTGTGTGTGTGTGTGTGTGTGTGTGTGTGTGTCATTGTTCTATTCTTCTTGTTAGGTATTACAATATCTTATCTCCTATCTCATCTTCAATCTCTCTCTCTCTCTCTCTCTCTCTCTCTCTCTCTCTCTCTCTCTCTCTCTCTCTCTCTCTCTCTCTCTCTCTCTCTCTCTCTCTCTCTCTCTCTCTCTCTCTCAATCACAGCTGAAATAATGTAAACTGGGTTAATCTGTTTGTATTCTTGTACTCTTCAATAAATCCTGTGAGAGAGAGAGAGAGAGAGAGAGAGAGAGAGAGAGAGAGAGAGAGAGAGAGAGAGAGAGAGAGAGAGAGAGAGAGAGAGAGAGAGAGAGTAGAAGTGTGATTAGATGGGACAAGTTTAGTTAAGACGCCACAAGGGAGAGAGAAAGGAAGGGAAGGGAAGGGGAGGGAAGGAAAGGAAAAGGAAGGGAAGGGAAAGGAAGGGAAGGGAGGGGAAAGGATGGGAAGGGTAGGGAATGAGAGGGAAAGGAAGGGAAGAGAAGAGAAGGGAAGGGAAGGGAATAAGTAGGAATATAATCAATTAAAGAAAATTGCTTAAAGGAGGACAAGGAGGAGGAGGAGGAGG